>JARFIW010001548.1:0-322280 GCA_036346225.1 Platerodrilus igneus
ACTTTAAGAACTTCCCAAAATTAAAAAAAAAGGAAATAATAATATTTTGCCATTGTATTACTCAAAACTATTTTCCTCCCTCGATACGGGCTTGAAAATTTGTATTTAGATGCCTTCGGTGGTGTTTAATATGACCAATTTATAGCGATCGTTTGCACTTTAAGAACTTCGCCAAAATTTAAAAAGGAAATAATAATATTTTGGTCATTGTATTACTCAAAACTATTTTCCTCCTCGATACGGGCTTGAAAATTTGTATTTAGATGCCTTCGGTGGGTTTAATATGCCAATTTATAGCGATCGTTTGCACTTTAAGAACTTCGCCAAAATTAAAAAAAGGAAATAATAATTTTTGCTCATTGTTATACTCAAAACTATTTTCCTCCCTCGATGGGCTTGAAAATTTGTATTTAGATGCCTTCGGTGGTGTTTAATATGACCAATTTATAGCGATCGTTTGCACTTTAAGAACTTCGCAAAATTTAAAAAAAAATAATAATATTTTGTCATTGTATTACTCAAAACTATTTTCCTCCCTCGATACGGGCTTGAAAATTTGTATTTAGATGCCTTCGGTGGTGTTTAATATGACCAATTTATAGCGATCTTTGCACTTAAGAACTTCGCAAAAATTAAAAAAGGAAATAATAATATTTTGCTCATTGTATATACTCAAAACTATTTTCCTCCCTCGATACGGGCTTGAAAATTTGTATTTAGATGCCTTCGGTGGTGTTTAATATGACCAATTTATAGCGATCGTTTGCACTTTAAGAACTTCGCCAAAATTTAAAAAAAAAGGAAATAATAATATTTTGGTCATTGTATGTACTCAAAACTATTTTCCTCCCTCGATACGGGCTTGAAAATTTGTATTTAGATGCCTTCGGTGGTGTTTAATATGACCAATTTATAGCGATCGTTTGCACTTTAAGAACTTCGCCAAAATTAAAAAAAAGGAAATAATAATATTTAGCTCATTGTATATACTCAAAACTATTTTCCTCCCTCGATACGGGCTTGAAAATTTGTATTTAGATGCCTTCGGTGGTGTTTAATATGTCCAATTTATAGCGATCGTTTGCACTTTAAGAACTTCGCCAAAATTTAAAAAAAAGGAAATAATAATATTTTGCTCATTGTATATACTCAAAACTATTTTCCTCCCTCGATACGGGCTTGAAAATTTGTATTTAGATGCTTTCGGTGGTGTTTAATATGACCAATTTATAGCGATCGTTTGCACTTTAAGAACTTCGCCAAAATTTAAAAAAAGGAAATAATAATATTTTGGTCATTGTATGTACTCAAAACTATTTTCCTCCCTCGATACGGGCTTGAAAATTTGTATTTAGATGCCTTCGGTGGTGTTTAATATGACCAATTTATAGCGATCTTTGCACTTTAAGAACTTCGCCAAAATTAAAAAAAGGAAATAATAATATTTTGCTCATTGTATATACTCAAAACTATTTTCCTCCTCGATACGGGCTTGAAAATTTGTATTTAGATGCCTTCGGTGGTGTTTAATATGACCAATTTATAGCGATCGTTTGCACTTTAAGAACTTCGCCAAAATTTAAAAAGGAAATAATAATATTTTGGTCATTGTATGTACTCAAAACTATTTTCCTCCTCGATACGGGCTTGAAAATTTGTATTTAGATGCCTTCGGTGGGTTTAATATGACCAATTTATAGCGATCGTTTGCACTTTAAGAACTTCGCCAAAATTAAAAAAGGAAATAATAATATTTTGCTCATTGTATATACTCAAAACTATTTTCCTCCCTCGATACGGGCTTGAAAATTTGTATTTAGATGCCTTCGGTGGTGTTTAATATGACCAATTTATAGCGATCGTTTGCACTTTAAGAACTTCGCAAAATTTAAAAAAGGAAATAATAATATTTTGCTCATTGTATATACTCAAAACTATTTTCCTCCCTCGATACGGGCTTGAAAATTTGTATTTAGATGCCTTCGGTGGTGTTTAATATGACCAATTTATAGCGATCGTTTGCACTCTAAGAACTTCGCAAAAAAAAAAAGGAAAAATAATATTTTGCTCATTGTATATACTCAAAACTATTTTCCTCCCTCGATACGGGCTTGAAAATTTGTATTTAGATGCCTTCGGGGTGTTTAATATGACCAATTTATAGCGATCGTTTGCACTTTAAGAACTTCGCCAAAATTAAAAAAAGGAAATAATAATATTTAGCTCATTGTATATACTCAAAACTATTTTCCTCCCTCGATACGGGCTTGAAAATTTGTATTTAGATGCCTTCGGTGGTGTTTAATATGTCCAATTTATAGCGATCGTTTGCACTTTAAGAACTTCGCCAAAATTTAAAAAAAGGAAATAATAATATTTTGCTCATTGTATATACTCAAAACTATTTTCCTCCCTCGATACGGGCTTGAAAATTTGTATTTAGATGCCTTCGGTGGTGTTTAATATGACCAATTTATAGCGATCGTTTGCACTTTAAGAACTTCGCAAAATTTAAAAAAAGGAAATAAGAATATTTTGCTCATTGTATATACTCAAAACTATTTTCCTCCCTCGATACGGGCTTGAAAATTTGTATTTAGATGCCTTCGGTGGTGTTTAATATGACCAATTTATAGCGATCGTTTGCACTTTAAGAACTTCGCCAAAATTAAAAAAAGGAAATAATAATATTTAGCTCATTGTATATACTCAAAACTATTTTCCTCCCTCGATACGGGCTTGAAAATTTGTATTTAGATGCCTTCGGTGGTGTTTAATATGTCCAATTTATAGCGATCGTTTGCACTTTAAGAACTTCGCCAAAATTTAAAAAAAGGAAATAATAATATTTTGCTCATTGTATATACTCAAAACTATTTTCCTCCCTCGATACGGGCTTGAAAATTTGTATTTAGATGCCTTCGGTGGTGTTTAATATGACCAATTTATAGCGATCGTTTGCACTTTAAGAACTTCGCCAAAATTTAAAAAAAAAGGAAATAATAATATTTTGGTCATTGTATGTACTCAAAACTATTTTCCTCCCTCGATACGGGCTTGAAAATTTGTATTTAGATGCCTTCGGTGGTGTTTAATATGACCAATTTATAGCGATCGTTTGCACTTTAAGAACTTCGCCAAAATTTAAAAAAAGGAAATAATAATATTTTGCTCATTGTATATACTCAAAACTATTTTCCTCCCTCGATACGGGCTTGAAAATTTGTATTTAGATGCCTTCGGTGGTGTTTAATATGACCAATTTATAGCGATCGTTTGCACTTTAAGAACTTCGCCAAAATTTAAAAAAAAGGAAATAATAATATTTTGCTCATTGTATATACTCAAAACTATTTTCCTCCCTCGATACGGGCTTGAAAATTTGTATTTAGATGCCTTCGGTGGTGTTTAATATGACCAATTTATAGCGATCGTTTGCACTTTAAGAACTTCGCCAAAATTAAAAAAAAGGAAATAATAATATTTTGCTCATTGTATATACTCAAAACTATTTTCCTCCCTCGATACGGGCTTGAAAATTTGTATTTAGATGCCTTCGGTGGTGTTTAATATGACCAATTTATAGCGATGTTTGCACTTTAAGAACTTCGCCAAAATTTAAAAAAAGGAATAATAATATTTTGGTCATTGTATGTACTCAAAACTATTTTCCTCCTCGATACGGCTTGAAAATTTGTATTTAGATGCCTTCGGTGGTGTTTAATATGACCAATTTATAGCGATCGTTTGCACTTTAAGAACTTCGCCAAAATTAAAAAAAAAGGAAATAATAATATTTTGCTCATTGTATATACTCAAAACTATTTTCCTCCTCGATACGGGCTTGTAAAATTATGTATTTAGAGCCTTCGGTGGTGTTTAATATGACCAAATTTATAGCGATCTTTGCACTTTAAGAACTTCGCCAAAATTAAAAAAAGGAAATAATAATATTTTGCTCATTGTATATACTCAAAACTATTTTCCTCCCTCGATACGGGCTTGAAAATTTGTATTTAGATGCCTTCGGTGGTGTTTAATATGACCAATTTATAGCGATCGTTTGCACTTTAAGAACTTCGCCAAAATTTAAAAAAAAGGAAATAATAATATTTTGGTCATTGTATGTACTCAAAACTATTTTCCTCCCTCGATACGGGCTTGAAAATTTGTATTTAGATGCCTTCGGTGGTGTTTAATATGACCAATTTATAGCGATCGTTTGCACTTTAAGAACTTCGCCAAAATTTAAAAAAAAAGGAAATAATAATATTTTGCTCATTGTATATACTCAAAACTATTTTCCTCCCTCGATACGGGCTTGAAAATTTGTATTTAGAAGCCTTCGGTGGTGTTTAATATGACCAATTTATAGCGATCGTTTGCACTTTAAGAACTTCGCCAAAATTAAAAAAAAGGAAATAATAATATTTTGCTCATTGTATATACTCAAAACTATTTTCCTCCCTCGATACGGGCTTGAAAATTTGTATTTAGATGCCTTCGGTGGTGTTTAATATGACCAATTTATAGCGATTGTTTGCACTTTAAGAACTTCGCCAAAATTAAAAAAAAAAAGGAGATAATAATATTTTGCTCATTGTATGTACTCAAAACTATTTTCCTCCCTCGATACGGTCTTGAAAATTTGTATTTAGATGCCTTCGGTGGTGTTTAATATGACCAATTTATAGCGATCGTTTGCACTTTAAAAACTTCGCCAAAATTAAGGAAAAAAGTAAATACAATATTTTGCTCATTTTATGCTATCAAAACTACGCTTATCCCTGGATACTGGGTTGATATTAAAATTATTTCAAGTTTGTAAAGAATCTCTTTTATTAATTACTCAAAATTGTTAAATATATTTTAAAAATATTGATGCAGTGTGCATTGTATTCGTTTAGTTAGAGCGTAATTTATAATTTGACAGCTCAGCGATGCCTTTCCGCTGATTCTTTCTTCACGTCATCTTATGTATGTCAGTCTTACAAAACTCATCGCTGGAAAAAGTCATCGCTAACTTCACACAAATCTAATGCAGCACGAATTTGGTTGCAGCAATTAGAGTCAGCGGCTATTATTCATAATTGGCCGGATTCTGTTATGTATCAAATGGCAGTTTCAAATATTACCGGGGCTGCCAAACATTGGTTTTACGCTCGTATAGAAGTAGTAAATAGTTGGCCTCAATTTAAAGTGGCTTTCACTAAAACATTTTTACATGAATCTAGTAAAAGTGATTTATGGCAAAAAATGCAAATGAGAATTCAAGAACCTCGCGAAAATGTTACAGTTTATTTTTATGAAAAAGTTCATTTATGCAAAGAATTGGGTCTGTCTTTTGCAGAAATAAAAGAACAAATTGTTATTGGACTGTGGTCAAGAGAATTAAGTAATTTCTTAATATCAAAGAATCATTTTGAAGAAGATCAATTATATAAAGATATAATTACGTTTGAAAAAGTTGATGACGCCAGACTCACCGAATTAAAAAAAAACAGGTGAGCGAATCTAAACCAACATATATGAAAAAACAAGGTGAAGAAAAGGTTGAAAGAAAACCTGCAAACTGCACAAATTATCAAAGTCAACTAAAATGTTACAATTGCAACCAACCTGGTCATTATGCAAAGGATTGTATAAAACCTATTCGTCTAAGAGGTTCGTGTTATAGCTGTGGATCTACCACTCACTTGCAAGGTAATTGTCCAGATCGTACTTTCGTAGCTATTAGAAAGGAACCTCGACCTGCGTCAACCTTGCTGTTGCAGCATAAGCCAGTCAGACCGTTTCTGTTACCTATCGAGATAGAAGTTCAAGGGCACAAATTTCAATTAGAAAGTGTTTTCGATCCAGGTAGTGCCATAACTTTGGTAAGAAACTCAATTGTTAATGTTTTGAATATGCAAGATTATGTTGTAATCAATAAATACCAAGGTATTAATCATTCAGATTTAGATATTTTAGGAGTGATCGATGCTAGAGTTAGTATTTCTGGTATTGCACTTGATTCTGTTCTTTATGTTGTGCACGATTATGCAATACCATGTGAGTGTCTGTTAGGGCGTGATTTACTATGTAATGATAAAATAAGTTTTACGATTAAAAATGAAAAATTGGAAGTTAAGTCTGTTTCAAGTAATAATATGTCTGATGAAGGTATGTCAATTTTGAATATTAGTTATACAGATAAGAATGAAATACATCTAAATATTAACCCTTGTGTGAATTCTCGAGCCAGGCAGAAAACTGTTGAAATTTTTATTGATCATTATAAAAATCCCGAGCGGCCTCAGCAACCGGAAACCAAATATGAAATGAAAATTTTAGTGGACCCAAGTCACACACGATTTTATTTTAGGCCTAGACGTTTGGCATATGTAGAAAATCAGGCATCCCAAAAACTTATAGAAGAAATGTTAAAGGATGGAATAATTCGCACAATCGAATCCTAATATAGTTCACCCGTTGTTTTAGTAAAGAAAAAGACTGGTGACTATAGATTATGTATAGATTTTAGGCACTTAAACAAAATATGTCTACGTGATAATTATCCGTTACCATTAATCGATGATTTGATAGATAGATTAAAGGGTAAAAAATATTTTACGGTACTAGATCTTAAAAGTGCGTTTCACCATATTGATGTTGAGCCACATTCTATAAAATATACGTCGTTTGTTTTGCCTTCAGGACAGTATGAATTTTTGAAAGCTCTATTTGGATTCAAAAATAGTCCTTCTGTTTTTGCTAGGTACGTTAGCTCAATATTTAGAGATCTTGTACATGAAAACATATTATCTATTTACATTGACGATATGATGATAGCTACAGAGAGTATCGGAGAAAATTTGCAAACTTTAGAAAATGTGTTTGATAGACTTGTCCGGAATAAACTTAGTTTAAGAGTAGATAGATGTAGTTTTTTAAACACTAAAATAACATATCTTGGGTATATTATTGATGGTGGTAGTGTACAACCTAGTGAAGACCATATTAAATTAATTAAATATTTTCCAGTGCCCCGTACAGTTAGAGAATTGCATAGCTTTATTGGGTTAGCCTTGTATTTCCGTAAATTTGTTAGAAATTTTGCACTATTAGCAGGTCCTTTATACGAATTGCTCAGAAAAAATGCAATCTTTAAGTTTGACGAGAAACAGTATGAAAGTTTTAACACTATTAAGAATGCTCTTATTACTCAACCAGTTTTGGCATTGTACTCATCTTTTTCTGAAACTCAACTCCACTGTGATGCTAGTTCGCAGGGATATAGTGGGATTCTTATGCAAAAGCAAGATGATAAATTGTTTCACCCTATATTTTATTACAGTAGACGTACTACTGAAGGAGAGTCAAAGCTTCATAGTTTTGAGTTAAAATTATTGGCAATAATTAGTAGCCTCAATAGATTTAGGGTTTATCTTCAAGGTTTAACATTTAAAATTATAACAGATTGTAATAGCTTAAACTTGGCTCTTAAGAAAAAGGAAATTAATCCTAAAATAATGCGATGGTCTTTGGTGTTACAGAATTTTGATTATATTTTAGAGCATAGGGACAGCGCTAAGATGAGACACGCATATGCCCTCAGTCGACATTTTTCTCAAATATTAGTGTTAGAGGAAAATAGCTTTGAAATGCATTTAAGTATAAAGCAAACACAAGACGAAGCAATTATGAAAATTAGAAAAGAATTAGAAGTAGCTGAGAGTAAAATTTATGAGTTACGAAATGGTGTTGTTTTTAGGAAGAATCAGGGAAAGTTTTTGTTCTATGTACCAAAAGCTATGGAGAGTAATGTGATTAGGGCGGATCATGATGATGTAGGTCATATAGGCGTAGATAAATGCATTGAAGTGATTAGGCAAACTTATTGGTTTCCCTTAATGCGAGAAAAAGTAAAACTTTATGTTGCAAATTGCTTTAAATGCACTGTTTTTAATTTTAGTAATAAAAAATCGGAAGAGTTTCTTCACAGCATTCCAAAAGGGACAGTACCTTTTCAAACAATTCATATTGACCATTGTGGTCCGTTAGAGACATCATCCAAACGAAACAAGTATATATTTGCCGTTATTGATGGGTTTACCAAATTCATTAAACTTTATCAGTGTAAATCGACAGGTTCTGATGAAGTGGTTAAACATTTAGAGAACTATTTTAATATGTTTAGTAGACCATTACGCATAGTTTCTGATAAAGGCACTGCATTCAGCTCACACTTATTTACCGATTTTTTAAAGAGTAATAATTTTCAGCATGTCCAAATTGCAACAGGAGTGCCTTGTGCAAATGGGCAAATTGAGCGTTTTAATCGTACAATCGTACCAATGATTTCAAAATTAGTTGATGCACCCATGAAATGGGATCAAGTTTTATCCGTTGTAGAATTTGCTATAAATAATACAAGCAACAAATCGGCGGGACAATCACCTTCTATTTTGTTGTTTGGTGTGAGACAATTAGAGAAAATTTCAGATCCTTTAAAAGAATTTTTAGAGTCCTTAAATGATGAAGATCTAGAAAGGAATTTAGAAGAGATTAGGCAAAAAGCTAGTGATAATATCGTTCAATCGCAAAAATATAATGAGTCTTACTACAATAAGAATCATAAAGAAGCGACGGAATATCAAATAGGTGATTATGTTATGGTTCCAAACATTGAGGTAACACCTAACGTTAATAAAAAATTATTACCAAAATTTAAGGGTCCATATGTTGTTAAAAAAGTATTGCCTAATGATAGATACGTTATATCAGATATTGAAGTTTTTCAGATTACGCAAAGGCCTTATGAGGGCATTTTTGCAAGCTCTAGGATGAAACCATGGGTTAAAAGTCAAATTAGGGATTCGATTGTTAGTTAGATTTAAGGAAATTTATTATTTAGTCATACTTGCCAATGATTATTAATACCTACCTGATTGTATTGTTTAAGTTAAAAATATATTTAGGAAAAATTATGCTAAAGGACAATTTAAGGTGATAAATATATTAGGAATCTTTACAGGTCATGTTTGTATATTGTGTTTTATGATATCTTAGGTCTCAAGCTATAAAATATGTTTATGCTTACGTACTTTATGAATTTTAAGTTTATGTACTGCTCTTGTGCTAATTGTTATTATGGTATGTCATAGTTATATTTTATGTGTACTGGCCATAATCAGTTGATTGAGGTCAATCAATTATGTCAGGTTAGGCCGAGTTGTAAGACTTTTTGAATTTCGCGCCATTCTTAAGATGGCGACATTGTTGTGAAGTTTGTGCTTGAGTCGAGTTGATTATTTTATGCTTATGTGTACATATGCTTATGAAATTAGAAAAATAAAAATTAGTTTATTATTTTGAAATCGAAATTATTTTTTAATAATTTATGAGCCAACCTTACATACCTTAAATTTTACGTTCTTTGCAATACTAATTTAAATGTCAAAAGTAATCGAGTAATGATTTTTTATGATTTTTGATATGGTTTTCTTACATCAATAACTTTCTGATGGGGTTAATCGAATAATTAAAGTAACCCGCGGGCTCTTTAATATTCTCAAATGGAACCAGCGAACTTTAAGGAAGGATTTCCTTAAAATGATGGAACTCAAATATCTTCCGATTATGCTAGGGGTCTATTCCTCGGGTAGAGCTTATGAGGATTGGTCGTGGTTCTTTTTACAAAACATTATTTGCTTACTATGGCTTAATTCATACCAAAACAGGGGTTTAGGGAGGGCACCACCAAGTCATTAAATTTTAAACACAGGGTTTCCCTAACGGGGACTTGGGAGTTTTTAGAGAGGAATATCGTATTAACTGCTTATGCAGGAGCTGTAAAGAAAATCGAATTAAATTAACAAAGTGAGGACACAAGAGGTATACTCTTGCTACCTCATAAAAAAAGCTGAAAAGATTAATTATGCACACAATTTTATAAACACAAATATTAGGCTTCAAATTCTGAAAGAGCAATTAAAGCTTCTTTGTTAAATCGGAGCTACAACTATCATTACCTCGAAGGTATTTATGCCTTTTGTTTATTGACCTGGTTACACTATTTCTGAACTCACTTGTTTAAAATAAAACAATTAATTAAGAGAATTAAATGGTGATTCTTTAATTAAAAGTTGTTTCGTGATAAAGATTGTATGTACAAAATTTACATTTCAAAAAGGTTAATATAATTTCTTCTATTCTGAGGTAGAACTATGAATTTGAATGAAATATCAAGTACGTTAAGCGTTTCTTTTTACTACAAAAATTAACTCAAGTCAATACCAAAAATATCAGATCTGCTATTCGGTTTACAAATGTATATGAAAATATTGAAAATATCTAATAATTCAATGTTCAGAAGCTGTAACTAAAATTATGCATAAACGAAACTTTAATCAGAACTCAATGGAGTTGCTTAATTTCGTTAATATTAATAACTGTTATTACACTGCATTTGTATTGGCAATAAAAATTTATCAAAGTACTTTCTAGTTTGTTAAACAAAATAATGGCTATAGGTCATCACAAAGTTATTTTTCTGGTGTAGCCTTGTATCAAAGTTCGCCAAGTGCGGACGTGACGTAAGAATAATATAAATCTCTTACCTCCTTTCAATAGGTTTTTGTTTGTGTGCCAGTGTTACATAGTGTTAGAGCAGATGTTTATACATACGGTCTCTGGACAAACAAATGATGTCGCCTTCACGTGTTGTACTGCAAATAACCAGCTGCGTGATTCTTGTACCCAACCATATGAGCTTAAAGCGTATTTCCTATACGCAACAACGGGACAAACCAAAATCCATTCCAACGGTTATCACAAAAATGCAAAACTTCGATGTACTACTATATTTACATCGTTACCAAAATAATTATCTTGCGTGTAATTATCCACATAGTTACTTGTAAATTCATCTTAGCAATTTCAAAAATACCATTATTGTTAATTATTGGACGTAGATTGAAATCAAAAAATTGCTATCTAAATTGAAGAACATTTCGGTGAATTTCAAACATACAGTTTCATCACAGAACATTTCATTAAATCCAACTATTATAGTAAAGTTGAAGGATGTTCATGCTAGACCACTATTTCTTATCGCTACTTTGAAGTAATTGAACTGTAAACTCGATAATTGTAAATGCAAAGAAAAGATCCATATAATCATGCAACACAAAATTTAAACGGGCTAATTTTTATAAAACCAGATAAAACGGAATCATACTAAACAAATAAATATACTAAAGAGTATTCAAAAGAATATATAAAAGAGCGCTACAACAAAATTATTTAGTTTGTCTAGGAGATTATATCTAATTGCTTACCATTATTAAAAAACACTATATCAAGTGTTTATTACACTTGAGTTTCACAAAGGCGTAAAGCCACACGCAAATTACTCGCTAGAACTCTCAGGTTCTCTATGGTACCTTTGTGCCAAATGTTTTAGCTAAAGTGACCGTTGACACGTTGCGCACGAAATATGAAAGGTGTTTGACATTGAAATATTTGTACAAATAATTAACGCCTGATGTTAGCAACCAAACTAGCATCTCTGTATTGTGGTTAGACCACATGATCCCAATACGGATATTTATTTAATTGACGACGTTTACTGGTTTAATGGAACAGACAAAAAGGTACTTAACTAATAATTTATTGGTGCTTTGCAGTGGTCAAAAAAAACGGTTTCACACTTCCTCTCTCCAAAAAAGAAAAAAATCTTTCCTTAGGACCAAAGATTTTTTTATAACACTAAACGAAATACTAACTTTAAGATTGAATCCTCAATAACTGACCTGTGTGAGAATAAAAAATAAAAAAAATTAGAAAATTAAAACAATGGGGGAATTTAAATAATAAAGAATGAGTGTTTTAGTAGCTACGCGAGTTATGTAATCCCCCAATTGATATATATGTAAAGAAATAGGAAATTATTAGAAATATAAGAAATGCGCTAAGTGATGTGCAACATTGTAAATGAAGGACAATTCATACAGTTTATTAACGATCATGGGAACGGAAACGCTACTTTGTAGCACAGACGATAAGTGACACTGCAGATGTCAGGTCACAGGCGGTCGCAGACGGTCACGTACCAAGATTACTTAGAATTAAGATTGCAACAATGTATTAATGAATAGAGTCAAGTGTAAGCAGACATTAGGTCTGCAAGTTCCCACGGCCATGTGAGGTGGTAGGGATATTATAAAAGACCCGGGAGCCCCAGTCGACGACAGTCAATCTATCGTTCAGCTTTAACCTTTCAGTTCGTTAGATTACTCATTTTTGTACAATTAATTAATTTATTTCGGACTTAGAATAATATTTCAAGATTGTCGAAATTCCAATTAATTTCTGTATAAATAAATAAATGTGTTAAGAAGTTTGGAAATGTCTTTTTAAAAAGGCCGCTTTCAAGCCACGAACCTTAACTGACGCAGTCGTAGCGAATGTCAAAAGGGCACTAGGAAATCCAAAATCGAGGAACTGGTGGTCTGGAATTTCAGTCCGAATTTGACAGAACCAAAACAGAAGTTTGAGGCGAAACAAGAATCGTTCAAACCCAGCAAACAAACAGAAGTTGAAGGTGAAACAAAATCGTTAAAATTCAACAAAAGAAAACCGAAGAAGAGAAAGAATCCATGAAATCAACAAAGCAACTAGTGTAAGTTTATTTTCTTTTAAACCAATTGAATTTTATTTTTATTTTAAAAACATATTTGATATTTGCTAGTTTATGATTTATATATATATAT
The DNA here is from genome assembly GCA_036346225.1 of Platerodrilus igneus. Lineage (NCBI taxonomy): Eukaryota > Metazoa > Arthropoda > Insecta > Coleoptera > Lycidae > Platerodrilus > Platerodrilus igneus. The sequence continues at coordinate 12,756 of JARFIW010001548.1, forward strand.
ATATATATATATATATATGTATATTGATTATTGATACCATTATTTTATGCAATTTTATGAAAATAATCTACTTAGCTATTGCAAGAGATTATCTTTAATCTATTTTTGAAAATTTTTTATTCTATTGTATATAAAAACTTGAGACAATAAAAAAGTCGCAATTTTAAGCACACTTGAGACCATATTTACGATTTTAACTGACGCTAAAACCTTTAGAAACAAAACAAAAACAAATTTCTAATTCAACAACCCGGTATTAACTAACGCAAATACCCAGACGCAAAACTCATCGTATTCCGTAAAACAATAGACAATCGCAATCTATTATTAACCCTACATCTTTATTACGAGAATTAACAAAGCGCGAATTCAAACGCGAAACCAACATTTATCTCATCTTTGATAAAATCATTCACTTTGAACGCAGCGAATATATCTAATTATAACTGCGAAGCACCATCCTAAACTCCACAAAGCTATTCAAAACGCATCGCGAAACCTAAATATAACTATTTGAAATCCTTCAGAATAAAAGCTTCAAGCATTATAAATTAAATAAAATTACGACCGGAAACTTTTATAAAATACCATATTACGTTTAATTATAAAACCAACTCAGGAAACCTACAAATAATTACGGCACTGAAAAACGCATATTGCAACCTTATAAAAAGCACTTAATAATTAAATACTACAGCAATTAATAGAATATAAATTTCATTATTCCAAACGCGACATTGTATAATTGAATATTTCATTGACGAGATAATTAATTATACAAAAGACGCAGCCTATTCAAACAAAAGCTTTCAGGAAAGATCAAATAAAGTATAAATTGTATTAAATCACAAGATTTACTGAATAACACCTACAGTATATTTAAAAATAACCTTGCAACAGAAACACTGACACAACTAATTAACTGGCAACATCCTACAGCAGATTACGACATTGTGATAAAACGGAAAGCATTGCAGACACCTTACAAATTACATAAACCCACGGGAAGAGATAATTTTTACAGACATAATTAAAATCAGCAGAATTAAAATAGAAAAGCTTTAACCGACGCAAAGCAAGCAAGTAAGATGCATTACCACAAAAATCACTCAGTCGTATTGAAACTTCAGAAATCAAACCTGCGATAAAACTAACATCGGTAAATTGAAAATAAACGTAACCAAGACAATACCAAGCGTAAAACCCATAAAATAATTACAAAACCGTACAATTAAATACAAAATAAGCAACTCAATTCTTTAAATAATCCGAAACAATCCAAGATAAAAATAACAAGTAACGATACAAACTGCGAAATAAATCCAAATTTTTATAAAATCGGAAAATAACCAAAGTCAAATTAAAAAATTAATTATCAGAACATTCCCCTAGCCAAAATGAGTGCAGAAATGAAAATCTATTTGGAGATGATTCCAAATTTTAACGGAGACCAATGTTTACTCCGCAATTTAATATCAGCCTGTGAAATATTCTTAAAAACATTCTATAAATTCGGTGACAACGAAAGGAACGTTTTACTCCTACGTCTTATAATCAGTAAACTAACCGGAAGGGCACTAACGTTAATTGCCAGTCGAGACGATTTAGACCAGTGGGACGAATTTAGACGAGTATTAATTGCATATTTCGGAGATCAGAGAAACCTAAAATGCCTAGTACGCGATTTAATAAACCTTAGAATGGAGAACAACCAATTCCCATATCAATTTGGAATGAAATGCCAAGATGTACGAAGCTTAATCTTGACAAAACTAAAAATTGAAGAAACCGACCCAAATGTCAGACTTCTAAAAACAAAAATGTATGACGAAATGGCATTAGACACATATCTAAATGCACTACCCGAACGACTTTCAGATAAAATCAGATTTCAACATCCCCAAGACTTAGAAGAAGCTATGAACATGATAATCGAAGTAGAAAACGTAATGTACTACAGAAACAGACTATATAACCCTAACGCGAATAAAAGCTACACACCAATAAAAACCATACAACCCGCGAGACAAACAAATCCACAACAAAAATTCACCCCGTTCAATGCACAAACAAACCAAACGCGAACCAACAACCCACAGTTTAATAATGCAAACTTTAATAGCCCATATAGACATTATTCAAAACCAACATTTAACCCAAACTTTACGAAACCCGCATTTCAACCAAGATTCCACCAAAACGTAAATCAGCAAAGACCAGTATTCAACGCGAATCCTATTAGAAACTCACCAATGACAACTAATAACAATAATCTCAATAACTATTATAAACCCACACCAATGGATACCTCATCTGGTAACACCAGACCAAACACAATAATAACACATTCGACCGAACCCTAACCAAAAACGCATTTTTACCTCAGAAGAGCTATTTCACGAAGAAATAGATGAATATGAAGATGACCAGAATAATTGCATTTGACCAAGTACAGACAATGAGCAGAACCATTCGAACAATTATGAACGCGAAGAATCATACGAAGCCTATGAGGAGGACGACGAAGAAAACGCATGCTCAAATTTTCAGATAGACCGATTTATAAACGACCAAACGTATAAACTTAAATAATATGAATCACCTTGTACTACCCTATATAGAAATACCCCATGCAGAATTCAAACTACTAATCGATACCGGATCTTCAAAAACCTTAATTAGCCCGCGAATAGTAAAGAAACATTATTTAAACTATGTAGAAAGAGAACTGTTTAAAATTAAGACAGCCCATCAAACAACCCTACACCAATTTGTAGCAAACATACCCTTACCTAAAACATTTAACGTAAAAATGAAGCATAAATTCTGCATATTCGAATTTAATGACAAATATGACGGACTATTAGGAATGGACCTTCTAAGAAAATTAGGAGCCAACATTGACATAAAAAACCGTTTACTAAGAACCAAGTATGGACGAATCCCCATTAAATTTCAAAATACCCAAGTTGAAGAAAAATACACAATAGAACCCCGAACAGAAAAAAAGATAAAAATCCCCGTAAATTCAAATAATAAATTAGGAATAATAAATCACATAATTTTTCAACAAGGAGTAGAGACCCCAACCGCATTAGTACAAATCAAAGATAATTATGCCTCAACGACGATATTAAATTCAAATGACTACCCCGTAGAACTATCTTTAACAAACCCAATTAACGTAGAAGAATTAAATTTTAACGAGATGGAAATAGACGAAAATTTAAACGACAATTGCAACCCCGTAGAAAACGACGAAATGTTAAGAGAAAATTTAAGTAATATCCGTTTTAACAGCGACATTAATCAGGAAGAACGAATAGCAATCAAAAATTTATGTTTCGAATACCGTGACATATTCCATTGCGAAGGAATACCCCTAACCGTTACAAATACAGTCAAGCATAACATAGAACTAACAGATAACAAACCTATATTCACAAAAGCATACAGATTACCCCAGGCAAGTCAGGAAGAAGCTGACCGACAAGTAGCCGATCTATTAGATCAAGATATCATACAACACTCCAATTCACCATGGTGCAGTCCCGTATTGATAATACTCAAAAAACTGAACGCATCAGGAAAACGAAAATATAGAATGGTAATAGATTACAGAAAATTAAATGAAAAAACGGTAGACGATAAATACCCGTTACCAAACATAACTGAAATTTTAGATTAATTTAGTCAAGTGCCAATATTTTTCGACGTTAGACTTAGCATCAGGATACCATCAAGTAGAAATGGAAGAAACGTATACACAAAAAACAGCCTTTAGCACACCTAGAGGACATTATGAATATAACAGGATGCCATTTGGACTAAAGAACGCACCTGCAACTTTTCAAAGAGTAATGGATAATATCCTACGAGGAATACACAACGAAAAATGCCTTGTGTACTTAGACGATATCATAGTTTATTCAACATCATTAGTAGAGCATATAGAAAGACTACGAGAAGTGTTCGAAAGATTAAGAACAGTACAATTTAAAGTACAATTAGATAAGAGTGAATTTCTACAGAAAGAAGTAGCATTTTTAGGTCATATAATAACACCCCAAGGAGTGATGCCGAACCTCGATAAAACAAACGCCGTATTAAATTACCCCATACCGAAAACGAATAAAGAAGTAAAAGGATTTTTAGGACTTAGTGGTTACTACCGCAAATTTATTAAAGGTTATGCTGATAACCAAGCCCCTGACCAATTGTTTAAAGAAGGGAAACAAAATTGTACATACCCCAGAATTCATTAAGGCCGTAGATAAAATCGAAAGCATATTAACGAATCACCCCGTATTAGAATACTCCGATTTTTCGAAACCATTCATATTAACAACAGACGCATCAAATGTAGCCTTAGGCGCAGTATTAAGCCAAGGAACAGTAGGCAATGATAAACTCATCAGCTACGCATGCAGAACCCTCAACGAAACCGAGCAAAGATATAGTACAATAGAGAAAGAATTGTTAGCCATAATTTGGGCAACAAAGTATTTTAGACCATACCTATACGGACGGAAATTTTATATATACACCGATCATAGACCATTAGTATGGCTATGCAAACTCAAGGAACCCAATTCAAAATTACAACGATGGAGAATCTGATTAGAAAAATACGACTACGAGATCATATACAAAAAGGGAATTTACAATAATAACGCAGACGCTTTAAGTAGAATACAGCTTAACGCACTAGAAACAGAATCAGTGATAGGAAACGTAGACGAAACCGAAATTAGAGAAGATCCAGACAAAATGGAAACCATACATTCAACACAGAATGACGAGCCGAAAACCGCGATCAAAATTTTTAATGAAGCCATAGACATGAAACCCAATCAGTTTATAATCACCGAAGTTTTAATCAACCCATATCCTGTAAAATATACGAAAGTAGATAACAAAAAGATATATCAAATTCAGATAACCAAAGACGGCAATGAAGAACAAATAATTAAAATTCTAAAAGAATACACCCCCGAGAAAAAAACGATTTTACTTTTACTTTAACACGGAAAACTCGTATAAACGATTTTCAGAAATATATGTTAAATTATTCAACAACTCTGGCCCTGAACTTATAAGACGCACAAGAAAATTAATAACATTAGACGACCTTGACGAAATAAACGATGTGATCAGAAACCAACACGAAAGAAAGACCAACCATCGTTGAATAAATGAAACCCTAAAACAAATTATGAGATGTTATTACTTCAAGGACATGAAGGAACTAACTACAGATTTTATCAACCAATGTGAACTATGCAACAAAGCAAAATACGACAGGAAACCCCGAAGATACCCTTAATGTTGACTAAGACACCTGACAAACCCTTTCAGAAATTACATGCCGATACTCTAGTAGTAGAAGCACAAAGTTACTTAACAATCGTAGACGCATTTTCAAGAATAGGCCAAGCAATACCAATCATCTCTAACAATAGCATAGACATAACTCAAGGATTTTTACATTATTTTACATTTTATGGAACGCCCGAAACAATAACGTTAGATAACGACAGCAAGTTTAAAAATGAAACAATACAAAACACTTTCGAATTACACAAGATAAAAATTCATTTTATAACTGAAAACCACCCTGAATCCAACGGACTAATCGAGAGACTACATTCAACCCTACTAGAACAGATCAGATTATTAAGAATAAATTACAAGAAGCAACACATAACCAATTTAATGTCATACGCATTAATCGCCTATAATAACACAATCCATTCATCAACCAATTTTACACCATTAGAACTAACCCTAGGACATTCAGATTCATGCAACCCCTATGACATACATTATAACAAGGAAATTTATCAGCAATACGCCAAGGATCACAAAGAGAAACTAAAAATAACTTACGACAAAGTAAAGGATAAGTTAGATAACGACCCGCGACCCGTAATAAAAACACAGACGTAAATAAATTTTCAATAGGACAAACCGTGTACGAGAAAAATTTCCAAAGCAAAAGACACAAAACGGCACCTAGAAATTTAGGGCCCTTTAAAATTAAAAGAATATCCGACAAAAACGTAGCCGTAGTAGACAACGGCAAGATAACAAAATATATTCACCTGAAAAATTTAAGACACCCTGTAATTTCAGATGGACAATCATCACCCTTACCGCCAACCTCCATCCAGGTAGAACGGACACCGAAATCATAATTGAAGACATAAAAAATAACCCCGGTATACTACCAATAAAATTAGGCAGTATGCTGAACACCATAGACTATTGGACCTTTGCACAAAAATTCGATTTAACAGAACTAAAACAAGAATTTCAAATAATCAAAAATAATTATTATTGACTAAAACAATCAATGGACACAACAAAATTCGGAAAAGAATACGCAATAGAAATGATGAACTATGACAGTATAGTAGAAAGTATTTTGAGAAACCTTTAAGACAAATTTAATCGACTAATACCCACAGAACAAATGGCGATACGAAAAAAAGGACTAATCAACGGATTAGGAAACATAATAAAGGCAATAACAGGCAATTCAGACAATCAAAACGCAGAACGTTATGACAACGCGATACAACAATTAATAGAAAACCAGAACGACATCAAGACCATAATTAGTAACCAAATATCGTTAACTCTATCAACGATCATAAAATTCAACGAAACATTAAGAAAATTAAACCACTCATATTTTTTTAAATGATCTTTATTTACGTTTCGATCCATGACCTAGGATCGTTGTCAAAATAATAAAAACTTCAAGTTTGACGTTTATGACATAAATTGAAGGTGACTTTGATTTATTGATGTTTGAAATATTTGGTTTGAGTAACCAAATATTTCAAACATCAATAAATCAACACAAATTGAAGGCAATCATTCTTTTAAACTTTAAAAATTTTTGCTTAGTGTACTCAAACCAAATATTTCAAACATCAATAAATCAAAGTCACCTTCAATTTATGTCATAAACGTCAAACTTGAAGTTTTTATTATTTTGACAACGATCCTAGGTCATGGATCGAAACGTAAATAAAGATCATTTAAAAAAATATGAGTGGTTTAATTCCCAAAGAAGATTAAGAAAAATGCTAAACAAACCACAACAAACATACAGGGAGTATTAAGAAAATTAGTTAGGAACCAAGACAGTATAGCCAATCGAATACAAACCCTAGAAAACAACATGCAAACTACCATGTTAGGCATGCAAGATTTAATTAGATTTAACACGATATACAACCAGATAATATCAACCCTTACCTTAATTTAACAAATTTTAGCCACGTTAGAAAACGCAGTAACATTTGCAAAATTAAATACTCTACATTCCAGTATCATAGAACCAATTGATTTATTAAAAGAATTATTAAGAATTAGATCTTTTATAACCAACAGTAGATTACCTTTTGATGTAGTAGAATCAAACATTTTAATATTTGAAAAAATAGCAATAGTTAAAGGCTATGTGAAAAATAACGATATGACATTTTTAATAGAAATACCAATAGTAGAGATTAACAATTACAATTATTATCATTTATTTGCTTTTCCAATGAAAATGACTAGTAGCACATACCAAGTTGTTATACCCAAAACCAAATTCCTATCCTTAAATGAACTAAGATATGGTTATACGAACGAAAAATGTAATGAAATCACACCAAATCAATATTTATGGCAATCATTGACAACGACAACCATTCAAGAAGACAGTCCTTGCAAAGTACAACTACTAAAATTCTCAAACTATTACGAAAATTGTGAAGCCAAACCTGTACAAATCACCAATATGAAAATCCAGAAAGTGACGGAAAATAAATGGATAGCCATTTTTCCCACAGAAGTAATAGCAACAATCTATTGCAATCAAGACGAAAGCAACCTAGGATTAACCGGAAGTAAATTAATCACCCTTAAGGAAAATTGTTATTTAAAATTAAAAAATGAAATAATTAGAGTCTACCAAGATCCCGTACAAACCAAGCAATTAGCAAATTTACCCGAATTACAGATCAAGATAACGCAAGACGAAGACGAAGAAATACTTCAAAAACCCATGCAACTTGAACACCTGGAGTTAGACAACCTCAACCACGCCATGAAACTCATGGAAGACTACAAAGAACATCTAAACGAACTTAGAACACCCAAAGTGCACTACGATAACATTAGTGTATGGACAATTGTATTAATTATTTTGACTATTTTATTGATCATTTATGTAATTTACAAAATGTATATTAGCTATAAAAATAGAGGAAACAGTTTTAGATTTAAGGCAACCAAAGAAACAAATGTACCATTAGAAAATATGAATTTCAAGAAATGATATTAAATGAATTTATAAAATTAAAAATCAAGAAAAGGAAAACCCTTAATTTTTAATGTACGTCGGGAGGAGTTATGTAATCCCCCAATTGATATATATATATATATATATATATATATATATGTAAAGAAATAGGAAATTATTAGAAATATAAGAAATGCGCTAAGTGATGTGCAACATTGTAAATGAAGGACAATTCATACAGTTTATTAACGTTCATGGGAATGGAAACGCTACTTTGTAGCACAGACGATAAGTGACACTGCAGATGTCAGGTCACAGGCGGTCGCAGACGGTTACGTACCAAGATTACTTAGAATTAAGATTGCAACAATGTATTAATGAATAGAGTCAAGTGTAAGCAGACATTAGGTCTTCAAGTTCCCACAGCCATGTGAGGGGGTAGGGCTATTATAAAAGGCCTGTGAGCCCCAGTCGACGACAGTCAATCCATTGTTCAGCTTTAACCTTGCAGTTTGTTAGATTGCTCATTTTTGTACAATTAATTAATTTATTTCGGACTTAGAATAATATTTCAAGATTGTCAAAATTCCAATTAATTTCTGTATAAATAATTAAATGTGTTAAGAAGTTTGGAAATGTCTTTTTAAAAAGGCCCCTTCCAAGCCACGAACCTTAGCTCGCGTACTATATGTCCTTAAGGAAACAAAATCGGTATGACACTATCGGGAATTGTCGCAAACTAGAAGTCTAACACTCTCACGGAAAAATTAACAAGATTCTCAGGTCTCTATTAAACTCTACTAACTAGAACAAAAAACAAGAGAGAAACTCTCCAAACTAATATTATACGGAAACTACCAACAATGACACTAGAGATAGTATCCAAACTACTAAAAAATTCAGATCTCTAAACTATGTACAAAATTTATGATTGAGATGACAACTCAACTCGAAGAAAATAACTAGATCCATTTTCTTTTGAAAAAGGCAGCAACAAAATATCTAACCAGCAAAAGTATCGAGTGTCATCACAACGATATCATTACACTAAACGTAAGCATTAATTGCTTACTGCAACTACTATTCTAGCGACCTGCTAAAATACTTCAAATCTCAACACAAATGTGAATTCATCACATTATCAACTCCACTAACAATTGTGCTATCAGCATCTACTCACTATAACCAAATAAACTGTGAGCAACTGGCTCACTTACTACACCTTAACTCAACTTGTGCAATTAGCACTTACTAAACTTTACTAACAAAAATGTGAGCATCTGATTCACTCACACACTCCAACTCAGTAGTGAGTAGCTAACTCTACTACTAATTGTGCTTTTGGCACAAACGCAACCAAACTAAACAACGAGTGAGCAACAAGATCACCTCCTATTCTCTAACTATTTAGTGATCGACTGCTCACGAGCGTCACTAAACTAAATACTCAAAAAAAATTATTACACTCCACTCAACCAAGCACATACTGCTGAGCGACCAACTCATCATGAGTCTTGTCTAGACTTACGCATTTCTTGATGGAATGCACTAAATGCGAAAAGAACATACTATGGTCCTTTTGCATACATTATAGAAGACCCGTCTTTAATGGACAAAACCGTCTTCCCTACAAACTCAACAAAAATTTTTATCCCAGTTAACACGTTATAGACCTAAAAGATTTCGTCCGTCGACATTTTACGAAGCAAACAAAATTTTGACTGTCAACTACGAAGAAAAAACAAGAAAATTTTAGTGTTAACGGTCTGAACACACACACACACACACACACATACAGGGAAAGGTGTTCTTGAGAACACGGTACGTACGTATGGGCAAGGTGCTTCTTAGGTTAGATTGTGTACACAGGGAATGTGTTTCTGACAACACAACACGTACGCACAGGGAAAGTGATTTTTAATAATACACTCTTTTACTAACAAGGTTTATTTTATATGTTCTCCAACATTCTTATTCTATTACTTGATATTAAATTGGAATCGTATTAAAAAAAAAATTGTAGACGAGGTTCTTCCTCTTATCCTTCTATACAAAAACTAAACGAAACGATAAAAGATATACTTGACTTCAAACTTAACTTGGGGAGCAACAACTAACTATATTGAAATAGCATCCTCTTGGTCTACTATCGAAAAAGGTTTTAGGTCCTTCATATGCCACATTCCGGCCTTCGAGTACGAAATAACTTAGACTTTCAAAAGAAATTAATCTCGACAATAGCTAACAAAAATTAATGTACAGGTACACTCTTTTTAATCTCTAATCAAACTGATGGAATAAGTTATAATCAAGCTGTCCATACAACAAAAAATTGCTTCACAATGCATAAACTCAGTAGAATGACAGACTCTTTCCCGAGCCTCACCTAGACTACTCTACAAAAAAATTTTCTCATCACCAAACTCTAAACTAGTGATGCCAAAAATTATTAGAACAACAACTCACCTTGAGTCTCGTCTAGACTTACGCACTGCTGAGTGACCAACTCCTCACGAGTCTCGTCTAGACTCACATGCTGCTGAGCGACCAACTACAACGACAAGTATCGCCTACTCTACACAAAACTAATTACATTGCATTGCAACGCCGATATACAACATAAAAATTGCCATGAAACCAAAAACGTGCCTACGCACAAGGACAATTCTCAAAAGATATGACGACAGCACAAACTAACATACATAATTTACCAAAACATTATTTTTAGTACTCTGTATATAGTGGCTGTATAATACGAAATGACATGTTAATTATTATTCATGTGATTTGCTTATTTTTGAACATGACTGACACGAAGTTGATGTTACACCTTTACTTCCACATTTAAAACAGAATATTTTCAGAGGGGTTCTATAATAACTAAACGTATGACCTGGACGTGTACAATTCCAACTCTCCACGCCTGGTGACTTCACATCTAAAGGTTTTTCTTGACTTACTACCTGGACTTGAGGAGATGAAGATTTATTTTTATAAACCCTACTACGAAATGAAGTATTTCTAGCTCCTTCTTGACATTTATTTTCAGACTGTGACTTAAAATTTTTACGAAACCAAAAATTATCCTTTGACAGGGTAGCTATCATGGATTGTCTCGACTGAACTGCCTCTTCAATCTTTTTACCTAATTTTACTAATGTAAAAACATCATTAATCTTGGACAGAGCAAGTTGAGTAACGTAAGTTGGTAATAAATTCTTCCTCATTATACGAACCTTCGTAATTTCTGCAGGCATCTTAGATATTCTACTAAATAAACTCTTTATATGGACCACAAACAAAACTACAGACTCATCTTTCCTTTGATGACGTGATTTAATCTTTTCCCATAGTTCATCCTCAACATGAGCAGGAAGAAAATCTTTCTTCAATTGACTTACTAAAGATCTCCAATCCTTCACGGAATTCCTAACTTGTCAAAACCAAACGAGGGCATCATTCACGAATAACTCTGCAGAGGCGTTATACAAGTCGTCCTCAGTTACTCTACGTGACTGTGCTAACTCTTCGATTCTTTCCAGGAATGAATAAAGCTGTTTAGGATTTCCAGAAAATTTAACAGACCAAGTTCCTATGGGTAAGGGTGGTGTTACATACGTGACTGTATTAAGGGGCTCATTACTAACAGGGAGGGTAAGTTTACTGATTCATTTAAACTACTAGGCTTATCTTTCGCCTTATAGAACAATTCTGCTTCGATAATAAGGATCGTAGCTAACGTCTCTCGCACAAATACAACTGCTTCTTCATGATTCAGTGATGGCAGCTTCATCCTTTTAACTCGACCAGTTAGGTGTACTAGTCTTGACTGTACCCTTTTAAAAACAGAGTCAGAAGGATCACCTTCAAATTCTGATAAAACATTTTTAATCGAGACAACGGTATTGTTGATTTCCTCACACTCTACTAAAAATTCTACATTATAATCTGTAAGACCTATTAGACAACCTGGTTTATTCGATTCTTTCGCTAATAGACTTAATATTTTCCGCTTGTCTACAACTGGTCTAGAACTCAATTCCTTTTATTCGGAGTTCATAATCTAACTCTTCTTTGAGTAAGTACACAACCTGAAAAGTATCAGCCATTTTTATACTCTTATAAAATCGATATCAAAAAACTAACTTAAATCTTGAAATTTAAAAATTTCAAATCGAAATTTTATCTCAACTATCCACAATTGACTAAATATTTTCAATAGGGGAACTAAAATTAGATCTAGAATTCACAACTTTTCCCTACTGATGACTAATTTACTACAACAATTATTATCTTACTTCCAATTAATCTATTAAAGTTTTTAATCAAAAATTCTAAAACGATATAGCGTGGCAATATTCTTAACAACGACAAATCTACCCCTGTTTTGGTATCAATTAAGCCATAGTAAGCAAATAATGTTTTGTAAAAAGAACCACGACCGATCCTTATAAGATCTACCCGAGGAATAGACCCCTAGCATAGTCGGAAAATATTTGCGTTCCATCATTTTAAGGAAATCCTTCCTTAAAGTTCACTGGTTCCATTTGAGAATATTAAAGAACCCACGGGTTACTTTAATTATTCGATTAACCCCATCAGAAAGTTAATGATGTAAGACTGGCGCCCAACGTGGAGCTCGAACCCATGACCCTGAGATTAAGAGTCTCATCTACCGACTGAGCTAGCCGGGCTAATTTTTATAAAACCAGATAAAACGGAATCATACTAAGCAAATGAATATACTAAAAAAGTATTCAAAAGAATATATAAAAGAGCACTACAACAAAATTATTTAGTTTGTCTAGGGGATTATATCTAATCGCTTACCATTATTAAAAAACACTATATTAAGTGTTTATTACACTTGAGTTTCACAAAGGCGTAAAGCCACATGCAAATTACTCGCTAGAACTCTCAGGTTCTCCATGGTACCTTCGTGCCAAGTGTTCTAGCTAAAGTGACCGTTGACACATTGCGCACGAAATATGAAAGGTGTTTGGCATTGAAATATTTGTACAAATAGTTAATGCTTGATGTTAGCAACCAAACTAGCATCTCTGTATTGTGGTTAGACCACATGATCCCAATACGGATATTTATTTAATTGACGACGTTTACTGGTTTAATGGAACAGACAAAAGATGTATTTAACTAATAATTTATTGGTGCTTTGCAGTGGTCAAAAAAACTGTTACAGTTTACACTCCTACATTTGATTTTCTAATGCTCCACTTGAAAGTACTATATTGCCCAGGAAGTGAGTTTTTTTTTACATGGAAATTTTGAATTTAGCCGAAACTTTGCTGTTCCAAGCAAGGTAGGAACCTTTAACGACTTTGACAACACACGCACATGCACACACATACACACACACACATTCACACACACACACACACATGGGCCCTACTTTTTACCTCTCCTTTGAACGTCGGTGTATTTTTGTGAAAAATGCTCGCCTAGCATTTTTCAATGGGCCCAAGTTGGGAATTGAACCTAGCACATTGGGATCAGCAGACATATGCAAACGTCTGATGCACAAAGCCTCTACCTATAGTTTAGTTCACCAATGTTTGATGTTCCAGTGCTCCATCTGACGGTATTACATTGGCCAGGAAGCAAGTTTTCTTTACCTGGAAATTTTGAAATTTTTGGAACCTTTGCTGTTCCAAGTAAGATAGGGATCGATCTTTAACATGCATGGCAACACACGTGGCATCTACATTTTTCCTCTCATCGAGGGCGTATTTTTCTAAAAAATGCGCGCTTAACATTTTTCAAGCAGTCCCTGTCAGAAAACGAATCCAGAACCTTGGGCTTAGTAGATGGTTTACTCCCCCTACATTTGATTTTCCAATGCTCCACTCGAAGGTACTACATTGGCCAGGAAGTGATTTTTTTACCTGGAAACTTTTGAATTGTTTCAAGCAAGGTAGGGAGATCGTTAACCTCCATTTTACTTCTCATTCAAACGAGGGTGTATTTTTGTAAATAATTTTTGCCCAACATTTTTCAAGCGGATTGTGTCGGAATTTGAACCCACGACCTTGGGCATAGTAGTCACATGCATACCAACCATGCCACGGAGCCGCTCACGGTTTACTCTAAAACAAGATATGGAAAGGTTTAGTTTGAGATTTGGAGATGAAGTACCATCCAAACCTATAGCTCACAAATGGCTTGCAGAATTTGAACATAGAACACCAACATTTAATTATGATGTTCATAAAAGTCCATCCATGCACTTCTACTGCTGCGAAAAATATTGATGCTGTGTGCAAGATATGATTTTAGCAGATTGGCATGTAATGTAGGAAGATAAAGGCATTTTTTGCATTGCTCAAAATAAATATATATGATTTTGCATCATTAGTTGAGTGCAAGGAAGTTTTACAGTTGATGGAGTCAATAAAATAGAAAGACGGGGACATGTCAAGTCACTCATGAAAATGATAAGTTTCAGTGATGGCCATTCAAATTCTGTATATACCTTTTTAACAATGATAAATCATTGATTTATTCATATAAGCATCAAACTAAACAGCAATTAACTAACTGTGTACTTGACCAGTAACAACGTTCAAATAATAGCTCATTGCCCTTATTTGCCTGATTTTTTTTATTGCTCAATGACTTCTTCCTATTCTGATATAACAAAAATAAAATGCAATGATAAGTCTTTTTCATCGTCTGAAGAGACCATTGGAGCATTTAATTTGCTTGTTTTGGAGTTACTTCATTCAAAGTGTAAAAACTGTTTTGAAGATAATGAATGAAATACACAGCTACAAAAGGAGAATATTTTGAGAAGCAATAGAGTGATTTACTCTTGGGTGTTTTTTTATATTTTCTACCGATTTTAACAGTGACCCATGTATTGTCGATTTTCAAGCATATAACATCTCTATCTAAATTTTTCTTCGTTTTATTTAGATTTATTTTTATTTTTATCATTTTATCTGTATTTGCTAATATTATATTTCACATTTTATATTATTTCATTCCTGGAAACAATTTCACGTGCCTTACTAAAATCAAATCCTAAATTAAATTTTTAAACATTTTGAGCACAAAATAAGTATATTCAGTAGCAACATTGCTGCTATATCAGAACATCAACACATGTATTTGAAAAAGTAAACTTGCAAGATGCTATGTATTAAATTTGTAATAGTTGTAAAAGAGTGTTGTTAGTCTGATAATGTTGGTGAAACAGAAATATTGAATTATTTGAGACCTTTGTGCTAATAACATCCATCTCGTGGGTTTAAGTCTGTTTTTTTTGTATTAGATGACAGTGAAGGCTGTTTATATTGAACATATTTTAAAAACTTTAATTTTTGTTTTCATATATATGTTAATCTTGTTGACTTTGCAGAGAAAAGCAATTGAAAGGTTTTCACAAGAAGTAAAACGATTGTGTCATACTGAGAAGAGAAAAGATTTTGTGTCTGAAGCGTATCTTTTAACACTTGGGAAATTCATTAATATGTTTGCCGTTTTGGATGAATTAAAAAATATGAAATCTAGTGTCAAAAATGACTATTCAACGTATCGCAGGTAAGAAATACACTTATAATTAATTGCATAATCGGAATTTAAAAATTTGAATAAATGATGTTATTGTTTCTAGGCGATAATGATCAGTAATTTTTAAAGTAACTGGTCTTATTGTACCTAAATTTTGCATTGAAGTATAAATAAAACTGTAGATCGGTAGATCGTTTATGCATTCAATAATGAGTTGCTATTTTGTGAACTTGTGATAACTTCTCAATTTAACCAAATCCCTTAATTTATTTCTATATTGTAATTTATTGATATAAGATTTGTTATTTAATCAATACACTGCTTGAAGCCTACTCTAACGTACAGAACTATTTTAAGCAATTTTTGCTAGAGCTACTCTTTTTAATTTAATCAAATGAGTTTATAAAATTTTACATTTAAGTGTTTTTTCTTTAATTACTTGTGAAATCAAACTCTCGACTTTTGAAGTTTTTTTCATGAATATTTTAATGTGAACATTTCTTTTGTGCCATCTAGATGTAATATGTGTTTAAAACAGATATACACCTTATTAGAATATTTCTTCAGCAAATGTTTTGGCAAACAACAAGTTCTAAACTGATTTAAGTGAACCCATATTGCAAGCAATTTCAACCTTTGATAACCAAAACATACTTTACAATAATAAGCTCCTAGGTATCCCTATTATCAAAATAGAATAAATTCAAAATATTTAACTTTGTAACTAAATATTTAATACAAATTCTACAGGATGGAGGATTAAACAATCCTTTAAAATTGAAGGGGGGACAAACCCACTACTAAGCATACAAAATAACCATGCAAACAATAGGAGATATGAAATTTTAAAATAACTAGGCACCAAATTATTTAATTTTAGGAACAGAATGGTACAAGTAAGTAATTATCAATTATTTCAAAATGTTTGTAATCAGGAGTCTCTTCTAGGTTTCCTCTGTTTTCCTCAATGAGATCACTCCCTTCTTGCATCAATCTGATTCCATCATGGTCATACAGTGCCATCATGTTCTAAGTGATTTATGGCTTTCAGTATGTTACAGGGTTTTTGGCTTCATTAATTTGGTTCCTGCTGAATGCATTAACCACAAAATTATCTTTTCGTGTGATGTACCTAATCTCAAAATCGAAATCTTGTAGTAGAAGTCCCCATATATACATCCTATTGTTGGAAAAAATCTAGTATTAAATAAGGAACATAACACAATGTGATCTGTTTCTACAACGAAATGTCTTCCCATTAAATAAAATTTCAACTTTAATATAGCTTTGATGATGAATTATTATGAATTAGTATGTTGCCCTAATAGATCAAAATTGCATCTTATTCTCATCAATATATATTACTGTGATGTTTTATCTCAAATCTTGCCCCGCGAATTGGGTCGTCATAATACTATGAGGTTATACTTGTACACTTGTGCCTGGAATCATGCCCCATCATTGGGCTGTCCATAATACTGTGAGGTTAAGCCTGTACACTCGTATCCCACAAATTGGGTGCAATAATTCTGTGTGGTTAGCTCTCTAAAATGTGCCCCACTGTTGGACTGACATAATTGCTGTATGGTTTTAGCTCAAAAATGCCCTTGGCTGCTCCTAATAATTCCTCTTACCTAATTTTCTAAATGAATATTGACACCTACCTGTTACATCCAAAACCTCCTGTCCATATCTCCAGGCTGAAACCTAAATAGACATTCACACCAATCACACACTCAAAAATAACTCAATTGACCAAATATATCACACTCTATTTAAATTAGATCCATAGTACGTTTTAAAACACCATTCCTTTAGATACATCCATAAAGGTCAATAAATTTTATAACAATAATCATGCAAACTGATAACCTTTTAAACACATATTTTTATTTAAAGTAAGAGGACGTTCCTCATACCTTACGTTACCCTTTTGGTCTTAGCATGAGTTCATAATAAAACTCTACAACTGTGCATATAAATTTCCTGCACTACCAAATACCAATAAGCTCTCTATACCTCTTTACAACATTTGGTTATATGTAAATTCATTAATTATTTTCAAAGATCAATTTTCTTTTAAAGCCCATAAATGTCTGTTCATAAAATATCAAATAATAATAAAACATATCAAACTCAACTCCAAATAATCACAAACACCATAAAAATATTCACCACTCAATGTTCTATTCTATCGCTTACCTGGTTTTTATCTTATACGCGTGCTCACCATCTAGCTAATTGAAGATGCTGCCGTCTAGTAGATACCCAGTCCATCAGCTAACTCTCTGGTCCAATTACCATATCCGCCATGCATACCGCTTACAATTTTCACTCCAAAAATTCCAATCTCCAAACTTAACTTTTATTATTCAAACATCGCTTTTTTTGTATCATTCAAACACTTTCAAACTTTAATTTTGTGCATTCTAATACCAAACTTAACAAGCCTTGTATTTACGTACCATTTTAACGTTTTACCACAAATATGCTTTATTAGCTTCTATATAAAATTTTATTAACTTACACTAGTTCACTTGAAAGTAACTATTATCACCAATGCTGGATGAAATCAGAACGAAAAAGAAAGAGTGCCTGGCCTCTCTCTGCCAGTGATTATACAAGTAAAATTTGTCCCCTCCCTGGCATATACACTTGTATACCCATTCCTATAATTCTGGAAAATCTTTTCTAACCGCTCGTTGTTTCAGCGAAAAACCCCCTAACGAATCTCGGATTCTTGTGAATTTCATAACGAACATAACACTACTCGGCAAATCACTTCAAACTGTCACTCCGTTGTTCGAATTTAGCCTCTACATCTTTCTTTGTCAACACCTCCAACTTGAACAAACATTTCTCATCTCCCTTGTACCTATAGCTTTATCTCACACATACGCTTCCACCAGTTGGGTTTCTGCCCTTCTTGTACAATTGAACCAATCACCTTGATTGGCTCCATTTTCTCATTTTTTAACAGACTCATGTTTGCTTTTAAATATCCTTGAAATTATCGATATTGTGTAGGTCTCCCAACTATACTGTCTCCTGAATTATGTATACGCATCCCTCTTGCACCCAATACGAATTTATTCTGTCTTGGTTTTTGTTGGCTCTTTACTATACTGCCTCCAAGATTGAAATCAATATTTTAACCACCAAACCGTGTTTACATTAATCCCAATGGCTGTTCTTTTCCAATAACCCATTAAAGTTTGTTTGTTGCCAAGCTTACCGAGAAATATTATCTCCCCTTGTTGTTTTGTTTAAATGTGTCGGATTTTACGTTTGAAAACAGAAATGTTGTTTTAACACCTGTTCCATGCTTTCAGACTTTCATATAATCACTTTATTACAAATTTAAATACGTTAGAAAGATTTTACCCCAATTATTATTTATTCTGCCCTATGTTTATATTAATATTATGTTATATTATCTTTGGCTAATTGCATTGATCCTATATGACTATACACTACTTAAGCTAAAAAAAAAATAATTTGTTAAAAATATTCCAACTTTCTAATTAAATAAATTTGTCTTCTCTTATTTAAAAGCTCTCAACCCATGAGTTCACGTGTGCCCTTATATATCCCAATGACCCCTTAATTACACGATATTATCCCCCTATTTTAATAGAAAGAATAACACAAATTTGTTGTTTTCTTTTTATTCAAATACCCTCAAATTAATTCTGTATGATCACCTATTACTATCCCTATTATCTAACCTATCACTATTATGTTACACCTATCACTATTCTTCTACTTATCCCTATTCTTGTTATTCTATACCTATCCCTATTCTTAACCCGATCTCTATACTTCTATACCTATCACTATTATGGATATCTATTTCTATCTATTCACACCTAACTCTATTTATCTTTCACTATCCATCTAAACCTATTTCTATTTATCTTTATCTATCTCTATCTGCTACACCTATCTCTATTTATCTTTATTTATCACTATCTTCTTTATACCTAACTCTATTTATCTTACACTATCTATCTACACCTATCTCTATTTCTTTATTTAAATCTAACTATTTTCTTAATCCTCCATGTCATCCTCCTCACATATTTAATAATTTGCATCTTTGTCCTTACTCCGATTCCTATCACTATTATCTTCTTTACTTCGTATAAAATAAAATTATCCTCTACGTCCTGATTCGTAACTTGTTTTTCATTTACTACTATTACCTCTGATGCGGACAAACCAAACAATACTACTTTACCATTATCACATTTTCCATCTGTGGAAAACCCTGCGTACCTTCTAGAATTACGATGCAAAGGAATTAACCAGAACGAATTTCTCAAATCAAGCTTGCTAAAAATACGTTTGCCACTTAACCTTGCTAAAAGTGTGTCCATAAACGGTAGACAATGAAACTGTGGTTTAGTTCGTTGATTGATCTTTCTCGCGTCCACACATAAACGAATACTCCTATCTTTCTTCTTAATGACCATCAACGGATTAAAAAAATGTGTTTGATACTTTTATTATGCCGTTTTCTAACATTTTTACAAGTTCTTGGTTTACCTGATTTCTATATGCTACGGGTATAGGATAGATTTTTGTATTGAATGGTTCCGAGTTATCAACCTCTAACACATGTTCGTACCTTAATGCTGTGCTCGCTTGTACTCCTACTAGCTCAGAATGTTTTCTTAATAAATTTTGTATTCCTACTTTCTCATCTGGACATTTAAAAGTATTTATTATTTTCCCCTCTTCTTCATCTACTTCTAACACATTTACATTCAACCCAGTGTCATCCTCAGTGACCTCATACCTACTCACCCAAGGCAACTCTATGTCCCTTACCTTCACCAAACTCTTATCACAATTAATTATAATCCCCATCCTCCTCATACAAACCACTCCTATAATACTTTTGAATTTTAGTCCAGGAACGATGATAAACTCCTGCTCACAGCTTACTAATCCAATTTCTACCCTTAACATGACCCTACTATTGACTACCGCAAACCTTTTCTTGTTAGGGGCTATTAGATGACTCCTTTTTATCGGTATAACTCTATTTCTAATTTCATCTTGGATCTCCTTGACGAATTCCTCCGATATCAAACTCGCCTCTGCTCCTCAATTGAGCAACGATCCTACGCATCTATTTAAAATTTTAATTTCAACCACCAGCAAACAAATTTTCTCTTCTTCTTCTGGTTTCTTCTCTTCTTCGATGTCTATAAATTTGCGTGGATGTTCATACTTAAAAATCTTAATTTCTAGTGGTTTGTCCTTCTTTAAAAATCCTGCCTAGCTCGGGTCTCTCCACTATGTCCTGATTGTCCTTTCACAACTTGTGCATATGTCTTTAAGTTCGTATCCTGTCCATCAGATCGCTGCCTATTATCCATATTCGTCGACATCCTATCGATCTCGGGTGAACTATGTTGCCCTTGTATCCCAGGTCTTGGAATAGCTCACCTCGTGCTGCTGTTTCTCCTGAAATAGTGTCCCCTTGGTCTCCAATTATTCCTAAAATTGTGATTTGTCCCCCTTTGAATATACGCATTATCTCTCCTATCCTCGAATCGTACTGCATTTATATTCCTGTACCTGCTCTCCCGAAGTTTTTCCAAACTTACATCATCATACCTTTGCAGGTACTCCAAAAATGTCTCCCTTTCTACTATGTTGGATTTAATTGATTCACGATGCTATATTTTCTAATCGCATATTGTTCCCGGCATCCTCCAAATTCTCCCTTATATTTTCCTGCAATTAGATCATCCCTAACCTGATCCTGCCTATGATCGCTCCAATAATGCTTGAGAAATTTTTCCTCAAAGTCTAAATATGACTCAATATTTGACCCTACCAAATTATACCAGGCTTCAGAATCTTTTAACAAAGCCTTTACTACAATTAATTTGGCCTGTTCGTTATATAAATTACATACTAATGTCCGGATATTATTTATGAAAATCTGTGGATTTATCCTATTGTCTCCATAAAATTTCATTTGTTGTTCTACTGAAATATTACTCGCATACAACCTTGGGCTCTCCCCCACTAAAGCACTTATATTTTGTTTAATTCCTGTTACCTCTCTCTCAACTCTGCCTATCTGATCTCTACATGACTCACTCACCTCAGTTATTTTTCATTGATCTCCTCTTCACAAAAAATTCTAACTTCCGTTTTTAGCTGTCCAATTTTACTTCGAATCCCACTTATACTCCTTTCATGACTTTCAACTCTCATTTTAATCTCCCCCATTTTAACTGTTAAACTATTTTTGAAATTCTAAAATTCCTTAATCGACATCGATTTTTTCACTTAAGCTTTTATTCATCTGTTCCATTTTTCTTTTTGATTCTTCACCCATTTCCCTAATCTCCTCAAACTTCCGGTTTGATTCCTCTCTACCTAGTCGCATTTTCTCTAACATTCTCATTATCAGCTCATTTTCTTGCTCTCCAAATTCTGTTCTCGATTGATCCCTACTACCTCCTGCTTCTTCCATTTTTTCGGATTTTTTAAATAACGCACTATCGTCACGTCCAATTTCCAATCCTTCACTCCCAAGCCACTTCTTTCTCAACATCCGTTTCACACACACCCAAAATTAAATCTAAAACTATCATTAAAATTATTTACAAAATCCACCCTTTCCTCTCAAGTTGCCAGTTTCCTGAAATAAAAAGATTTTTTTTTATTTGGAATCGAGCCCCTCACGTTCGTGTCGCCATAATACTGCTATGTTTTATCTCAAATCTTGCCCCACGAATTGGGTCGTCATAATACTGTGAGGTTATACCTGTACACTCGTGCCTGGAATCATGCCCCATCTTTGGGCTGTCCATAATACTGTGAGGTTAAGCCTGTACACTCGTATCCCACAAATTGGGTGCCATAATTCTGTGTGGTTAGCTCTGTAAAATGTGCCCCACTGTTGGACTGACATAATTACTGTATGGTTTTAGCTCGAATCTTGCACTGGGCTGCTCCTAATAATTCCTCGGCTGCTCCTAATAATTCCTCGGCTGCTCCTAATAATTCCTCTTACCTAATTTCCTAAATGAATATTGACACCTATCTGTTACATCCAAAACCTCCTGTCCATATCCTTAGGCTGAAACCTAAATAGACATTCACACCAATCACACACTCAAAAATAACTCAATTGACCAAACATATCACACTCTATTTAAATTAGATCCATAGTACATTTTAAAACACCATTTCTTTAGATACATCCATAAAGGTCAATAAATTTTATAACAATAATCATGCAAATTGATAACCTTTTAAACACATATATTTTTATTTAAAGTAAGAGGGCGTTCCTCATACCCTACGTTACCCTTTTGGTCTTAGCATGAGCTCATAATAAAACTCTACAACTGTGCCTATAAATTTCTTGCACTACCAAATATTAATAAGCCCTCTATACCTCTTTACAACATTCGGTTATCTGTAAATTATTAATTATTATCGAAGATCAATTTTCTTTTAAAGTCCCATAAATGTCTGTTCATAAAATATCAAATAATAATAAAACATATCAAACTCAAATCCAAATAATCACAAACACCATAAAAATATTCACCACTCAATGTTCTATTCCATCGCCTACCTGGTTTTTATCTTCTATGCGTGCTCACCATCTAGCTCCGTGAAGATGCTGCCGTCTAGTAGATACCCAGTGTATCAGTAACTCCCTGGTCCAATTACCATATCCGCCATCCATACCGCTGCTAACAATTTCCATTCCAAAAATTCCAATCTCCAAACTTAACTTCTGTTATTCAAACATGGCTTTTTTTGTTTCATCCAAACACTTTCAAACTTTAGTTTGCGTGCATTCTAATACCAAACTTAACAAGCCTTGTACTTACGTATCATTTTACCGTTTTATCACATAGATGCTTTATTAGCTTCTACATAAAATTTTATTAATTTGCACTAGTTTACTTGAAAGTAACTATTATCACCAATGCTGGATGAAATCAGAACGAAAAAGAAAGAGAGCCTGGCCCCTCTCTGCCAGTGATTATATAAGTAAAATTTGCTCCCCCCCTGTTTTAAATTGGCACGCACACTTGTATACCCGTTCCTATAATTCTGGAAAATCTTTTCTAACTGCTCGTTGTTTCAGCAAAAAATCCCCTAACGAATCTTGGATTCTTGTGAATTTCATAACGAACATAACAATACTTGGCAAATCGCTTCAAACTGTCACTTTGTTGTTCGAATTTAGCCTCTACATCTTTCTTTGTCAACGCCTCCAACTTGAACAAACATCTCTCATCTCTCTTGTACCTATAGCTTTATCTCACACATACACTTCCACCAGTTGGATCTCTGCCCTTCTTGTACAGTTGAACCAATCACCTTGCTTGGCTCCATTTTCCCACTTTTTAACAGACTCGTGTTTGCTTTTAAATATCCTTGAAATTATTGATTTTATTTAGGTCTCCCAACTATACTGTCTCCTGAATTATGTATACGCATCCCTCTTGCACTCAATACACTTTTATTCTGTCTTGGTTTTTTGTTGGCTCTTTGCTATACTACCTCCAAGATTGAAATCAATATTTTAACCACCAAACCGCGTCTACATTAATCCCAGTGGCTGTTCTTTTCCAATAACCCATTAAAGTTTGTTTGTTGCCAAGCTTATCGAGAAATATCTCCCCTCGTTGTTTTGTTTAAACGTGTCGGATTTTACGTTTGAAAACAGAAATGTTGCTTTAACACCTGTTCCATGCTCTTAGACTTTCATATAATCACTTTATTACAAATTTAAATACGTTAGAAAGATTTTACCCCAATTATTATTTATTCTGCGCTATGTTTATATAAATATTATGTTACATTATCCTTGGCTAATTACATTGATCCTACATTACTATACACTACTTAAGCTAAAAAAAAATAATTTGTTAAAAATATTCTAACTTTCTAATTAAATAAATTTGTCTTCTCTTATTCAAAAGCTCTCAACCCATGAGTTCACTTGTGCCCTTATATATCCCAATGACCACTTAATTACACGATATTATATATATATATATTGATGTGATTAGGAGGTCATTGAGAGGTCATATAGCACCATCTTGTGAACATCCAATGCTGTAAACCTGATCGAAAAAGCCCAATTATGTAGATATTTATTTGTATAGAGAAAAACGTATTTAGGTGTGGAAGTTATTATAGAAGACAGACAATTTTATTGAAATAGACGAGGTTGAAAGTTCATTGCTACTTAGTAGGGAGCAGATCATTTGAAGTAATTACAGTGGTTTTAATTATTGAAATGAAGAATTAAAAATTAATTGAGACTATCATAGGAGTCTTCTAAAAGGGAATAAAGCCCATATAATGGGAATATTTTGTAAATATTATACAATTGGCATGGAAAGGCGTGTTTTGTAAAACGATTTCAGCGATTTTGGAACTTTTTTTGATAATTACAGTGTGGAAAAAAGCAGATTTTTTACGGTAAAGTAAAATTACATTGTTTAAAATTTTAAAAAAGACATTATTGATTAATTAAGTTATAGGTTACGGTGTTTTGTTTTGTGTGCTAGTCTTTTGCGTGAGAGTTGTATGTAGAAATCGATAATTTGGTTAAAAAGGGTTGGCAGCCTACGGTAACGTCTTTGCTAGTATATAAAGAAATAATTAAACCTACCTGATCAGATATGTTTAAATCCAATTTTAAAGGGGTGTGCATTAAATTATCCGACATTTCTTGATAAATTTTGTGCATAATAAGATTTAATTAGGAAGTTATTTGTAAATGAAGATTAAGAGATTAAAGTTTGTGTTTGCTCATACTAATTATAAAAGACCGATTTTGGACTCTGTGTTTAGTATAAGTGAATGATTTTCCACAAATTATAATTTTTTGTCATATTTAAGATATTGTTCCTAAGGCAAAATTCGTTGCAGTTTTGTACTCTATTTTAATATTCAAGTATTTTTCTTAATCTTCTTTGGGAATTAAACCATTCAGAGTTGTTAAAATCGATTTTAGCAACTCTGAATGGTTTAATTCCTAAAGAAGAAAAGACATACAAAACAAACATACAGGGAGTATTTCATATTTAAGGTTTGTGCTGATAAGAAGTTGTTTTTCCTAGAAGTTATATTTAGGATATTGTTTGTAAGAGAAAATCTGTTGTGAAGGTAGTAATTAGTACCTGAAAGATTGTTGGTAAAAGAATATTTCGTATCATTATAAATCTTATGTCTGATTCTAGTGATTTTATTTTGAAGATAGCTAGGCAAAAATAATTAGACAGTGGCCAAATTTAAAACCTTTATCTTTTATTGATGCTCACTTAGAACTTCACTTCAGAGTAATTCGAACTCTGAGCACAAATTCTCCTGGTAAAACCTTTTTGCATAAAAAAATATTATATGATTTACTCTTATTATTATGCCTTACATTAAATATAAATCAGTTAAAAATAAATCTAAAAACGATACTTGTGGAATCCACCAATTTGTTCTTTATAAAAAAATTATCTTCTTATTTTAAATGATGTCAAACCAGCTTGCAAGATTCTCCATCAAAAAAATTTCTCATTTCAAGCAGCAATTACCAAAGT
This sequence comes from Platerodrilus igneus, assembly GCA_036346225.1. Classification (NCBI taxonomy): domain Eukaryota; kingdom Metazoa; phylum Arthropoda; class Insecta; order Coleoptera; family Lycidae; genus Platerodrilus; species Platerodrilus igneus. The sequence goes on from JARFIW010001548.1 coordinate 39,183, forward strand.
ACATTTTTGGTTAAATCTTCCCTTCGATTTTTTTTTATTAAAATAGCTTTCTATTGAGGAATTTTGCCTCTTCTTGATAATTAATAAATTTCATCTTTCTTTATAAGTTACGTTTAAAACATCGCATCTTTATTCATTACAACCTCGCAACTTGGTTAAATTACAGTATGTTTACTATATACTCAAATACTATAGCAACAGCTTGCAGTTAAAATTACATTTTGCACTCGCATGAATGAAATCTAGTCAATGAATCAATCTCGAAACAATGAACGCTTCCTTATATATAAATTATCTATTTTCTAGAATTTTACCAGAATGTTGTGGCACATAATGATGTAAGGTTTTTTCGAAAATCTAATTAGCGTCTGTGATTTCGGCATTTATCACCTTGTTATCTGGTTCCAATTATCCGTGACGTGTTCTATTCGTTCTTGTCCCACATATACTATTATTGCAGCGCCGCATACTAATGCAAAAGACAGTGGATTATTTATTGGTTATTCCAGGAATTTTATGGTTTATTTTCGATGTTCAAGCTGCTTCTAGGAATAAAAATGTTTACTTATTAATGAGTTATAACAAATTTGACGTATTTTTAAATACCGATGACTTATCTTTTTATATTCTAGAGAATTCTTTATTTAGAATAAATTGCAATATTCACGGGGTAATTAATTTAAACTTTAATTGGTTTTTAATGCAAAAGGGGTTTCGTTTTATAGAAATATTTGCTTTTGTTTCAGTACACAAAATTATTTATTAATTTTGAGGGTTTTAAATACATGTTGATTGTTGTTTCTCAAACTAAATGCGTAAAGCTGCACTCTTTTATGCTATTTACAGCAAATCAAATGCATTTTTATCAAAAATGTACTTATAATTGAAAAGTAAACGGCTTTGTATTTATCTTAAAACGATCGATTTTTACGTTCGCATTTAAATGCTTTACGGTATCTTACAATTTACATATACAACTTACGTTACTTGCTATTTATTTACAATATGCTTATATCATACAGGGTGATTATTTATACACGCGCAATTAGGTTTTGCATTGTGTATTAATGAATAAAGGTACGCTTGTATTATACAAGGTGTAACCATGAATTTATGGAAAATTCCATTTTTTTCTGGATTCTATTATATTTTGGTGGGATTTATTTTTAGAATAAGGGTTTCAATGACCTCTCGTGACCCCTTATCACGTCAATTTCTCCCAAATTAAAATATAAAATTGGAAATCTGCATTATTGTTCCGCATACATGAGTAATTTTACTATTTTTATTTATATCTACTTGCTATCTATAACTAATTCTATAAGCTTTATAATACACACGCATAATCTTTCCCTATTAGGGCTTTTCTTCTTTTAACAATCCACCTATTCCTATCTTATAATCAACTATACTAGCCTTAACTCTATACTAATATCATTTACAATCTAACATTTCTATCCTATATCACTGAGTTTGCATATTTACACACGGTCTCATCAAGTTTGATCTCATATCGAATTCTCTTCAATATCAAACATAACTCATCGTATTATAGCCCATTTCTTTCTAAATCATCACAATCTTGGAAAAATATGGGGTATACAATTTTCAGGCGTCGCCGTGGATCAATGTAGTAAGCGTAAGACTACGGATCCCAAGGTCCCGGGTTCAAATCCTGACACGGCCGACTGCTTGAAAAATGGCAGGTGAGCATTTTTCACAAATATTACGCCCTCGTTCGGATGAGAGGTTAAATGGAGGTCCCGTGTGTGAGTGTTGTCACGCACGTTAAAGATCCCTACCTTGGCTGAAACGGCAAGGGTTCGGAAAAATTCTAAATTTCCAGGCAACAAAAAACTCGCCTCCTGGCTGATGTAGTACCTTCGGGTGGAGCATTGGAAATGTAAATGAACGGTATACAATTTTCATAAAGTTGTCCCAGCAACTACTCAGCTATACTACTCACGTCGAAAAATTATGGTTTAGAATCTCCATATCTAACCTACTTACGTTACTTCCAAATCATACCTTTTTCAACTTCAGCCGTAAATAGTTCACATTCCATAAACTCTAACTTATTTTCACAATGAGTAGCAATTCTTAATTCTATCTTCCAATTCATAAGATTCTTTTTTTAACAACAATTCTATTTCATTTATAACTTCACTTGGACGTTTAGCAACAATTGATCTCTTATCTACATTTTCCTCTAGTTCTCCTTTAGAATAATCTACATCTTTCTCAAAATAATTTACATTTATACTATTAACTCCCTCATCCTATTTTATCTCGGTAATTTCTTTCTTTTTCTTGCGCCTTCTAATTTTTTCTTACATCCGCATATTTGAATGAATGTTTCGACAAACCAAACGCTACTCCTCCATATTTATACATATGCCATTTAAAATATCGATCTGATTCTCTAATCACAATTATCCCAAATGAATTATTAAGTTCTAATTTCCAAATTATATCATCATTATTTAATATTTTACTACCTTTATTTATTTTATTTTTAAGAGCTGCACTCACAGAAAGTTCCTTTATCTCCTTTTCAACACCTAAAATCATACTATTTTCATCAGTTTCATCTTTTATCTTCATCTCTTCAACATCGTCTTCTGCAGTTTCCAATAATTCTGTGTTTTTCTCTAAAAACGCTACAACTTTACTTCTAACTTCACCAGGACACTTATACTTAAACTTTATCTTCTTCCCCTTTCATCTGCTTCTCAAATTGATTCAAATTCATACAATCTCCTTGTACTTCTCTATGGACTTCTTCGTCCCATTTAATCCTTTCATCTCCCATAATTATCATTTTATTCTCAGTATTTTTTATACCTTTTATTTTACTTATAAAATCTGTTCCCAGAATGGCATTAACTCTTAATCCTGACACTATTAAAACTCTTGCTCAACCTTCATCTTTCCAAACTTAACTTTTAGAATTATGATACTCTTGATAACTGCAAACTTCTTACTATTCAGCGATAGTAAATTATTTCTTTTAATAGGGATAACTTTCTGCATTAATTCTTTTGAATTATCCTTAATAAAACCTACACTTACTAGTGTTGATTCAGCTCCTGTATCTAACAGTAATTTTATTTCTTTTCCATCCTACTTGCAATTTTATTATAGGTGGTATATAATTTTTTTCATTAATTTTTCATCATTTTCCAACTTAAATTTTATAAATTCACGCACGTGTTCATATTTATTAGTTTCTATATTTTCATCGCTTGATTTGTCTGCATCTAAAAATCCTGCCTACTTGACGTTCCAGGTTGATTAACTATCTCCGCGTATGTTCTTCTATTTTCATTGCTACCAACTATACCATTTCTCTGTGCATTTGCCATATTTCCCTTCCTTGGGTACCTGGTCTATTTTCAATGTTCTGGGATTTATTATTCTTCCTTCCTCCGTGTCTCCTAATGGCATTTCCTTTAATCCAGTTTTTTTGGCTATTCCCCTTTCAAATGGTCTGCTTTGATATCTCTCCGGTCTATTATTCTTCTGAAATCTAAATGTATTCATGGGCTGGCTCCTTGGCCTAGTCTCCATCCTCCTTGGTTGACCTATATCATCATAATGTTGGAGATATTCTAAAAACACATCTCTATCAAGAATATTTTGTAAGGCTATGCATTGTTTTACTTCCGTTTCGAAATGACCTGCTAAATAGTTTATAATTTGCTTGTCCTTTAAAGGAGGATCATGTTGTTTGGCAACACTAAATTTCTTGATCGCATACAATTCCCTTGTCATGCCTAAATCGGTACTATATTTGCCGATCGATAAATTATCTCCGACTTTAAATTGCTGGTTGTCTCCCCAAAAATGCTTTAAAAATTTAATCTCGAAGTCTTTAAACGAATTCAACTCACTTTCAATCACTCCAAACCAAATTTCGGCACTACTCTTCAACATGGACCTTACAATATTTAATTTCATTTGTTCATCCTAGCTACCTTGTATTAAAGTTTTTAAGTTATTTAAAAATAGTTTAGGGTTAAGTTTATTATCCCTATAAAATTTTGAGTGTTGTTCCAACTGAACTCTGGTTGGACTCCACCTCATCGGTTCCCTAAAATGAATATTTTTAACTTTATTGTCTAAATTTTCAAATTTATTACCTATGTCTGTTTTAAGATTGCCCAAATCATTTCTAAATGTTTTAAAACCAGCTTGGCAGCTTCCCTCTATTTCATTTACTTTTCTATTTAAAATCTTAATTTTCCCATTAGTTTCTTTCTCATTTGCTTCTTGGTTCGACTTTATTTGAACAATTTCTTCTTTGACATCATTCATAGCCTCTAAAATTTGTACTACTTTTCCTCTAACTGAAAATTTTACTTCTTCAATGGTTTTGTTGGTTTCCTCTAAACCCAAAGTAATTCTTTCACTAATTTCTTTAAATTTCCTTTCATTCTTTTCACTTTCTACTCTTAAACTTTCCCCCCAATTTTGCTATGATCTTTCTAAATTCTGCTCGTAACTTCTCAGTATTTTTATTAAATCTCTCACTCATTTCTTGTATATTGTCTTTTACTTCTTGCATGCCTTTCTCATTCTTTTCACTCATTTCTTTCATGCATTTCTCATTCTTTTCACTAATTTCTTTCATGCCTTTCTCATTGTTTTCACTCATTTTTTTCATGCATTTCTCATTTTTTTCACTAATTTTTTTCATGCCTTTCTCATTCTTTTCACTAATTTCTTTCGTGTCTTTCTCATTCTTTTCCCTAATTTCTTTCATGCCTTCTTCTTTCTTTTCACTCATTTCTTTCATACTTTGATTTAGACTTAATAAAAGAGCCATCATTTTTGATTCTTGGGTCTCTCCTACACTTTTGGCACCTGGATTCTCCTTTTTCGCTTCTTCCACATAAACGCCTTCCTGAGAATCAATTTCCACTTCCTCATCTCTCACACTTTCACGAACTTCTTTCATTCTGTCAGTCATACTGGAAATTAATCAGATATTACAAAAAGAACAAAAGCAACTGTAAAAACAAATCCTACAAGACAAGAAACTTTAATTTACAGACGAATTAATTGAGCCACAGGTTGGGTCGCCGCTAAAAGAGTTATGCGGTAAGGCCTCGCGTTGGGATGCCACTACAAGAGTGCTATGACACAGATACAGCAATTTGTAAAATTTGAACTGGTTCTAACGTACCTTGCTTTTTAACTTTGCCTGGCTAGCTCAATGGAACTGATGGAGTTTTTCAGAATGAAATCAAACACAACAATATCACAAAGCATTTATACAGTATTAAATATTTTTTCTCATACAGAAGCATTTAGAACTTTTACAATATTGTTTCTTTCAAACAAAAATAATTTCTAAGGACAAAAAAATTTGTTCTTTACCTTATTTTAAATCTACAGAATTAAATTTTTTCTTTTGAGAATGGTTTACCTGGTTATAATTATTTCCACACTTGTAAGATTTGTTTTGGCTAGAAAGAATCCTTGACAGATAATCTATTAAAAGATCAGAGTAATTCGAACTCTGAGCACAAATTCTCCTGGTAAAATCTTTTCGCATAAAAAAATATTATATGATTTACTCTTATTATTATGCCTTACATTAAATATAAATCAGTTAAAAATAAATCTAAAAACGATACTTGTGGAATCCACCAATTTGTTCTTCATAAAAAAATTATCTTCTTATTTTAAATTGATGTCAAACCAGCTTGCAAGATTCTCCATAAAAAAATTTCTCATTTCAAGCAGCAATTACCAAAGTACATTTTTGGTTAAATCTTCCCTTCGATTTTTTTTTATTAAAATAGCTTTATATTGAGAAATTTTGCCTCTTCTTGGTAATTAATAAATTTCATCTTTCTTTATAAGTTACGTTTAAAACATCGCATCTTTATTCATTACAACCTCGCAACTTGGTTAAATTACAGTATGTTTACTACATACTCAAATACTATAGCAACAGCTTTCAGTTAAAATAACATTTTATGCTTGCATGGATGAAATCTAATCAATGAATCAATCTCGAAACAATAAATGCTTCCTTATATACAAATTATCTATTGTCTAGAATTTTACCAGAATGGTGTGGAACATAATGATGTAAGGTTTTTTCGAAAATCTAATTAGCGTCTGTGATTTTGGCATTTATCACCTTGTTATCTGGTTCCAATTATCCGTGACGTGTTCTATCTGTTCTTGTCTCTCATATACTATTACTGCAGTGTCGCATACAAATGCAAAAGAGAATCGATTATTTATTGGTTATTCCAGGAATTTTACGGTTTATTTTCAATGTTCAAGCTGCTTCTAGGAATAAAAATGTTTACTTATTAATGAGTTATACGAATTTGACGTATTTTTAAATATTAATGACTCATCTTTTTATATTCTAGAGAGTTTCTTATTTAGAATAAATTGTAATATCCACAGGGTAATTAATTTAAACTTTAATTGGTTTGTAATGCAAAAGGGGTTCCGTTTTATAGAAATATTTGCTTTTGTTTCAGTACACAAAATTATTTATTAATTTTGAGGTTTTTAAATACACATTGATTATTGTTTCTCAAACTAAATGCGTAAAGCTGTACTCTTTTATGCTATTTACAGCAAATCAGATGCATTTTTATCAAAAATATATTGATAATTAAAAAATTAATGGCTTAGTATTTATCTTAAAACGATCGATTTTTACTTTCGCATTTAAATGCACTTTACGGTAACTAACAATTTACATATACAACTTACGTTACTTGCTATTTATTTACAATATGCTTATATCATACAGGGTGATTATTTATACATGCGCAATTTGCGTTTTTGCATTGTATATCAATGAATAAAGGTACGCTTGTATTATACAGGTCATAACTATGAATTTACAGAAAATTCCATTTTTTTCCGGATTCTATTATATTTTGGTGGGATTTATTTTTAGAATTAGGGTTTCAATGACCTCTCGTTACCCCTAATCACGTCGATATATATATATATATATATATATATATATATGTATTGCTATGATAAGGGGGTTATTTGGGGGTGTATTCAGTCATTAGGGTCGCATAGTAAATGTAAATAGCAATAGGAATTAGAAAACTGCATTTATTTAGCATGAAAAATAAATAATTCGCATATTATGCAAAGAGCAAACATTTAACACCCTGTATAAGGATCACAATTAACTTTAATCAATGCCAGTAAGCATGTCTTTCAATAATAGAACACATCAGCAGATAGATAATTATACATGCAATTAAACTACTTCAAGAAGCGTTCATAAATTTATAAACAAATAGATACACATGGAATATGATAAAACCTAGTAAGTCATCACGCAATTAAGCATGCGATAAAGAAGGAATATAGTAAAGCGCTTTGATAAGAAACACACATTTCAAAATAAGTTTTAAATACAATACATAAACAGAAACATGTTGATTTACATCATTCATGTTACATCAGTTTATTTGTTCAATTCCCCAAAAGCTTTATCTACACAAACAAGAGCCATAAGCTAAATTAAAGACCAAGGTAAATTTAAATTTCCAGTAATAATAATAAAACAAGCGGTCAAAGATATTATTTTGATGATCCTAGGTCATAGATCAAAAAGTAAATAAAGACGATTTTAATAACTACAAGTGATTTTATTCTCAAAGAAGGGAAAGAGAATACAAAACAAACCACAACAAACATACAGGGAGTATTGCCAAGTGAACTGTCAAGCCAATTGCAATTTTTAATGTTGACGGTTTACAATTTACTAACATTCTACAATTAGGAAAGTGGACCGTGAACACCAACTTTTTTTACTTAGTATTAAATTAAAACTAAACAAAATTAAAGTGAAATATAAACAGGTACCTACTTTAACACATTTACTTATTTTTTTAATTAGATAGAACATACTATAAACAAATGTTCAAATGAAAAGCCCCTTTGTTCTAAACACGTGTAGCTTCTATGTTCAGTAGACATTAATACTTTATCTAACATTGTAGAAGAAATTGTTCTGAATGCATTTTTTACTCCTATTTTTAAATCACCAATATCTGCATAGGTGGTTTGGTTTTGGTACACAATATCTTTAATGTAACCCCACAAAAAGAAATCTATAGGGGTTAGGTCGAGCGACCTTGCTGGCCAGGATATAACACTGTGAGTCCCTATCCATTTATTGCGAAATTTTTCCTGTAAATATTCTCGGACAACTTGAGAGTTATGAGCTTGTGCTCTATCCTGTTGAAACCAGCAGTTTAATACTTGATTGATCAGCATGTCATCTAAATATTCTTCTAAATGAATTTGAAGAATTTCTAAATGTTTTTGAGAAGCCAACGTTCTTTGATATATTATTGGTCCCAAGATATTGCGCCCTTGAATGCCGCACCAAACATTAAAACTAAAATGATATCAATACTGGGTTTGTTTAGTTATATGGGGATTTTGAGTGACCCGATGATGGGTATTATGCTTGTTAAATAGTCCGTTATTTGTGAAATGTGATTCATCCGACCGAACAATTTGAAATGGAAAGTTATTATTATTTTGACACTGACGCGTTATTACAAGTTAACTCATAATCAAACAATAGCAACTAATAGCAATATTATTAGTCTCACTCCTTTCATTGACTCATCAAACCTTATATGGGCCGGAGGTCGATTAGGTAACTCAGAATACTCATACGATAGGAAACATCCTATACTACTCGACTCTCATAATAACTTAACAAGGTTAATAATTTCTTCAGAACATTCAAGACATGCATATAGGTCACGAGGTTTATTAGCTTCCATTCGTGATCGTTATTGGCCACTAAAGGGTCATAATTTAGTGAAACATATTGTGCGAAAATGCATTACTTGTTTTAAATTCAATAGTAGAGTCATACAGCCAATAATGGCAGATTTACCTGCATCACGTTTGCAAGCAGGTTTAGTATTTTAATATATAGGAGTGGACTATGCAGGTCCCTTTCAAATAAGGAATCATAAGGGTAGGGGTTCCAGGCTATCAAAGGTTATGCTTTTTCATATGTTTCTCTACTCGTGCTGTACATCTTGAATTAGTGTCAGAATTATCATCAAACTCATTTATAGTTGCATTACGTAGGTTTACTGTTCATTGTGGCAAACCAGTAAAAATATTTTTAGACAATGGGACAAATTTTGTGGGGGCAAACAAGGAAATGCATCAATTTATTGAACAAAATTCAGTAAATATAATAGACACTTGCTCTAGTGATGGCATACAGTGGAGTTTCATTCCTGTCAATTCACCACATTTCGGTGGTATATGGGAGGCAGAAATTAGATCCATCCATTCATCCAACTTACATTACTTGTTATTTATCTACAATATGCTTATATCATATAGGGCGATTATTTATACACGTGCAATAGAATTTTTTGTTTATACAACAATGAATAAAAGTATGCTTGTATTATACAGGGCGTAACAATGAATTTACGGAGATTTCCGTTTTTTTCCGAATTTTATAATTTGGTGGCATTTATTTGTAGAATTTGGGTTTCAATGACCTCTCGTGACCCCTTATCGCGTCAGTATATATAAGATGAAATTAGGATTTTTATATATAAAGCTTAAATAGTCATTTCAAATCAAGTTAGTAATTGAAATAAATAAAATATAAGGACATGGATAGCGAAATGGTAATTCAATTAGAAAGATGGACAAAATCTAAATTTAGTGTATAATCATTATATCAACCTAACTTTGAATTATTTGGTATTTTTCTTAGTCAAATTTCAGTGTCCAGTTTTTTGACGTTATATCAGATTAGACAGAGGAGTGATGTTCAAATTCATAGCTGAAGCCAGCTATTAATTACTTTCAATTACTAGTTCGATTTGAAATGGTCATTTGAACTTTGTTTAAAAAAACAAATTATAATTTCATCTTATTAACTGCTATTCTAGTATTAAAAATGAATCTGAAATCGCTTCCTATCTATATCTGATGATAAGCATTTAAAGCAATTAGGAAATAAAAAAGGATACAAACCCTTGATGTAAAACTATTGCTAGAGGTGATCCATGTTATTCTGTGGGGAAATCCCTGGACTCGCGGTATGTAAGTTCACGTTAGTACTTCGGAGGTCTCTTTGTCACCGATTTCCTGTCTTATGGTTGATTGTGTCCTGCTACATCAGTGTTGCTATCTAGAACTGAGTTCCACTGTCACAAACGTTCATGGTCGCATTGAAAAAGTGCTCTACCTGCACAAACTATCCTGTCGCCACTTTGTTTATCGGTGACAGAACATATGATATAAAATTAAGTTGATACTGTCAGATTTAATAGATAAAAACATCAAATGAAACAAAAAATTGCTATCAAAGAAATGGAACAAAGCATATGCTTCTACAAAAGTATTCATATCTACCTAAGTCTGAATACTCTACTATGCAGTGCAACCTCCTTAACATACTATCCTATATCACCAAGCTATGTATAGATGAAGCAATGGTAAGAAATAAGCTTGAAATTTGAACTAAAATAAAAAGACATTTTGAATCGTACTTGTGCTCTATAGACTTGAATTGAACAATATCGTTAGTGCGCTTTTGATTTTGAAATAAAAATAAAACCTTTTCATTAGCAAAGTAAGCAGTAGATTTTCAGTATTTTAAATAAGGAGAATCTATAGATAGTGTTATGTTGGTACTTTTTAGTGTTATAGAGTTTATGGTCAATACTTTCATGGTTTCCAAAATGAACAAGAAATAATATAACAGCCAACTCAATGGTAGATTTTTAACCAAAAAATAAGCCTACAAATAATGCTTTGTTGGTGGTTTTTATTGTTCCAAAGATTATTAATAGTGCCCTTTAAATTTCAAAAAGAAAGGAAATTAGTCATGGGAAGGACAAACTAATGGCCAACCTTCTGTTTTTAAACAATGAAAGTGAGAATAGATAGCTTGTGGCAACTATTCTGGGTTTCGACACAATAGATAATCAAAGATCTGTGAAAGAAAAATGATGGATGGCCAAAAATAGGAACGAGTTTGTCAAGGTGTGCTTCATCCTTGGGAGCATATAGATACCGGAAGGGGGGGGGACTTTGATTGTTAAACTAATTTAAAATAAACGAGGGTGCTCCGCCATGTCCAACATTAAGGAACAATTATAAACAGGCATTTGTGAGAGGAAGTGGAAACCTCCAACAACCGATCTGTATTTTTAGTCCAAATTAATAAGTTATTACAAAACAATAAGAAAATGCAACAATTTAAAAAATACTTTATTTAATGAAAACACTTTCCTTAAAGTATCGTGAATGAAAATTACAGTTAAATGACCTAACTTCTTTATAATATTCAATCCTAGGTTTTTTGTGACTGTATATGTTGCTCCTGTATCTCGTAAGGCTAAAATCAGTTGTTTTTATGCTGATGTTTATAAATGGTCTGGAATCTTGCCTCTTTGCATATAATAAAGAAATTAATTTGTTTGTCTTAGTAGCTGAAAAATGGTTTACTATATGCAACCATTTCCTCCATTCTTTACTATTTCTGTCTATGCCATATGATTGTTGTTGCGAGGGGTGCACATTCCGGGCAACTTGCATGTGCCACTTCTTTTGTTTCACATATAAAACAAAATAAAATGCCATCTTTTATTCAACGATGATACATACACCCTTTTTCTCAACAATTGTAGCATTTTAAATTGTTTAATTTTGTTTTGGTACTCGCCTTACTGTAATACTTTAAATTTTATATTTGGAATCCTATAGATCACATTATGCTATGTACTTCAAAATATTAAATTTTATTCTTTTCGTGTAAATGCACACCCCTGTCAAAAGTATTGGTGTATGCTATCTATTAGCAGAAATTTTTTTTTATGTATTTGAGAAGCGGCCACAATATTCTTTCCTAATCATAAGGAATTCACATTGGAAACTACAGGTTACTTAAGAAAAGTGTAACATTACTTAAAAACATTTCAAATGTTCAAATGCAAATGCAAAGAAGAAAAAATTTTGACATAACATGTCATTATGTCTTAATTTATAAGTTTAGTTTAAATTTTATATATTAGATAGTAATCGCATTTTGCATTTCAGGGCTGCACAGTTTTTAAAGGTAATGTCGGATTCACAAACATTACAGGAATCTCAAAATTTATCAATGTTTCTTGCCACTCAAAATAAAATTCGTGACACAGTTAAGGAGAATCTTGAAAAAATAAATGGATATGAAGAACTTTTAGCTGATGTTGTAAATATTTGTGTGCATATGTTTGAAACCAAAATGTATTTGACACCTAGTGAAAAACATATGCTTGTTAAAGTAATGGGATTTGGATTATTTTTAATGGATAGTGAATTGTGCAATATTAACAAACTCGATCAAAAGAAAAAACTAAAATTGGATAAGATAGATAGAATATTTAAGGTAAGTCATTGCTAAGTTGCATTATAATAATCATGAAGATTAAGTATTTAGTTTACTTTTGTGTTGTCGAACAAAGTTGAAAATGCTTTTTACCTGCTTAATAGATTTCCTTATAAATTTTCAATAAACTTAGTTTTATTGATACCTAATATAATCAATTAGCTTTTTATCTGTAACTGGGATAGGAAAGTATAAGAAACTTTTTTATTCCAGAGCAAATTTAATGTGACCGATTACATTATTTAGCCAGACACAACATAAGCACTCTTACACATAAGACATAAACATATACAAATACACTCACACATAAATACACACATGCATCCATGCATACGTGTCCACATATACCCAAATTGTGCAAACACCACATAACACACACATACACACACTTGCACGAACATGTGCACATGCACATGCAGACATACAGATATATATATATATATATATATATATATATATATATATATATTGTGATAATAAGGCTACGAGAGGTCATTGAACACCAAATTATGTGAAAAGGAATACCCCACCAAAAAAGGAAGAAATTTAAATTTCCCAATATTTAAATTTCAACCTGTATAAACGCATAAGCTTATCTCGTTAGCACATAAAATAAGTGTGCATAGGGTTCTTAGTAGGAGAAATAAAAAAAAAATTCATCCATTACAGCATCTTATATCATGATTCGAAAAAATGTTTCATTACTGTATTTCTTTCATGGATTGTTTAAATTTTGATGATGGACAATTTTTTTGTAGAATGCTTATTATTCAAGATATTCAAAGGTTTCAGGTTAAAAAATCTCCCGGTGTATTCAGATTATTTTTGTAAACTATCAGGGAATGCCTCTAATTTACAACTATACCTAATAGGTGTATTATAATGGTGTTTACAAATTGCAAAGTTGTGTACTGTGGGAGTGGTCTGGTCATCTTCTTTAATAAATTTTGATAAAATATTCTTTTGTTCTTAAAGAAAATCCTTATTTTTTTTTGCAAAAGCAAATTCCTTGTCTCATAATCAGTTATGAAACCCAAGACACACCTAATGTTGTTGAGCCAAAAATCCAACATCTATGACACACTCATCTAAGAAAGCACTTGGCTAGTGCTGCGTAGCTTTTAATTTATTCGATAATGAAAACTGGCTACGTTTATGGGTTATACACTAGGATTTCATAAAAGATTCTATAAACTTCCAGATCAAATATATCAAACAGATAAAATATCGAAGTTATTAATACTAGTGGAGAAAGGTATTGCTAATGAATTTAAAGGGAAATAAATATTGATATGGAAAAATATTTACCTGACGATAACCAAAATGATAATGAAAGTGATGCTGACAACAGTTTTGAAGAAGATGATTTATCAATATATCAACTACACCTTACTTTAGCTCCTAGTATCAGTAGCGATGCTTTTGTTCCTTCTGCTCATATTCCAAAAAAGGCAATACACCGCAATTTTGTTTCTTGGATGACTAAACAAAACAGAGTAGTTAGAAAATTTTTTAGTATAATCATATTACTAAATAAACTAAATAAAAATGAATAAAAACCCTTAATCACAAAAAATATTTAAAATACTAGATACGTAATTTTGACCACTAACCATCAGTAGGAATTTTAAATAATAATTAGTTGTTGTTCTGGAACACTTCAGAGGATATTCTCCTCACCACTTAGGATGAAGTGAACCTTTCCAACATACAATTTACTAGAATGTTGCTTTAAATACTATCGAGGATATTCTCCTCACCCGCAGCTGGTGTTCTCCACAACAAACAAGTGAATTGTGATGTTATAACTAAAATCTACTTAATTTATACTAATTCTAAATCTGCTGAAGTGGAACCAATTTAATCTTGCTTTCTCATTGGTTGTTGGCCAATAGGGAAAGCAAGACAGATGGCTCTATGGGCCCTTTATCAGTGTTTAAGAGGGGTCCTTTATGTTTAACAATTTTAATGGATTCATAGGCATTTAAGAAGGAAAACGTTGGTACCGATTTTAACAAATTAACATTTTCTAGTTTAACGGGGTGGCTGGTTTCAAAAATATGTTTGGCGACCTGAGACCTTTCGTATTTACCATTTTTGAAGTGAGCAATGTGCTCTTTAAATTTTGTTGTTATATTTCTCTTGGTCTAACCAATATATTTTTGAAAACACCCTGGCCCTGAACAACTGATTTCATAAATCTCCGACTTTTGCAATTTTTCCACTTTGTCTTTTGGATTACCTAACAAATCTTTAATTTTATTAGTATTACTGAGAGCAATTTTGAAATTAATCTGTTTGAATATTTTATCAAGATCCTTTGTGGTTTTGTGAAACGGAAGTTGAACATATTTAACATTATCGTTAGAGGTGGTCGATTGCAAAGTCGTTGATTTACGGATATTAATACTATTTTTACACTTTCTAAAAATATTGTCTATAATATCAGAAGAGAAACCATTGTAATTTGCTATTTGTTTAATAAGTGCAAATTCCTTATTAAATCTGTTTTTATTTAAAGGGAAATGCAATAATCTATTAATTAAAAAGTTAAATGAAGCCAATTTATGTTGTATGCTATGATTGGAGGAAGACAAAATAAAGCGATTTACATTGGTTTCTTTCTTATAAATGTCAAATTCCAGTTTATTACCATTTCTAATTACTAATGTATCTAAAAAGGGTAATTGTCCATTATTCTCTAGTTCATACGTAAATGTTATACTTTGAAATTTTGAATTCAATTCTTTAAGAAAATCTTCAACATTTGATTTAGAAGTGTCAAAAAGTGCAAAAATATTATCCACATACCTTAACCATATTCTTGGGAAGTATTTGGAGTTTCCTTTTAACTCGGTCTCAAAGCAAGACATAAATAAATTTGCTATGAAAGGTGATAGGCTATTTCCCATAGCAGTGCCTTTATGTTGTACGTACAACTTGTTGTTGAATGGAAAACAGTTCTGGGACATGCAATGCGAAACAAGCTTGATACAATCCTCGACTTTATTAGTGTCAATATCACTATCTATAAGAACATCCTAAATGGTGAGGAGAATATCCTCTGAAGTGTTCCGGAACAACAACTAATTATTATTTAAAATTCCTACTGATGATGACCACATAGTGGTCGAAATACGTATCTATTATTTTAAATATTTTTGTTGTTAAGGGTTTTTATTCATTTTTATTTAAATTGTGCCAGTGTTCCTATAGATTACTAAATAAACTGTTAAAAAAAAAATTAATGCGAAAAACTGAAATCAAGATACTTTGCATTGCTGTAAAATAAGGATTGTCTTAAAATTAAAGTTTTTGTACGAAACCAATACATTAAAGAAAAAATAAATAAATAAGACAAAATTTAAATATATATTGGTATTTGGACATGCAGCGTACTTTTAATAACTGCAGGATTTTACAAGTTAATGTGTATTTAAAACCCTTATCGCACTGTATTGTATACATTGTAACGCTAGTGCATCACGTATATCAACATTAAATAGTGGAAACGAGTTTATTAATGTCAGTTAATTAAATGAGTTTTTAGTATAAAAACAGCCTGGAAAATGTAGAAGATTTGGTAGTGTAGATTTTTTTAAGTGGCTATTTCATTGTTATATTAACTTAGGATCCAGTATTAAATTAGTAACACACCCACTATATCAAATACAAACTTTAATGAATATTGAGACACTCTTTGTATTAAATTTAGGAATATAAAGATAGATCTCGGTAAATAATCAGCATAGGAAAGTTTATCATTACACAAGCACACGGGTTTAAAAACAAACTTTTGAGTCATGGAATTGAACAGACACACTCTACAACCTCAATAATCATAAAACCAACTATATAATTAATGCGCTACATGTAAAGCGTGGGAGGAATTAAGTGCTTATAACGAATTAAAGAATCTGCCACTGTGGCACATTACCCGCAATATTCATATGCTCAATATGCTCAAAATATGCCACTTATGGTATACAATTTAAAAGCGTGAGAACATGATGACCGGTCACATAAATAGAACTACTTTGACCTCGAAAATCAAGCAGTTAGACGCACTACCACATGAGAACGAAACATGGGACAAAAAATTTATAAAGTCCACGGATAATAAAAGAGGGAAGATATCTATCTTTCATCTTCCATTATTCGAGAACAAGGATCTAAGTAGGGCTTTGAATTCGACTGACACTCAACCATTACCATGAGGATAAGGTTGATAATAGGGTAATTCAAGGATGGTATTGAACACCAGAATTGTGAGTGAACAAGTTCCCAAATTATAAATATTTTATAAACTAAGGTCGACGTTTTGATCACTTTTGTAAGGGGCTTCATCACGACAAGAAAAGAAATAAATAATATAAATATTATAAATAATAATAATAATAATAATAAAGAAGATAAGAATCATAATATTAAGTAGACCAGTTAAAGTGTAAAGAGTATGTAAAGTTACTTCTGAACTAGCAGCCTCACCAGCCCATTTAAGCCAAAAGGTGTCTTGTGGCAAAGTAATGGTGAAAGTAGCAAAAGTGGTAGTTTATATAGGGCGAGAACTTGGTGCATGAGTGATCACGAATAGAAAGGAGTTTCGTCTTGTCAAAGTTAATGGTATGACCTCTTTCATGTTGGTGTTCGGCCACCGCTGAGCGATTGTATTGGCTCGTTCTTAAGCATCGCTTATGCTCATTTAGTCTAGTCTGTACTGACCGTCCTGTTTCTCCTATGTATACTAAACCGCAGCTGCAAGGTATACTATATACGCCTGAGGTTTTAAGACTGTTTTCGGAACCTTTTGGGGTTGGTAATATTTGTGAAATTTTGTTAGTGGGCTTATAGATTGTTTCGATGTTGTATTTACGTACAATTTTGCCAATTCGATCTGTTACTCTGTGTATATATGGAAGGATTGCTAAAGATCGTGTGTCGGGATTACAGCGTGGTTTGGGGGTTCGTGTTGGATGCAGATGCCGGTTTATTACTCTACCGATATCTGAGTTACGATAGCCGTTTTTTATAAGATTAGTTTTTAGATGGGTCAGTTCATTAGATGTGCCCTAGTTGTGAAATCTTAATTGCACGGTGGACTGAAGAGTTGATTACCGATGATTTTTATTACAGATGATGATGTGACGATGCATGTAGGTATCTGTCTGTGTGTGCTCTAACAAATTGTTATTATTGTAATAAAAAGGTGGTAAATTCAGTGGCATGTAGTTTATTTAGTAATAAGTATCACCCCAGTTGTGCAAACCAAGCCAAATGTTTATTTGTTATGGAAGATTAGAAAGTTTGTAAAATGTGCTTGCAAAAAAATGAGGTTAATGTATCAAATACAGAGAAATTAGCTAGTATTAAAGAGGATAACAATATTTCCACATCTAAACAGATAGAAATCAGTGATATTACACAATTATTAATTCCAGAAAATCCAACCATAAAGGACTTAATGGGATTAATTATGCAACTTCAACAATCTGTTGTTTACATGTCTGATAAATTTGACCTGCTTCTAGAAGAAAATGGAGAACTAAAAAATCTCCTACAGCAAAATTCCACATACACAAATAAAGTTGAAGAACTGGAGCACCAAGTAAATGATCTATAAAAACGGACCAATAATGTTGAACAGCGAAATTGGATGTATAATATAGAAATACAAGGTATTCCAATAATGAGGATGAGGATCCTACACAATTATTTCTAAGTGTAAGTGAAGTCATAAAAGCAGAAGTATTAGTGGAAGTCGATGTGTGTCACAGGCTCCCAAAGCTGAAAATTCACAACATGCAGGTTTAACCGTCAAATTTAAACATCTTAACAGTAGAAATAAGTTTATGGAGGTTCGTAAGAAGATCCAAATATGTGCAAGTAATTTAAATCTGCTATACAAATTAGCACCAAGTCGAATATTTATAAACGAAAATCTAACAATTCAAAATCGTTCAATCTTTAATATAGCACGAAAAGCTAGACAGGATAAAGGCTATAAGTTCATATGAACAAGAGAAGGTATTACATATGTTAGAAAAGCAGAAGGCACAAAATCTATTGCAATCAGGTGTGAAGATGATATTAGTAAAATAGTTTAAATATATCTTAGTAAATAGTTCCAAGTTACAGAAAATCCAAGCCCATAAATGGTTTATAAAATAATAACTAATTTAAATAATACAGCAATTAAAACACATGTATTATCAGATAATAATGAATGTGCTAAATTATTGTGTATAGAATCTACTGAAATATTAATAGGGGAGTTTAATATTGACATAAAATCGGATAATATACTTTCACAGAAATATTTAAATCTTATCATTGAATTAGGATATAAACCTTATATAAATGAAAGATGGCTGACAGTGAACAACATGTTATTTCTGATCAGTCAAATATATGTGCATATTGTAAGAAAAAGGCAATAAATAAATTTGTAAAGTGTTGCTTGTGCAACAATAAGGTGCATTCATCATGCAGCGAAAGATTTGGCATCTATCAACAAGCCACAAGTGATAATTTAATATATCAATGTAACCAGTGTATCAAAGGGTTATCTACAAATTGCAGTTATGTGAGTGAATTGAAACTAAGTAAAGCAGAGGATTTTAGAAATTCATCTACTAATCTAAAGAGCAATGAAGTAGACTTAAAGGATGATGTAATACAGTTTCTGAAAAGTGAGGATTATGCTATTATTTTGCAAGATCTCCCAAACCATCAAACAAAAATTGTATCAAGAGATAAGGAAATTGAAAACAGAAATATTAATTTTGAAGGACAGCAACATTGACCTTATTAGACTATTAACAAGTGATAAAGAGAACCCAACAAGAATATGCAATGTGGTTGATAAAAGTGTATTTACAAATATTGAGGCTGTAGATAAAAGTGTATTTACAAACATTGAGACTTGATAATACTACTATTCAAGATGTGATGGAAATAAATATCCAAAATAATATGAATAAAAATTATGATGGAAGTAAAACTGAACTATCTCAAGTTAAAACTCATTTACTCTCAACTAAAGACAATAAATTGTATACAACAGCTGTAAAGCAAAACACAAAAAATCAGATTAAAAAGCAAACCTTTAATAAGGATGTAACTACTAATAAGCTCGACAACAAAATTACCGCAAAAAAAGGGGAACTTACTAACAGTTCATAACTCTATTGAAGACGAAAATAGACAAATCCCAAGTCAACCACAAGAAGATCATTATACTACGGTACAAAAGAAACATTGTCAAAGTAGGAAACATTCCTGTATCGTTGCTGTTGGTACTGGTTCTCACGACAAACTTAATTCGGGTCTATGTGCAGTAGAAAAAAGTGCCTGGCTGTTTCTAGGACTAATAAAACAAAATACTTCATTGGAAACAATGCAACTCCATCTAACCAATCACTTACCAGGAAAATCTATCACGTGTCAATCTTTGAAAACTTGTGATACATTTACATGCTTTCGCATTGGAGTTGATTTTGCTGATTATGATGTAGTAACAAAGCCAGAAAGCTGGCCAAAAGGAGCTCTACTAAGACGATATATTTTTCGAAGACAAGCCTCCGAAATTTAATTTACATAAAAATAAACCTGCTGTGCCTCATAATAAGAGCACAGTACAAGCACCAAGAGCATTATCACACAAATTTAGCCTTTTCTACCAAAATGTGAGAGGCTTAAGGACAAAAATACATTTAGTATCCACGGCTATATAATCTGCTGACTTTGATTTTATAGTCTTAACAGAAACGTGGCTTTCACATGATATATTGAGTTCAGAGTTATGTGGAGATCACTACCAAGTATACCGCAAGCATAGAGACTATACTGCTCTTAAATGTCAAAGAGGAGGAGGGGTAGTTGTAACAACAAAATTAAATTTTACAATAGAGGAACTGAAGCACAGTGAAAATCTATTGTTTCAAGATGTCTGGGTAAAGGTTAAATATGGGAATACCAAATTTATCCTTGGGGCTATTTACATACCACCCAACCTACAGGCACATGTATACCAGGAACTAATAAATACTATAGAAAATGTGAGGTACACAATGGGAGACTATAAATGACTTATATGTGGAGACTTCAATTGTCCAGATATTCACTGGTCCTTGGAAAATGACCAATTAGTACTTTAAAAATTTGAGAGCTCTGCCTCAGAAATGATTGTTAACCGCATTTATTACTTAGAGCTCCAACAATACAATGGTATCTTTAACAACCTCGGAAGAGTTTTAGACCTAGTACTTGGTGATGAGATGGACTTTTTTAGTGTTATGAAATCATCTTTTGCTGTTTGCTCTTTAGATGTATATCATCCAGCACTGCAAATACTCTTTTGTCCAAATGCTACACCCGTAATGAGTAATAAAGTCAAAACCACTGTTCGGCTATTTAATAAGGCTGATTTTGTTGCAATAAATAATTTTTTCGCAGAGACTAATTGGAATTTTTTAAAAGAATGCAAGGACATCGATGAATCAATAATTAAGTTTTATGACATAATTTACTTAGCCATAAGCAAATATGTCCCATCCAAAACTATTATAGACAACAAATTTCCAAAATGGTATGTCCAGAATTAAAAAAGCTGTTGGCGTTTAAAAATAAACTATGTAGTAAATACAGACATACCGGTCTACGAACAGACTACAACCAATATTCACAAGCTAGAAAGGAATGTAAATTTCTCATAGATTGGTGTTACCTAACATTCGTAACGAACACTGAATTAATGATACCATCTAATCTAAAATATTTTTGGTCATATATAACATCTATGAAAAAGAAATCAGGTATACCCAAACTAATGGTATACAACAATATTACAATGGAAGATCCTGTTAGTAAATTCTTTTGCTGAACATTTTCAATCCTGCTACACACGACATGATGGAAATGAACTCTACAATATAACCAGTAATATCAATGGCATATTATCAATGCATTTCTTTACCGAAGATGAAATATTAAACAGAATTGCTTCCCTGGATTGTAGTAAGAGTCCTGGTTGTGATGGTATACCTTCTGTATTTATAAAAAAATGTTAAACAATCCTTAGTTACTCCACTTTGTACATTATTTTAAAAATCATTTAGTGAAGCATATTTTCCACAAATATGAAAGCTTTCAATGATTTATCCGATTGTCAAATCAGGTTCAAAGAACGAAATAAAAAATTACAGAGGAATTTCTCGTATCTCAGTCATAGCTAAAATATTTGAAGCTATAATTTCACAAGAAATTTTTTATACTTACAAGCAACAGATAGGAATTGAGCAACATGGTTTCTATAAAAGCCGCTCAACAGCCACCAATTTGGCCATCTTCCAGAACTTTTTGGTTACCAGGGTGCAAGATAGATCGCAAGTCGATGTAATTTATACAGATTTGTCAAGAGCATTTGACAGTGTTTGTCATAAATTATTAATACAGAAGTTAAAGGCAATAGGAGTGAGTGGTTCTTATCTTGGCTGGATAGAATCTTACTTACATAGTCGTCGTCAGCATGTGAAACTATGTGGTGTAACTTCTAAAGAAATACATGTATTCTCAGGTGTACCGCAGGGATCACACCTTGGTCCAATTATTTTTTTGTTATTTATCAATGATATAGTGTCTATTTTTAGTCAATCCAGGTGTCTACTATATGCAGATGACCTGAAAATTTTTGCTACTGTCAAAAACTTACAAGACTGTAAAAATATTCAGAATGACATTAACAGTTTAATTGAATGGTGCAATACAAATCACCTAAAGCTAAACATAACAAAATGCAAAGTAATGCGTTTCTATCGAATGGGAGAGCCTTTAACATATGAGTACAAAATCAATGATTGTGCTCTGGAATCCGTTGATAGGATAAACGATTTGGGGGTTATTTTTGATCCAAACCTCAACTTTAATTATCATATAGATAACGTAATTGCAAAAGGATTTAAAATGCTAGGGTTTATAAGAAGAAATTGTGAAACTATTAGTGATGCTAAGGCAATAAAAACAGTATATAACTGTCTAGTACGCAGTATCTTAGAGTACAATTATATTATATGGTCGCCAATTTACAACTCTAGCAAGAACCGCTTAGAGAGAGTGCTGAACACATTCGTGAAGTTTCTGCTTTGGAAACTAGGATACCCTTACAAAAACCTTACATACAATGTGAAATTACAACTTGCTGGTTTAGAAAGCCTTGAAATGCGTAGACAGGCAGCTCTACTCGTTTTTTTACACAAAATAATAAATGGCTACATAGATTCTGAACAATTGTTGACAGAAATAATGTTTAGAATACCGTCTCGGGACACTCGTTCTCGACAGATTCTATTTTAGCGTCAAAACCGTACCACTTATGGTTTTTCAGCATTTATTAATAAGTTAGTTGCCAATTTCAATAAAGTTGATGCAAAGTTTCCTGAAATGAACATATACAACGTAACAGTTAAACAGTTCAAGAAACAAGTACAAACCTTAGTGTTTAAAGCCCCTTACACACTATACTAATTATTAATATTATTTTTATAGTCTTTCTATTTATTATATTGTTCTTAGTATATACGTTAATGTACCATTTGGGATTTGTCCTGTGGCTGTACAATAAATAAATAAATAAATAACTATATAAGAGAAGAAAATCACAGCAACACATGTTTGGATCATATCATGGTTAAAACAAAAATTCCTAATGAAAGGCTTACATCAATGATTCTGCAGTCAAGAATATCGGATCATTATCCTGTTATTCAGGGTTTTAATGGGGTTAGTAACAAAGGCCAAAACAATACCAATAAAATCAGAAAAATTATACTCTACACCCAACTAAAACTTAATATGGAGAAGGAGAGCTGGAATGAAGTTCAAGAAGGGACAGTTGATGATGCATGCTAGTTTATCACAAATAAAATATTTACCAATATTGAATGCAACACCATTATAATAAAACCAAAAAATTTGAAACGGAAAACATGGCTGATAAATGGCATTATCACTTCAATAAATGTGTGTGACTCTATATAAACAATTGCAAAAAATCCATCTAATGTCAACCTAAAAACACAATATAAAATTTATCGGAATAGAATAGTCTCGTTAATAAGAAAAGTTAAATGTTGTAACATATTTTTTTATTTAGTTACGTATTCTCTATAAATTTAATATTATGCCTTAATAAAATCAAAACATAATTTGAAATTGTCTGGTGACAAAAGATAGCTTATTATGTGTATATTATATAATGGGTTCCGTCCGCTCAGATATCTAAGTTACTAGGCTAGTTACTTATCTGTCATTTTTAGCAATCACTTTTCGACTAGAGCTTGAACGAGAAAGCAGCTCGACGGGTGATAAGAAAAGTCAAGATGATGCCAAGGGAATTTGCCTGACATTGTGTTCGTAAAAAAGAAAATTAAACAATTAAAATCATCGTGATAGTCTGGTTCCTGATAGCTTTTAGTGTAGATTGATTTGAATTCCACTATGGGTGAGGTTAGTTTGATTTCTGCAGACACTATGAAACATTCTGTTGTACATCATTAATGCATGCGATAATGGAGAGGTAAAAGTTTTACATAAATTTTGGAATAATGAAAACTTAGATACATCAAGAGAAGATTTTATTTAATTTAATAATATTTTATTAAAAAGGTTTTTGTGGGCTCCAATTTAAATTCAACGTTTCAATATGAACATCTTTTTGTGTGGATTGCAGATGGTTTAAATTGGTCGACATATGGCATTGTTTTGTTCTGGTAAGAACGTTCAAGTTTTTTTGGTTCCAACTGTGCTTCGTGCACGTGAGTGATCTTGACCTTAAAGTATATTGAATTTATTTAAAAGTTCTAAGTTAGATGAAAGATTAATATATTATTTTAATGTCGTTATTTTGAAGTGGGTTTTTGTATAAACACCCTATTTTTGTATTAGTAACTTTATAAAAAAATTTTAAAGATGGCAGTATTGTGGCCTTGAATATTTAATCGTTAAGGGAACAATTATTAGCTTCACTAAAAAGTGGTATTGAAACCACATGTTAAAATACCTACAATTTTCAGATACTTTCACCACATACTATTTTAAATTACATTAAAATAATTTTGCTTATTATGGAGAACATGTACTTTAACCTTAAGAAACGATAAACTCTTAAAGGACAAAATGTTAAACTTTTTTTTGAATGGTACAATTTAGTAACACTTAAATGAAATATTTTTGATCGTTAATTGTAAAGTCTATTGTAGTACTACTCAAGGCTATCTTAATTCCAAAGTGTAATATTATTAAGGAAACGAACACCTTAGACTGATGACATGTTGTGATATTGAAAATCTTATGAAATTTGTATTATTCTAGAAAGAACACCATTAGTTTTCTTTCAAGTAAATTTTTATTATAATTGTAAATACTTCTATTGAAACAAAATAACCAAATTTAAGTGAATAGAATCTCTTTAATTTTGCTTAATTCTTTTATTATTAAAAATTCAAAGGAAATTTCTTGGTTCTTAATAAGCAAAAGTTTAATATATTTATAATATATAATATATATATATATATATATATATATATACTAGGTTATCATAAAGTAAGGGATATATTTTAAATCATTACAACTTTTTAATAAATTAAGTTAGTAACATAAAATAAACGAAATCTAGTTGCTTAAAGAATGGGATTTTACCGTATCTATGAGAAACAAAAGCGCTGTCATAACAATTGTTGACACTAGTGTCAAAACGAAATTATTCAATTTGAAGTTTTATTTTGAAATTAAAACTCAAGTAAACGTTGAGTTCAAACGACTCAACTGTAATAATATGGATTTACAAACAAGAATTGGTTTAGTTCAGTGCAATTATGAATCCGGCAGAAATTACACCCCTGGATTACGAAGATTTCGCACGAGAATGGGTTTGAGAGCGGGACCCTGTCAAATGAAAGCGTACCGCAATTTGATACAAAAATTTGAAAGAACAGGGTCTGTAACTGACTTACCAAGATCAGGAAGACCAATAATTAGTGATGTCCATGTTGCAGAGGTTCTTCATGAAAATCAAGACATAGCCAGAAGCAATTCACTCGCAATCAGCAGTGCAAATGCGATATCCAAGCTGTTGCAAATGCCGTATACCACGGTTTGGAAAATTTTACGCAAAATTCTAAACATGTATCCATATAAACTGAAAATGCTGTTTGAATTAAAGGACGCAGATTTGGCTACTAGGTACGATTTTTCTTTGCGAGTAATGGCTCAGATGGAAATTGAACCCGAATGGTTATCCCGTATTTTATGGACAGATGAGGCACATTTTACTCTGAATGGTGGAGTCAATACTCAAAACTGTAGAATCTGGTCTGCAGAAAATCCGCAACAAATCGTTCAAAAAGGTCTTCATGACAAGAAAGTCACCGTTTGGTGCGGTTTTACAGCTGATTTTATTATTGGTTCGTATTTCTACGAGGAAATGCAGAATGGACAAGCCGTATCTGTAACTGTAAACGGTGAACGATACTTGCAAATGTTACAAAATTATGTTATTCCACAGCTGCAAAACGAGCACTACGGAATTGAAAACATCATTTTATGCAGGATGGAGCACCCCGCACATTTTTCGACCAGTCAAAGAATTGTTAACCAACGTTTTCAAGATCGCGTGTTAAGCAGACATTTCGTAAATTCATGGCCACCAAGATCACCTGATCTAAACCCAGCGGATTACTGGCTGTGGGGTTATTTAAAAGTTTAGTGTTTAGAAGACGACCAACTACGCTGCAAGAATTAAAAGACAGTATTACGGAGCAAATTGGTACAATTCAACCAGAAATGTTACGAAATGCTGTGTACAATTTGGAGGTAAGGATGGTGATCTTACAACAACAAAATGGAGGTCATATTGAGCAATTGCCGTAACCTGTTTTGGTCATACTAAATCCCATTTCATAAGCAATTAGATTTCATTTATTTCTTGTTATTAACTTAATTTGTTAAAAAGTTATCATAATTTAAAATATATCCCTTACTTTATGATAACCTTATATATATAATATATTTATATATTTTTTGGAACTTAAAAGCAGATATGTTATTTATTGGTGAATTTTTCTAAGGACACAAACGGTGTCCCTGTTGTGTATTTGTTTGTTCACAGGATATGCCGAGACATCTGTAATACATCTGGTGAGTGACATTTTGGTAAGTGCTTTGCAAGGTTGATATTTAGGTTTTGTGGCTACATAAGCGGTGTAGACTTCAGGTTTCCGCATTCCCCTAATACAATTACACGTATCTTCGTATGTTGTTGTATTGAAAAATACGGTGGCGCTCTTTTTCTATATTTTTGGTCGTTTGTCAACCCATGGCCCATGCTCATGATCCACCCAGAGCTAACACTCTACTAGCCGTTTATCTCTAATGAGTTTTTCTTTTTCTCAAGCCGTTTTCCATCCAACTTTACCTTGGGCTTCCTTCATTAATAAGAAATTCTCGACCTTGTAATATCAGGTAAGGTAAGGCATTTACGTTATATGGAGGTCCAATTTGCTATCTGATATTCTTAAGGAATTTTTTTATATTGCAACGTCAATACTATGATGAGAAAATAGAAAGAGGTAATTTTAGCCCTAAAGTAATATGGGAAACTACCAATAGCATTTTACATCGAAATAAACAAAAAATACAGATAAGTAGTATTAAAGTTGAAAATGGAAAAGATGACATTACAAATAGCGCAGAAATTGCTAATCAGTTTAACAGTTTTTTTGATACAGTAGGTGAAAACTTAGCCAAAAAAGTATGCACCCCTTTGTCCAGACAAAACTATAATCTTAAATCAAACAGAAATGGCAAATCAATGTTTTTAGAGCCAGTTACACGTACTGAAATTAAAGAAATTATCGATAAACTCGAGAATAACAAATCACCCGGGGAAGACAATATAGGCTCAAATATAATCAAAATTATAGCTAACACTGTTTAACATCCCCTAAACATATTAATAAATAGAATCTTTCAGGAAGGTGAATGCCCTAAACAGTTTAAACTGCCATTATCAAACCCATATATAAACTAGGTGCTAAAGATTTAATTAATAACTATAGACCAATATCTTTAATATCTAATTTATCTAAAATTGTCGAAAAAGCTTTGCGATCACGAATAATGAAATTTGTAGAGAAAAACAAACTTCTGTCAGAAAACCAATTTGGATTCAGAACAAATCTAGTAACTAATAATGCATTGACTGTGGTAACCGGAGGCATCTATAATGCTATTGATAAATCTAAACCTGTTATTGGTATTTTCTTAGACCTCCAAAAAGCCTTTGATACAGTATCGCATGATATTCTGCTGGCTAAATTAGAAAAAATAGGTCTGCGTGGGATTGTCCTCAAGATACTGACAAACCATCTGAGAGGCAGACAGCAGCATGTCAAGATTGGAAATGAAATCAGCGATTATCTACCTGTAAAGTGTGGAATACCTCAGGGGACAGTGCTAGGTCCAATGCTCTTTTTGATTTATATTAATGACTTTCTTAATGTTTTGCAGAACGAAGAAGGGCATATGTTTTCGTTTGCGAATGATACAGCCATCATAGTGCAGGGAGAAACATGGTCGGAAGTGACCACTAAAAGTGTCATATGCCTAGAAAAGGTTATTCTTTGGTTAAATGAGAATAAATTGACATTAAATCCTGAAAAAACTAAATACATTCCCTTCACACCATATTTAAAAAATATACTATTGTTGCCAGATAGGAATGGACTCGGGCCGGGCCGGGCCTGGCTTATTAAAAGCCCGACGCAGAAAACTGACCGGCCCGACCCGAAATGGCCGGGCCGGGCCGACCCGACATTCATTATTATTATTATTATTAACACATCTTATAGGCCACAGTACAGTAGATAAGATTAGTCAAAAAATATCCTAATCAACAATACTAAAATAAATAACAATAAAATAATTACATAATCATAGCATGCAAATAGTCTAAATTAACTAAAATCATAAGACAAGTATTCCTCAACAGAGTAAAATTCATATTTGACTAATAACTCATTAACTTGAAATTTAAATTGTTTCAAAGAGCAAAGTTTAATTGACTCAGGGAGTTTGTTATAAAGACGAACACCCATATGAGGGTCTCTTTCATATAACGTCGTATGATGAACATCTAGACTCAATAGGTGTTTATTTCTTGTTGCATACTTATGACTAAAATTTAATTTGGGAAACTTGTTATCATTAAACCTAACATATTTGAGAATTTCAATAGTATATAGACATGATAAAGTTAGTATTCTATTAGTAACAAATAATAATTTGCAGGATTCAAAAGAATGTTTTTTGATAATTGACCGAATTGCTTTTTTTGCATTTTAAAAACCCTCCCAGCAGTCGAACTGTTGCCCCAACAAACTATCCCATAACGAATAACTGATTCAACATTGCTATGATAATACATAAGTGTGATTTGTATATTAGTAATTTCTCCAAGTCGTTTTAGTACATAACAGTTTCTGGCAATACTTTCACATACGGCTTTAGTATGCACATTCCATTTTAATGCAAAATCAATAGAAACACCTACAAACTTAGAATTATTTACTTGTTTAATTGTGGCACCACCTAATCTAATCAGATTACTACTCTGATAACTACTCGGCACTGCATAGAATTGAAGTGTATGCGTTTTTTTTTAGATTCAATATCATTGCATTGGACTTTAAATACGAATCAATAGCAGCTAAGTTATCACACAAGGTGACCATGGCAATATTGTGTTCTTTATGAGCGGACAGCACAGTTAAATCATCTGCATACAAGCAGTGAAATATTGACAAACTATTAGAGATATCATTAATGTAAAGCAGAAACAGCAAAGGTCCCAACACACTACCCTGTGGAACACCACTTTTTAACTCTGCTAGTGAAGACGTATAAAACCCTGATGCTCAACAAATTGACATCTTGAAGACAGAAAACTGTTAATTAACTCACCGCATTTACCCCTTATCCCATAACAAACTAACTTATTTATCAAGATATTGCGATTAACTAAATCAAAGGCTTTGGTTCCGATCTACAAGTAATGCAAGAACTTTATTATCACAATCTATCTTACTATATATAAAGTGTAATATGTCACAAAGAGCCGAAGTTGTGTTTCTTTTTTTTAACAAAACCGTACTGATACCTAGACAAAATGCTATGCTTATCTATAAATTTATACAATTGATTGGATAAAAATTTCTCAAAGATCTTGGAAAAAACTGACAATAGCGATATCGGTCTGTAATCTGAGATATTGCTAGGAATAGCATTGGTTTTTGTCTTTGGAATACAGATAACCCTAGCTGTCTTTATGCAAAGAGGAAAATATGCTGCTTCGATACATCTATGATATAAATAACACAAAGGGGATGCTAATTTGACTGCACATAGTTTAATAATCGATACTGGAATTAAGTCCTGTCCGCCACAATTCAAGGAGTTTTTTAGCCCACTAATCAGGCGAATTAAGTCAGTCTTAGTGAGTTCTTCAAGATAAACAGTATCTGATATGTGTGTAATATTCTTAGGTGCGCTTTGATCACTCCCTTCATATTTATCTACAAAAGAACTGAAGTCAGAGAAATATTGATTTACCAACTCCACAATAGATGCCTTGTCGACTAATTGAACTCCATCAATTGAAATACCAATACTACTGGGCCCATTAGCTCTCTCTAACTGCCTATTGATTATGTTCCATGCAGTCTTCGACTTGCATTTCGAAATTAGTAGTAACTTACTATTATGTATTCTCTTAGCCAGCCGTATTGTATGTTTGTAAATTGATTTGTAACTCCTGTAATAGTCTGGATTTACTTTACCCGCAATATATAATAACCACAATTCTTTTAACTTTACCGCCGATATTCTAATCCCTTTAGTAATCCACTGATTTTTGGTACCTACAAATTGCTTAGGTTTAATTAAGTTAAAACTTGACTCAAAGTAATATTCCAATATTCTAATGAATGATTGAAAACACTCCTCAACACTAACATGATCATTATAAATCATATTCCAATCTTCATCTTTAAGAGAATTAATAAAAATATTCTTATTTTTTGCCGAGTAGTCACGAACTAAATGATTACTGTAACTAACTGGGTTACCTATTTCAAAACTAATAGATTGTGCAGTATGGTCAGACAAACCATTAGGTATTATTATCTTATTGAAAAGTGCCTCATTGAAGTTTGTGAAGATATAGTCAAGTGCAGTTTGAGAGTTGTTACATATCCTAGTTGGCTGATCAATTAAGTTATATGATGAAGTCAAATCGATAAGGTCCAATTTAGCTTTGCTATTGATCAAATAATTAATATTAATATCACCAGCAACAATTAGTTTAGATGAGGGATACTTATCTAAAATAGCAAGTGCTAAATCTAATTTTGTTAAAAATATTTTTTCATTACCTTTATCAGTATTTCTGTACAAATAAAGAACACATATCTTAAAATTTTCAAGAACTACTTGAATTGCACAACACTCAAATACCTTGTCACAATTAAAAATCTTAACATTACTAATACTGTTACATTTTAGCTGCTTCTTGGCTAAAATTAACACTCCTCCATGTACAAATTCAGTTCTATTATAATAATCAACTAAACTGTACCCCTTTATACCTCTCAATAAACTAATGTTCCTGTCACCACACCATGTTTCCGATACACACATTACATCAACATCGTTTGTATGTAAAAGTACCTCCAATTCATCTACCTTGTTAGTAACACATAGTAAGTTTTGGTGCATAATATTAAATAATTGCTATGATTTTAATTTTGTCTTCTTTGAAAACCTCTTTGCTGGTGAAATATCTATATATGTAGAATTTTTTTGCTTAACTGAGTATATGTCACCTGTCTTATCACCACACCTATCTAGCACAAACTGACCAATCACACATGCCCTTTTTGCACTACCTCTTCCATTCAAATGTAGACCATGTTGCGTGTAATCATTTCTATTTAAATAAACATTCAACTCCAGTAGTCTAAAGCTCTCCTCTCAAGTTTTTAATTTAATCATTGCTTTATGAAGGCGATTATTAATTTCAAATATATGTTGGTTTAATTTAGAATCATCAAACTGATAGGGTATGGAGCAGACCACTAAATTTGTTTGTTTACTAACTTGTTGAAGTACTTGCAAGACCTTCTCATTAAACGCTGCTGTGTTCTGATTTAGTACATCATTGGTACCACCCATTATGATTACCCAATCATCCTTTGTATAACCTTTTATCAAATTACTAAGATCTGAGATAACATCCATCAGTAAAACATTAGGTTTGACGATATTTAGAATATTAAAAGCTTGGGATAGTTCTGTCATTAAAGATTCATATATATTTCGGCCATGGCTATCTGAGACTATTAATAGCCTAGGTTTTTGATTAACAATAATTGTGTCGTTAGTGATACTAGGTAATCTATGATGTTGGTCTGATGAAAAGGTGTTATTTACATCAATGTTACCTGTTTGCTGTTCTATAGATTTATTTTTATAACTGCCCTGACCATTGGCTAAGAAATGTATTTTATGATTAGTACGCTATTTGTTACTGATCTATTGGCCTCTCTGTTATGGCCTATATTGTTATAGTTGCAGGCAACATGTTGGTGAGCACTATTATTTATATTGGCAGTTAAGTTATGGTTCTGAATCGTTTTAAGTTGGTCAGTCGATATGGATACTTTCCTGAGATGTAGAAATCTTTCTACTTCATCTCGAAATTCAAATATTAAAGCTGATAAATTTTCTGTTGTTAATTTACATTTGTTTGCTAATATGTATGCAAGAACAGAACGTTTTTTTATTAGCTGGGTCTCGCTTAATTCAATTGTTGCAGCAAAGCTAAAATCTAGTTGTCTATTCATTATTAAATCATACAAACAGAGTTCAACCATGAAACAAGTAAATATTCCACAATCATAGCTGTTACTCTGCCTTGGTCCTCTTATAAC
Organism: Platerodrilus igneus; assembly: GCA_036346225.1. Classification (NCBI taxonomy): domain Eukaryota; kingdom Metazoa; phylum Arthropoda; class Insecta; order Coleoptera; family Lycidae; genus Platerodrilus; species Platerodrilus igneus. The sequence goes on from JARFIW010001548.1 coordinate 71,652, forward strand.
ACAAATTGTCGCCTTAGAATTACAATTTAAGTAACCAGATAATTTGTTAGCTAAAATTTCGGCATGACAAAAATTTCAGTGAATAAGATATTTTTTTCAGTTGCGTTCAACAAGTAACTATCACTCTTTTGTTTGATTTAAGAGTATAATGATTTTGAGTTACAATCAAGATACTTGTGGAACATACCGTAGTATATCATTTGATTTTTGATTCTTTGAAAAATCCTAGAAATATGTAACAAACGTACAAAATGTTTAGCAATTTTCAATGTTTATGAAATTGTTACAGACGGATTTCTATAGCCTTTTTTTACTTTGAGAAACTTTTGGAATTGAACTTTGATCTATAATTTGATTGTCTTTGTTTTAGTTTTTTAAAATTTTTATTTGACCAACTGACAAATCGTGCCTAAGTTCAAAATTTAACACTTTTGGTGAATTGCTGAATGCTAGAAATTAAATAAATTTATAGGTCATAGTATAAACGGTACCAAACTTCATCGGATAATGTCTCAAGCGATTGAAAATTGGTACGTAATGTTATTAGAACTTAAGAAACCTGAAGGTCAAATAATATAGAATGTTTTGCTTAAAAAAGTTGGATCTTCAAATTGTGGTATGTAGAGGATACCTTATTCTTTAGAAATACATATTATCTGATGGAATAGAAGTAAAATGAAGTAATTGTTTAAGGTTGAAAAGTTTTTTAAAAAATGATTACCAAAAGGTATAAATCAGTACATAGATCCTTTTATATACCAATAAAATTTTATTTACTTTACCCTTTTTTTATGGCATGAGTTCAATAATGGCATTATTATACATTTTCCTGCAAACGTAACATGGACACTAACTATGCTTCTTTAATAATAATAAGTTGATTTTTTTTTCAATATGTATCTTGCTATTCAAACTAAACATTTTATTTTTGTTTTTAATGTCCAGGATAAATAATAATATAATTTTATTATTTCAACACATTAATGAAATCATTTACAAATGACACACTACTAGGATTCATCCAAATTACATAACTAACAATTATGTCGCATGATCAATTACACTGAAGTGCGCGTACTTTGTGCGTGTTTAGTTTTGTCCAGTTTTTACGACTTAGATAACTCAGTCTATATTGAAATAAATCAAACAAATGCAACTAACAAATATCTCTAGTTAGTCTAATGTGAGCTCTCGGGTATTGCAGCTCATTCATCAGGCACCGATTCTTTTCCTAGCAGTTTGTGGTTTAATTTTCCATATTGTACCGTTTAAATGATATGTCTGAAGTGTTTGTGAGTGTATTACAGTGAAATTTTCAATAAAAATGCCACGTAGTTGCATTAACCACCCAGACTGTTTCTGCTATATTTGTGGTGAGGTAATACTAAAGTCTCAGAGGAGAAATATAACTCCATTGATAAAAAAAATTGTATGAATTATATTTTGGATGTAAATTGGGTGATCAGGATAAGTCTTGAGCTCCTCATAGTTGTTGTAATTCGTGTGTAGTGTTGTTAACTGGTTGGTTGAATGGATTCCGTCACATGACATTTGCAGTTCCGATGGTTTGGAGAGAACCTAAGGATCACTCCACAGACTGTTATTTTTGTTTAACGAAAATATCAGGGATAACAGCTATGACTAGACACACTGTTAAATATCCTAATATTCCCTTTGCTTTAAGACCAGTGCTTCACAGTCCACAGCTTCCAATTCCGGTAGCACCAAAAACATGGGAATTAGACGATGATGTTCTTGAAGGTTGTTCAGATTTATTGGATGATGAAGAAAGGAGGGACCCAGACTTTTTAGAAAATACAAATACTGAACCGCACTTAATAAATCAGTCTGAACTAAATGATCTCGTTCGTGATCTACATTTATCCAAGAATCGAGCTGAAATACTAGCATCACGACTGGAAGGCTGGAATCTTTTACAACGCAACACAAAAATAAGTGGTTTCCATGACAGGCAGTATGACTTCGAATGTTTTTTATCACAGTGTGCGGACTTAGTTTACTACAATGATGTGGAATCTTTACTGGAAGCTTTTTGACATACCTACAATCCTGATGAATGGCGTTTTTTTATAGACTCTTTAAAACGTAGTTTGAAAGTGGTTCTTCTTTATGTTGGTAATAAATACTCGTCGATCCCTTTGGTTCATGCAGCTAACATGAAGGAGACATGAAAGTATAAAACTTGTGTTGGATATGATTCAGTACGAGAAACATTCATGACATGTTTGTGGAGATCTTAAAGTTATAGCACTGTTACTTGGTTTACAACTTGTTTATACAAAATTTTGTTACTTTTTGTGCGAGTGGATCAGCAGAGATAGAAAGAATCATTATCTTAAGAAACAGTGGCCAAAAAGAGAAACATTGACTGTTGGAGAGAGAAGAACGTTGTGAGTCCAGCACTAGTAAAACCTGAAAAAGTTTACTTTCCCCCCTACACATTAAGCTAGGTCTTATGAAAAATTTTGTTAAAGCAATGGATCGGGAGGGAAGTGGATTTTAGTTCCTAAAAAAGAAGTTCCACAATTTAAGTGATGCGAAAATAAAAGAAGGTATATTTGTTGGTCCGGATATAAGAAAACTAATGAATGATATTGGATTCGAAGGCAGTTTGAATGACTATGAACTTACTGCTTGGAATTCTTTTAAAAATGTTAATAACTTTCTTGAAAATTACAAGGCAGATAACTACAAAGAACTGATAACCGAGCTTCTGGAAAACCATAAAACACTTGGCTGTAACATGTCACTAAAGATCCATTTCTTAGATTCACATCTGGACTTTTTTCCAAACAATCTTGGAGCTATGAGTGACGAACATGGTGAACGCTTCCGTCAGGAAATATTCACCATGGAAACACGTTACCAAGGAAAGTGTAGCCCCAGAATGCTAGCTGACTTTTGCTGGAATTTTAAAACCGATTTACCTGCAGCAGAGTACGCCAGAAAATCCAAGCGAAGCAGATTTTAGGAACGTACCAATATTACATGTGTGTATAACAAAGGTTTTCTTTAAATTGAAATTACAAAAAAACTATGCCCGATAGTAAACCCCCACTAACATATTTGAAATCAGCGCCAAAAATACTGTAAGCTTCAACTGTTACAATTCTTGTAACAAACAAAAACTAAAATTTTATTGTCCGGTGTTATTAATGGGTTCATGAAGACACTACGTAAAAATATAATTAAGAACGTTTACTTACTCGATGTGAGGTAGATGCGTTTTTCGCCCCCAATAATTCGGGCTGGCCCGAATCGTTTGGCCTGATCCGGCCCGAAAAAAGATAGGCCCGGCTCGGGCCTGGCCCGAATTAAGTAGTCAACGGTCCGGCCCGGATTCGAGCCCGAAATCGGGCCGGGCCGGCCTGAAAGCCTGAGCTCGAGTCCATCCCTATTGCCAGATATAATTCTACATGCTGATGCTTGTAAGAGTCAATGTAGTTGTACAAATAAAATTGCGCAAACAATACAAATTAAATACTTAGGAGTTATTGTGGATGCCCACCTAAAATGGAATGCACATATAAAATATCTCCGTGGAAAACTAAGACTCCTAATGACACACTTTATATTGCTACGAGATATACTCTCGATTAAAAATCTTAGAATAGTATGCAATGGCGTTGTCCTTTCAATCATTAGTTATGAAATTTTAGCCTGGGGAGGATGTTATAAAACCATTATGAATAAACTTTTAGTAATTTAGAAGTCTTTTATAAAAATAATGTATAGAAAACCGAGAATCTATAATTCAAATCTTTTATATATAGAAGCTCATGCGTTGGATGTAAGGCAAATCTTTATATTAAAAGTGCTATTGTACTATAAGAAGTACTGCAGTACAAACCTAATCGATCATCTACATAATACTAGACAAAAACTAAACTTAAATGAAAAAACTAATAAGGTTTCTAAACAATTAACTAAAACCTCAACCTCATACTCTGCTACTTGATTATTTAATACTCTACCGAGAACTATAAAGGAACTAAATTATAAACACTTTAAATGCTATCTGTATAAATGGATATCATCAAAACCTCACAAGTTTTATCATGATTTACTGAATAATCTATAGCAAACCCACATAAAAATAAATGTAGCTAATTATAAAACTATGAACCTTATAATATAGACTACAGATTCAGATAAACATATAATGTGATTGTAGATCATTCCAAAGATTGAACCTTGTACCAAACTACTGAATGTCGCACGCAAGTTGCTCTACAACTGTTAGCGACAATTAAATTGCTTAGTAGCGACACACTCTTATTGTTATTCTGAATATAAGAATATTAATAAAATTTAATATAAATTAATTTAGTTTTATATCGATGTAAGGAACTACTAAGCATAAATAAATAAATAAAAATCTAATCACTTTCTCTACATTTTCTATAATGACGTTTTCTCTCGCGTCCGTTATATTTTTGCTATACGGTTTTATATCCCTAAAATTCATTCTAATTAAGTTGTATGCTTTGTTTGTCTTTCCTATTTCCATCTTAGTTTGTACTTCTTTGCACTTTTCATCAATCCATTGTTCTTTAACTTACCTGCATTTGTGAATAATTTCCCATTTTATGGCTATGTATCTATGTTTTCCTGTTTCGTTCGGTCTATTTTTGTATTTTTGTCTTTCTTATTTTAAATTCATGATATCCTTTGTTATCCATGGTTTCTTATTTTGTTTTTGCGTATACCCCAGAATTTCTCTGGCCACCATGTCTAAGCTGGATTTAATGTTATTCCATTCTGTTTCTACTGTCTTAGTATAAGAAATTTTCCCGATATCTTTCAGCAATTCATTTGACAAAGCTTTTGTGGATATCTTTATCTTTTAGTTTCTCAAAGTCAAAGTGCCTTTTTCCGTTCCTTTTTCAGATTTTTAAATTTAAGAGGCCTTCATAATTACGATGTTGTGGTCAGTGTCTATATCTGCTGCTGGGTAGCTTCTACAGTCTTTAACTTGATTCTAAATCGTTGTCTAATAAGAATGTAATATATTTGATATCTTCCTATATCCCATGGCAGCCTCCACGTGTATCATCTTCTAGCATGATGTTGAAATAGTGTGTTTGTGATGGTTAAATTGTTTCTGTCACAAAATTCTACCAGCCTATTTTCTCTCTTGTTTCTCGTGCCTAAACCAAATAAACCTATTACTGCTCCTTTCCTACCCTCACCTACCCCTGCATTACAATCTCCCGTAATTATTAAATTTTCATGTCCTTTTACGTATCTTAGTATGTCTTCAATATCTTTGTAGATCGCCTCTACCTCTTGTATTATTACTGTATTTACCGGTTTAGATTCTAATGTAACTATGAGTACTCTTTTGTTCTTTTGTAAGTAGTTTTCTAATTATAGGTAGTTAACTAATATCATTTTGATTATCAAACACTTTATCAAACTTTAGATTTTTTTGGTCTGTGTACATATATTAATTTCAAAGGACTTGAGCATGTCTTGATTTAAGAATTTTACTTCAAAGATTGTTCTGATTGATCTATTTTAGACTACAACTTTTTTTAGTATGTCAAATATTTTGTCAGACAGCTTCCGAATTATTAGTATTATTGGGAGTCAAAGGCATATTTCTGCTATTTGGTTCTTCGATTGACATACGGTTGTTTATTCATAAACTGACTTTACACTTGTTAGTTTCTTTCTTTTTTGAGTATTAAAACCAAAGCTTTACAATTATCTGTGTATTATTTAACTAGTTTCTACTTTTCAATTAAGTTTTTACTAATAAATAAACCTTAGTGATAAAGCTTTAATATTATATTTCATTTTACAATTAACTACTTAAATAAAACTATCCAAAAATCAACATTCTGTAGGTTTTTTTGGTGAAATTTTATTTGTAGCGGATGTGTAATATGTCATTAAGCCATGAACAATTTCATTTGAAATATTTGAAATGGCACTTTATTTATGATATTTGCAGTGTGTTAGGTTTTATTTTATGAAGTATATAATACATTTAAATGTGTTGAATCATTCTCTACCAAGAAAAAATAAATATAGCAAATTAATGCAAAATTAATTACAGGAAAACAGTAAATTTATTACTCAATTTTTTGTACTGATACAATGTTTTAACATACTATGCAAATTACCAGACCTAGTTTTAAAAAAATACGGTGGCTAAGTTGTAATTATTTGAACATGTATGAATAGAAGGAAACTTATTCTCTATAAATTGAAAAACATTTATTTAACTAGTTGTTTAGAATCGAGACTACTATAGTTTGTTTCACGAATCAGTGTAGCGACATCACAGACAGTAATTTTGATATCCAAATCCAATCCAAAACTATGTACATGCAATATTTAGAAGAAAATAAATGCTATGGTGTGGCATCACTTTGTGTTGTCATTAGCACTTTGTTAAACCTCATTTCATTTTGCATTTGGCGACTGTTACTTGTGATTCGTTGATATTAGCAGTTATACGAATTTTTTATTAAAACCGTTCTCTTCAAAACAAATTTTGCTTTTTGCATTGTTATTCCAGATTAACAGTGAACAATATGGCAACAGCAACTGCTGGTCTATATGACGTCACTACACTGATTTGTGGAACTGACTATACTTATTCAGGCTTGAAACCGATTTATAATTTTGGATAACAGTTAATTGAATTCAACGTGGGGTCCTATATTTGAATTAATCAGTATATGAAAACTGTCAGCGAATGGTGTTTGTTTACATATGTCTGAGAATTTGAATAGACAGGGTGATCATATGATACAAATTTATTGGAGAAATGTCAGTGAGATAAATATAGTGCTTGTCTTTAAACTTAATTTGAAATAATATGTTATGTATTATACAGAACTTGGAAGTTGTACCGCTTTTTGGAGATATGCAAATAGCCCCATTCAACTATATTAAACGAAGTAAACATTTTGATCCTAGTAAATGGCCTTTATCAAATTCAACAACTACATCTCCGCAAGCCGATTTAATGGTTCACTTACCACAAATTCGTGATGGACATGTGGAGTACATTAGCGAACTTGCCCGTTATAGTAATGAGGTAAGTTATTACAGTCACTAAATTTTTTATTTCGAATCATAATCTCATATAATTATATAAATGTTGATGTGATGTTGGAAACGGAAATTTGTACGATTACTTTAATGAATTTATAAGCATTAGATATATTTCATACACTTTACATATAATTGTTTAATTTATGTAATAGCCTTATACAACGTAAAATGTGTGCTTAATTAATTTTTAAACCATGTTTGCTTAATTTGATATGTTAATAGGGGTAATGTGTTACTGTTATTCACGATTTCATACTGTTTGCCTTAAATAAATAAAACAATGTTGATACTTTTATAGGTTACTACAACCTATAAGGAAAGTGGAAGTGATACAGAAAATCACGAAACTGCTAAATTAGCTCTTCGGGGTCTACAGCTCCTTTCTAAATGGACAAGTGTTGTTACAGAACTTTACTCCTGGAAATTATTGCATCCTACAGATCACCATCAAAATAAAGAATGCCCACTAGAAGCCGAAGAATATGAAAGGGTATGGAAAATATATATTTGATTTATATTTAGTTTAAAGTTTAAGTTTTGTTAAAATAGAACAAATTGAGTAATGTTGTCATGAAACGAGCATTTGTTTTAATAGTTTTATTAAATTAGATTTTACTTTTATCCTAAGCATAATATTTTTTAATCCCATTAAATTTTTTTGGATGAGAATCATTTTACAAATTGTATGTTTCATGAAAGTTTATTCAAAAGTAGTTTCTTTTATAATTCTAGAAATAGCTTGAACTGTTTGTTGCACGGTAATATTTTAGATCTATAGTTGATGTGGCCATTACAGCACTAAGACGTTTGAAAAAGTTAATTTGGCTGGTTATGTGTTATTTATTAGCATACAAAATGAAAACATAGCTAACATCTATATTTCATACTCCACCAGGTTTTCACTCGTGGAACTGATTGTGCATGTACCTCCATTGTTTCCTTTTGTGAGCTCCCCTACACATTTCCCTGAAATTCCCATAGCTTTCATCTTTCACTATCTGTGTGCAATAGTTTAAACTAAGTCTACTTCTACCTTTCTTTGTTCTTTTCTCTGCTTCTAATATATACCGCACTATTCCTCCATGCTTTAGAACATATCCTAATCACTCTATTTCTCTTATTTTTTACCCTTTTCCACAAATTTTTTTTTCTTCCTCTACCATATTTCTAGTACTTTTTTGTTCTTAACTTTGTCTATTCATATATTTATCATACGTCTGTACCACTACATTTCAAAAGCTTCTTGTTTTTCCTGTCTGCATCTCATACTATCCATGTTTCACAATCGTACAGTGCTGTGTTTCACACATATGCTTTCAGCAATTTGTTTCTTGTTTTCATGTTTTCTGTCTTCGAACATAGTAGCTGCTTTTTCTTGTTAAATGCAGCATGGCCTTGTGCGAATCTTTGCTTTATATCTCGTACTTTTCCATCTTGCATTATTTGGCTTTCTAGGTAGCAGAAATAAATATAAATTCTTGTTTCTTAATTGTATTCTGGTTTTTGACTTATTTTCTGCTCCTCTACATACTAGTACTTTAGTTTTATTCTGGTTAATTTTCATACTGTAATCTCTCTGTTAGTATTGTTTCCATTTCATTAAGAGTTGCTTTTAATTTTTCCTTGCTAGAAGCTAATATTGCTATAGCATCTGCAAATCTAAGCATAATAATTACAAATGTCTTTCTGCATTTGGCGGTATTCATTGCCTCTTTGATATACAAGTTAAAAAGTAATGGGGATAGTGCACATCTCGATCTCACCCTTTTCCTAATATTTACTCGTCTATCTTGTTGTTCTAATTCTATTTCCGCCATTTGCTGTTTTTATAAGCTATGTACTATCCATCCATCCCTATAACTCATTTGTTTCTTTTTAAGTATTTTAAACATTTTTTTCTCATTTTACATTGTCGATTGCTTTTTCCAGATCTACAAACCCTATATACACGTTTTCTCCTTTTTTTTAATCGTTTTTCTCAATATCACACTTGAAGCTAAAATGGCCTCACGTGTTGTTCTCTTTCTCCTAAACCCAAATTGATCTTCCTCTAGTATTTCTTCAGCACGTTTTTCCATCTGTCTTTGTACAATTCCAGTTAATATTTTTGACACTTGTGCTGTTAAACTTATTGTTAGAAAATTTTCACATCTATTCACACTTCTCTTTTTTGGTATGGTGACTATGGTCTTAAGTTTGAAATCTTTGGGTATCTCACTTGTTTCATACATATAACTGACAAGTTAGAGGATATGTTCTGTTACTGCTTGTCCAGCAGCTTTTAGAGTTTCTGCTAGCACTTCAGATTCTTTAATCCTAGTTTAAATTTATCTCTAAATATAGGATATCATCTTAGGTCATGTTTTTCAATGTCTGATTCCTGTTCTATTGCTTTTTATTACTTTCCTACAAATAAATTCTCAATATATTATTAAAATGTATTCACTTTCTCTATATCTTATAATGATGTCTCTTCCCGTGTCCCTTATGTTTTTGCTATATGGCTTTATATCCCTAAAATTCAATCTAATTGGTTTGTATGCTTTGTGTGTCTTGTCTATTTTTCCAGAGGTTGAGGATTTCTGCTACCTTAGAAAGTCAAATAATGCAAGATGGGAAAAGCACAAAAGATATAAAACAAAGATTAGCACAAGGTCATGCTACATTCAACGAGAAAAAACTACTGTGTTCAAAGACCACAAACATAGAAACAAGGAAAAGATTGATTAAAACATATGTGTGGAGCACAGCACTGTATGGCTGTGAAGCCTGGACAGCAGAAGAAACAGATAAGAAAAAGGTAGGAGCCTTTGAAATGTGGTGCTACAGACGTATGATGAAGATATCATGGACAGATAAAGTTAAGAACAAAGAGGTATTAGAAATGGTAGGGGAAGAAAGAACTATGTGTAAAACAGTAAAAAGTAGGAGAGATAGGATGATAGGCCACATACTAAGGCATGAGGGAATAGTGAGGAATATATTAGAAGCAGAGATAGGGAAAAAGAGAAGTAGAGGTACACCTAGGTTAGACTACTGCACACATATAGTGAAAGATGTAAGCTGTGAGAATTTCAGGGAAATGTGTAGGCTAGCTCAAAATAGAAATCAATAGAGGTACGCTTCCAACTACTTGCAAGATGGAAAAACTAATGACAAAAATAATAACTGTACTTAAACATGATGATTACTATAAACAACTACACATATTGGTTTTGCAATACTGTGAACTAATGTTAATTGTGCGAGAGGATTTACTTGAAAACTATTAATACGGCAAATGTCTAAGTGTTGGGGGATCCTTGGCAGCCACAGGTTGCTTAACCCCCTTCACATACCACTGAATCTCGGTGAAATAAGGCATATAACTAGAAAACAATAGAAGGGAATCGTGCTGTATATAGGCTGTTGTGGGAATTGCAGGGAACTGGGTAGGCTAGAACATAAATAAGATGAGGTATAAGTCCGACCATTTTCTAGATGTAAAACCCAATGACGAAAAAATAAGTGCTCTTAAATCTGATGATTATTACAAACACCTAGGTGTTAGTTGTGAAATATTTTCAACTAATGTTGATTGTGCGAAAGGATAAATTGGAAAAACTATTAATTCGACAAAGGTTCAAGTGCTGGGGGTACTTGGCAGCCAAAGGTTGCTTACCCCCCTTCACATACCACTAACTATTGGGGAAATAGAATATATAACTGTAAAACAATAGAAGGTAACCGAACTGCATCAAATATGAAAGAACAGCAGGTATGTTCAAAGACAACGAACATAGATACAAGAAGAAAACTGTTCAAAGCATAGTGTGGAGCACAGCACAGTACATCTATGAAATAGGGGTAGTAGAAAAAGCAGACAGAAAGAGATAGAAGCCTTCTGGAATGTTGTGCTTCAGATGTATGAGGATGGTAGCATGGACAGACAAAGTTAATAACAAATTGGTTGTAGAAATAGTAGAGGAATAAAGATATCTATGGAAAATGGAAAAAAATAGAAGTAAGAGAAGGACAGGATACGTTCTAAAGCATTTCTGGGGAATAGTACGGGATATATTACAAGCAGATATAGGAAACGGTAGGTAGGGATAGACCGAGATCAGACTTTCACACACAGATAAGGATAGTTGCAGACTGAGTAAATTTCAGCGAAATGTGTTGGTTGGTTCAGACTGGGAAACAATGAGGGTACACGTCCAACCAGTTCTAGGACTGAAGACCTAATGATGATGATGATTAGTTAATTGGTCATACCACATAACATATTTTGCATTACTGTCTACTAAGGTTAAACTGGTTTTATTTTTGCAAATTCTAAGATTTTTATATTCCAATATCTTAATCGATATTTCTTTTTGTCTGAAATATGCAAACTTTTATATTCAAATTCTATTGTAATGACGTTTTTGTAGGAAGTTTGACTTAGGAGTGTGGTATTATTTGCTAATTTAAACTAATATAGCTGCATAGTTTAAGGCTCTTGTATAAAAACAATATCTGAAATTTGAACTGTAAATCAGTTGTTTCTACTTGATATTAGAATTAAGGCTGAATCATATTTTTTTTTGTAATGATAATCAGTTTTTAATTATTGCAAGTATAAGTACTGTTGAACCCTAAAATATTAATTGTTTTCTATTTTAATATACCTTCTCTTTCAGGTTGAATTTGAATATTGAATGGGAACTCCAAGAATGATCATATAAAATTTACTTGGTTATTATTCATAAACAGTATCAACTGACACATTGGATTTTCAGTATATTTCTTTTCTTCAATGTAACTCTGAAACTGTATAGCAAGCTTTTGTGCCAGCTAATACTTATTAACGATTAGTAGTTTGTAGTTTTAAATTATTTTGTTATAAAACTAATTATAACAAAATGATTTGAGAAATAAAGTATAAACCAATTTTATATTTGTTGATTGAAAACTGATTTAAGAAATTAAATGTTCAGAGTACAATACTTTTAACTGTACCTAATTTACTTGGAACTTAAACTTAAGGCATGTCATAATATTGATTTGACTAATTTAAATTATTGCAAAATGCCATATTTTATTGCATCTAATTAAAAAATTTGGAACAATTTATTTTAAAGCATATTTCACTGAAGTTAGTCATTGCCTTTTTTAAAAGTAAGTTTTTAGGCAACAAGATATAATTATACAGATGAAGAAAAATTTGCTTTAATTGAAGTGATAGCAATGATAAAAGGACTACAAGTATTAATGGCAAGAATGGAAACAGTATTTACTGATGCAATAAGACGCAATATTTATGCTGAACTGCAAGATTTTGTACAATTAATATTACGTGAACCACTGCGTAAAGCTATTAAGAACAAAAAGGATCTTATTCGTAGGTTTGTATACATTAATATTATTTTCAAATGAATTACCTTAATTTCTATATAGTATTATTATGTCTGTAAGAGAAACGTGTGCTGATTGGCAAAGAGGTGTTGAACCCCTTTCAGATCCTGCATTAAAAGGCAAAAAGGATCCAGATAATGGGTTTGGTATTAAAGTACTTAGAAGAAATGTTGGTATGCTTGTTTTAATGTTTGTGGCATATTAAACAATTTCATGTTTTAGGGCCCTCTTCTACACAATTGTACATGGTTCGCACTATGCTAGAATCTTTAATTGCAGATAAGTCTGGTGGAAAACGTACTTTACGAAAAGACATTGATGGGCAATATCTTATGCAAATTGATGAGTTTCATAAAACCTCTTTTAATTGGACATATCTGCTGAATTTTAGTGGTCTGTGTGTTAATATATTAAATGAAATTATGACATAATATCTTTCCAGAATCTTTACAAAGTTGCTGTGATTTATCACAATTATGGTACAGGAGTTTTATTTAGAGATGACCATGGGAAGGCGTATAAATGTAAGCTTTAATTTGTATATTGTTCTTACATTTAATATTAACGTACAGTTGGGTCACTAGTACAGATGCATTATATGACTATAAAACACTAAATATGTTCAATGCCACTTTTAAATGGAAAGTACATTACTTTACTTAAAACTTCAAATGTAAGTTATTTAAATTATGAAGCATGGTAATTTAAATTTTTGTGCTTACATTTAATTTACATTATTAACAGTTTACAAAATTGGTTTTATTGTAAGCATCGCTGTCATTATTTAATCCTAATTCTAAAATTAGCTCATTGGTTGCTGCTATCCCATCTCGTATCCCTTAACTTCTATGTAATTTATTATCAGCCTCTGATATAACAGAAACAAAATATTAGATAAATGTAAGTACACATTAGTGCAATATGGGTTATAGAGGAATTATCCAAAGAACCACCAGGAAAATTGCATGCAGATTGGTGCTATTGAAAAAATAAGTGCATCTAGTGCAGGGATTATCTAAAGTATTACCAAGAAAATAGCATGCAAATCAGTGCCATAGAAAAGTGAGTGTATTGCAATTGGAATTAATGACCGTTGGAGTAAAATGTCTGTAATAAATTTCTACCTTTTTCTTAATCTTTACATGTTATTTTATTCTCAAAATACGTAAATGTGAATTAAATATTATTCTGACAGAGTACAACTTTTCACTGCTTCAGTCAAGAAACCATGTCTTACTCTACAGTAATTTTGGTTTAAAAATGGGAAGCATTTCTAAATGAGTATTAATTAGGATCATTTAATATATTATATAGCTGTATTGTAATGCTTTTGGTTTTTAAATTATTATTAATAAGACATATTGTTTTTTAGATGCATATAATTGTTCCGTTAAACTAATAAAACACATCAACAGATTGATATTTAGCAAACAAAATTTATATTACCTAGAGGATTTACATTTTTGACTTCATACTTTGAATATCTACATCAACACGATTTCTTATTCGTTTTATCATATGTCTTATATACTCCTGTACAATTATTATTGATGGAGCTCAACATCTTCCTTTTAAAGTTTCCCTGGGGTAATTTTTGTTAGTTGTATCGTATGTTCAAAATATATTTTAAACTTATACAGCTTGAATCTAGTACTCTAGTATTGGTGTGGAGAGAAATGATGTAGCAGTTTTGCTGGCGATATAGGTTTAAACTCGTTCCTTGTTCTGCACTGCCGACTAATTCAATTTAACTTTTATTATTTTTGTATTCAATAATCACATACATTTGGAATTAAATATACCTCTATTGCTTTTCAAAATATTTTCCTTTACAATCAATAAGTTTTTCATATGAATAAATCAATTATCAAAGCTTTTTTTTTTCATTTGGAAAACTACACCAAAAATTCCATTTTTAAACTATGCCATTACATTCTCTGACATTGAAAATTGTTGAGTACATTTGATTTTTGGAAATCAAAACAAGCCATTATGACTTATCAAGACTGTATAGAACATGCAACCTTATTCCATCATTTTAATTCGTTGTTTTTTGTGCCGTATGAGAGTTTGCATTATTCTAATGTAGAATGATGTATTGTTTGGTATTTCTATCTTGTATCTCAGAGATTGCAGCAAACAGATGGACTCATAATATTTTATATTCAGTGTGGCAACCTTTTCTCTTAGTCATTATTTGCAAAATGTTTCAAAGGCAGAGTCTTGCTAGAAGACGTCAAATGGAAGGTAACGGAAATTTTTTTAGTAAAAGACGGCTTTGGTTAAATAGAGGTAGAAATAATGGCCAACATGATTTAGAAAAACGCCAGCAAAAGTCATAGCTAGCTGGTGTCAGGTCCTAGGCATAAGCGTGGGATAGGAGGGCATAAGTAAATTTAAGTTAAGATGTACAAATATAATGAATGGGCGCTGCTTACCCAGATATGGTAATAAAGAAACGGTGGTTCTGTGAGTGTCACATGACAGGTGAACAATTTAGAGTAATCTTTAAAACAATTTTCAAGAATTAGATTAGTAGTTTACTATTCTTTAGTTAAAAGAAAGAGGAACTTAAATAATTTAAATCTAATGCATTCATGAATACATTTTGAGTACTAGGTGCACACTCTGCCTACAAAACATCAGAACAGGACTGTAATCTTAGTGTAATTGAAACTAAAACATTCATTTATTTTTTGTTATACTAAAAATGGTTAGAGCAAATGGGGTAATGCGTTGTAAAAATTTTGGACAATAATAACTAATTCGTGAACAGTCGAATTTAAAAATTACTAGTAATTTCTCAAAAAATTTTTATTCCAAAATCACGTTTTAAACTATTAATAGAATAAAATATGTAATAATAAAATGTCTTTGAACTTTACATAACAATTAAATAATATACCTCTTGTAGTGTGACACTTTTGTGCATTATCTCCAGCAGAAGCAAACCAGATTCTTGAACTAAATTTAAACAACCACGGGTTGATTAGCAAGGTATGACATGAATTGCATGTGTGCCTGATATCGTTGGTGAAAGCATTTCTTATTGCTGTTCGGAGAATCTCAAAAATAAAATTAGCTTGTTTTCCATTTTTTACATTAAATGCTGCCAAGAGTTACTATGTAATGAATTATTCTTCAAAAATCTACTCTCCAAATCAAATGACTATCATAACCATCTCCATGATAATATGACACATTTTGAAAATAGCCAAGCTCGAAAATAGCATCGCACCACAACAAAATAGCATGATAAAGATGTCCAAAGTAGAAAAATTTAAAAATAAAACAAATTGTTTCTAACTAATAACTATAAGGACTTTGCAAAATGTTTTAGTATCATAAAACTACAGATGAAGGAGAAAAGCATGCCATAACAGTTCTACAATCTTCTTAAGGAAAGGTAGCCACATTTCCTGTTTTGGAGAGAAAACAAGCAACTGTTTGCTTAAAACACTATGGTCATGAGTGACTTTTATTGTCTTTGTTGCATCTTGGAATATCAAATCAGTTACATTATATTATATACCAAATTTGTTGTTTCGAGTTAAACCGGGTAAATATTTCTGGACAACATGTAACAGAATCATCTGTTTTGGCATTGAGTTATATTTTTGGTAGTTCCACATGAACATATTAATACTTAAGTGATCATGAAAGATTTGATTAATCTGTTTTATGTTGATACCGAAGGGTGATGCCAATTTGCCTATATGTTACATGCCATCTATTATTATTATTATTATTGGTTGAACAGCATTATATGTTTCTGGTGTTTTGGATGTTATTGGTTGACCTTCATGAAGTTTATCAAGGCTACCTCTACTAAATTTAATTTTTTGGTACCACCGAAACACGGTTGTTTTTGTGTGAATAATTGTTGATTTGCCCCAAAGGAGTGCGGACTCCATAACAATATAAGGGTGAATAGGATAACTGCAGTGGTGCGGGAGCATGTTTCTAGACAAAACAAAAAAAACAAAAATTTGAAATAAAAATAGTAAATACAACATTAATAAATAAAAGGGCTGAATTACAAAAAACTACGTTACACTGTCCCTTACCCTGAAAGATTTTTTAGTTTTGTCAAAATTAGGATCGTCAAACTCTGTAGCAGCAATTCCTTTGGATGTTCCCTATCTAGAAGACGGTTATTCCGCATAGATCTTTCTTGTTTCAGTATCCTAAACGTTATCACCTTATATTTGAATTTCTCGAAAATATCTTAAAAACACGTATTAATTCTGTTATGTTAAATAAAATTATAAAACGAAATACTTTCCAAATATGATTCGTTCGCTGGGGTAACTATATGTCCTTTACAAATATCTGTGTATCTAGTTTTAAATAAATAGAAAATACAATTCAACCCAAACTTAAGCTCTCTTAACACAATAATTTCAAGTAAAGTTAGAAATATACTTTTCTATAAACAATTTCCTAACTTCAATTCCGGCCGGGTTTTGTCAAGAAAAAACAAATCCAAAAAGATGTTAAATCTGATCCATCAACAATGCTACCACTCAACATTTTTCCTGTTTTCAATATTAAATTACAGGACATTATTAATTCCAATTACTGGAAATTTCGTTTATAACAAATATAGCAAACAACTAAATTCCTGCTTTTTTGTTATATTTTTTTATTTCCTTTGAAAAATAATATAAAATGAGTAATACCAATCTTAAATTTAATCAATACTTGTTTCGTCTACAAATCATTGACCATAATACTTCCATGTTTGATTATCGTCATGTCATAAAATATCAACTGTGTTTACATTCATATTATATATATATATATATATATATATATATATATATATATTTATTACAATGTTTTCCTTTGACATTTACTACCTTCGATTAGTTATAGGCTTGACTCTAAACGAACTATAACGAAAACAAAGACAGCTCAAGTTTCCTGTTTTTGAAACTATGTCCCAGGGTTAAAAATGGTAGAAAATGGCTAATAGAAGTAAGAAAACTTAATTTAACAAAACGGCTATCAGACTTATTAGGTCAGTGGAGATGATGAATGTGGGGTGAGATCTTTGATGTATTACGAGATGGAAATTTATTCGTGGTTTCAAATATATGAACGATGAATGATATAAAGGTCACCACTATATGTTGTCGTATATGAGATGTAACTAACTAGGAGGCGCGTATAGAAACCTTAAAACGACTATATCTAACACAAGAAAAATATAAGGCACTTTGTAACGATATGAAGTACTTACTATTTGTCCAAGTGAACACTGTACTGCAACGTCTCGTCTTGGATCTGTACCAAACTTTTGTAGCATAACCTCAGACTTGTTTTGAGTCTATTTTATATCAGTCACTCCTTAATGTTTTAATTCAGATTATTAAATATTGCTTTCATGAAAATAAATAACTATATAAGTTGTAAAGGTTTCTATTGCAGGGCACTATTTATGTATTGAGAACTGGTAACACTGGTATGGTCAGGTGAAATCTGAAATTGCCATCGTAAAGTTTGACATTTTTGAGATTATAGGTACTCAAAACGTTTTGACATGCCAGCACTATTTGTGTTTTTTGTAGTGTTTAAAATTTCATATCAGCCAAAATATGGAATTAACTCGCCCCGACTTGGCACCTAATTACTTCTTCTTGTTTCCAGTAATTATAAACTGCGTGGACAACGATTTTCATCGCCTGAAAAAGCGGTTGATGCCTTCAAAATGCATGTTTTAGAGCTACCATATTCCGACTGGACAAAGTGCTTTGAAGGGTGGTTGAATCGCATGCAAAAGTGTATAGATCTTAAAGGCAGTTATTTTGCAAAGCAATAAAAATATTTTTCATCAAATTCATTTGTTATTCTTTCTATTCTCAATACATAAATAGCGTCCCTTGTATCTTAAATTCTTTTCTTTTTTTGAGCATGAACAAAGATATCTACATTTTTTGTAGAAAAAAATAAATCATAAGAACATTCTTTTATTTAAATAAAATGTTACGTTTACATTGGTTATGACCCTGGCTGTAATAGATCTATTATGGATGTGTTACATTAAAGTGCCATGCAGCATTTTTAGATAAGCACCGTGTTTACATATACAAATTCGATAAGCAATTCTCAAAGGTGTTTGCCCAAATATAACTGTTAAAATTTTATGACATTATTTAATAAAACTTTATAAAAGACTATGTATGTATGCATATTTTTAATACAATCACATACTGAAAATTATGTGAAATGTTACTGTTAGAATTTTATGACAGTACTCAATAAATTTTATATAAATTAATGCTGCACCTAGATGTATTTGCATTAAAAAAATATGAACGATATTACCATTAGATGTCATGACAAGAGATTGAACTTTTAAAAAAATTAATTAATAACTTTTACAAATAACATTTCAGCGCCAACACTTAAACTCGTTTATTTACTATAAAATTAACGTGTAAGGTCGTGTATTGACACCAAGAGGCAATTAGAGTGATACACTTACCTCAGAATATTTAAGTAAGCGGATATTGCCTGGTAGTAACTTACACATTACCAGCTATGTTGGTTAACGCACCAGCTTACAGAATGTTATATATTCACGAACGGCTTCCATGCAATATGAGAAATATATTATCTCTTCCAACTAAATATCAGTCCATTTACCATATATGCTTAACGCCACATCAAAGGATAATTAAACTAGAGGAACTAAAGTATTGCTTTAATAATGTCTCTTCAAAATATCACTCTCCACCAGTTATTATTATAAAAAATATTTCAACTGTCCGAATTTAACTGGATAATTAGGGGGAAAGAGGGGTGAAAGCTTTCGCAGGGATCGTTTTACTATCAAGTAAGAAGACACCGAAGTGGCTCCAACCCAACATTTTTTATTATATGGTGATATGCCAGTTGGCAGACGAAGATATCAACGAGTACATCATTCGCCCAGGGTTAAAGACCAACTGTTTTTGTTACAATCGACAAACAAGATAGTCCGTTAGGAAAATGCGCTCTTGCTATTGGCGCTTCAAGTTATTATCTTGTGAAGTAGGACTATAACATTTGCGATAAGTGTATGTTTGTCCAAGACAAACCTTGATGTACCCCTTTATTAACAATACTATTTAAGGAATTTTTACACAAACAAGTACAGATGTTGCTATATGGAAATTAGAATTTGTATTTTAATATATAGAGGGTACATTATTATAGATAGTATTTATTTTATGGTTATTTAATTACGGTTAAAATATTAAATTTTAGACAATGGTTCAAAAATTGCATATGGGAATTTTTAGAATGTTACAATATATACCACACACACATACATAATAGTTTCTAATTACTCACGGATTAATTCAATCCCTATAAGATAATAAATATCCAATAACATGTCCAATTTTTAAATATTTTCATTTTTCGGCCTTCCTTCAAACAACAGCAACCATGACACATCATAACTCAAGATTCCAACTTAACTACAGGATGAAGTATCCAAGTTTGAACTTGTCTAACTGGCCACAATGACAATTCCATGCACAGGTGCATTGAAAATACCTCGCCCATGTAAGCAAAGTTTAAAATTTTATTGTATGCTGCATTTATTGTCCATGTGGGAGTATCTATATTTATTTTTTCATGAAGCCACGTTCCATTCAACTTTCTTCTATTAACATGTATTACTACATTTTTACTTTTCAAAACTTAACTTTCTGCTATATCAACCCCTGTTTGCGTGGGTCATCACTATATTACATTTTTGTGTAACTACATTTTGATGTTGGCTATTACCGGTTTGCAAATAACTGATTTTCTTTCCTTCCTGTCGGGTCGAATGAATTTAATTCCACCCACTGTAAATCATATTAATTACAGTCAGCATCTGGTTAATACCTTGTGTAATTTCAATCTACGCTTAATAATGAGATTATTATTCCGCTACTTTGTATGTAATGTGCATTGTGTTATAATATGGTAACATTTTAATGTCTTTGGTGGTTAAGACAGACGATGCCTGTCTTGTGAGTTATCTTGTTCATGGGAAATACATAGGCAGTATTTTGTTATATTGATATCTGTTCACATTTGCGGTTAATTAAGTCATTGTTATAATGTATTTAAAAGAATAATGTTGTACTCTATTATCTGAATTATTTTTATAGACACAAAATTTGAAATATTTGGATTAATTAGGATTAATTATTTGTGAAATCTTTTATACATGGCATGTCCATATACTTTGTTTCTTCAAACTTAAATTTTCTTTTGTTTCCATCATATTTATTGTTAGCGTAATGCAACACATTACAGTACTTCATCATCAAAAGCAATTTAAATTGTCAATGCACTTTTTTTAATTTTTTCAGTCAAAAGTAAAACAAAAATTCAATGTTCAGAAATGCGAACGATTTAAATTTGTTTCTTCAAGTATTATTAGTTATAAAGTTATGTTGTAATCAAACTGATTAATATATTTTCACTGTCAGTTTTGTTTAACAACACATGTTCAAGTTTATGAATTATTTTGTGTAGAGCATCTGATAACCACACTGTTGCTGCATCCCAAAATTTTAATAGCTAGCTGCCTTCGTATTTCTACAATAAGTTGTATTGTTATTATAAGGTTTTATTTTTATAAGCATTCGTGTGAGCTACAAAGAAAGTTAATATTTTATATCTACAATTTATTAACCAGTAAGGTGAGATTGTAAATAAAATTGCATTTTAAAAATTTAAACAATCTACAATGATGATAAATTTATGTTGACCGCATTAAATGTAATTTTATGTCCATTTTTGCTTCCTCTACAGGTTTGATAATAGTAGTAATATTAATGAGAGAAAATTTCTGAGAAATGAGATCAATAGTGTAGCATTTATAAAACCTTGTAATTTTATCAAGAAGTTTATTAATACTCTTAAGTGCAATAGATATTAATAGCGATGAAGCTCTTGAAATTTATTGAATGTCAAAGCTAAATTTTATATTTGATAAAATGAAGTTTCTCCTTACCGTTTATTTTTGAAATTTTTAAAATATTTCTTGACATAGAAAATATTTTCTATATCAAAACATTGAGAAAGTGCTTGAAGCAAACAATATTTGTAGTGTAGTAGTTGTTTATATAAACACTTTGATTATCGTTTTTAACAAAGCAACCTATTATGTTTTATAATATTTAGTAACAAACATACAGAAAATATTGTGAGCACGTGATGTTTCTATGTACCATATTTAGTAAAAATTTTTCATAAACATAAATTGTCAAAATGACAATACCTATAAAAGCAAATGTCAGAAAACTTATTAAATAGTAAATATTTGAGTGAGCCCAGACACATATATGATGCAAGAATAAAATAAGGTTGGGCATATATTAAAGGACAGAACTTTTTATTAAATATTATATTGGAGATTGCATTAGTATTAATCATCTTGGATGCATCATTACTAATTAATATTATTTTTCACTACAGAAATGTACAGTTCGTCATCATCATAATGAAGAATGTAATGATTTAGTTACAATGGAGAAACGAATTCAGTTTCCTATTGATATGTCCATGCCATGGATTCTTACTGATCACATTTTAAAAACTAAAGAACCTTCAATGATGGAGTTAGTAAGTCTGAGTGCTAACTGTTTGTACATCATTGATTTTTAGATACGTTTTGTATCCACTGGATTTGTATAATGACAGTGCATTATATGCCTTAACAATATTCCGTAAGCAGTTCCTTTATGATGAAGTTGAAGCTGAGGTTAATTTGTGTTTTGATCAATTTGTTTATAAATTAAGCGAACAAATCTTTGCTTATTATAAGCAGTTGGCTGCAAGGTACACATTAATGTTATTGATTGTTCTAATTTTGTTTGTAGTATATTTTTAGATAAACGCTTCAGAGTAGAATGTGCTGCTTTGGGTGCATATTTATTACCATACCCAAGGGCTAATCGTTATGAAACCTTACTAAAACAGCGTCATGTGCAATTGTTAGGCAGGTCTATTGATTTAAACAAACTAGTCACCCAAAGAATTAATGCAGATATGCAGAAATCGTTAGATTTTGCTATTAGTAAGTTTGAAGCAGGTGATATTACTGGAGTTATGGAACTGGAAGGGTTATTAGAGGTACCATAATTTTTTACTATATATATTAATAGACTATATCATTCACAAATGTTAAATTATATGAATGTGCATATTAATTATTATTACATATGTAAGTGTCAAGGCTTGCTATTGGTAAAAATGTGCTGCTTGAATATTTCGTGTACTTTATTTTTCAGCTTGGTAATTATAAACTTTAAAAGGTAGATTACATGGGGAAGATTCTGTGGATTTGGAAGACTAACTACTGTTCATGTTCAAACCTTTTAAACATGGCCAGTTTCTAAGAAATTATGAAAAATATCAAATCCAAAACCTTTTCAATTTTCTGTAGTTGTTTGATAGATTGTAACATTTCTGTACTTTTTAATTTTAATGGTAAAGGGAAATTATAAAGGGCGATGTTTGATGGGGGTCTCGACGGGTTATAATGCACAAATATAAAGATTCTTTAATCTCATTAGGGTCTATTTATTCTTAGAAAAACAAATAAAGTAAATATTACACTCCAACTTAATCATGTGAAATAATAAATTTTTTAAGACAAAAAACTAAAACCAAATTATTACAAGGGCACTTGCAAGTATTATAATAAGCATAAATCTTAAAGATAAACTGAGGTACCTTTGTGACATGGCTTGATGTAAACGGTTGTCTGTGTTATTGTAGAGATAAGGCTGGCCATGCAGAATCTTATAAGACAATAAGTTATAAATAATCGACAACAACTTAACCTTCTGATACACAGCTCACCTTTTGAGGCGATAAGTTAGTATTTGGGAATGTAAGCTTGTTATAATCAAACAGATGTTATTCTTGGCAATTTCAAAGTAGAAATTTTATAATAATAAATGCGCATACCTTTCTGATGCAAAAAAATAAGGCACTACTTTACTTACAATCTTCTCATTAGAGAAAACACTCTTGGTATCATATCAGTTACTCAGGAACTTTTGAATTCTACATTGCGGCACTGGTCGCAATGAAGTCAGATAACTAAATGACTGCGCTCGTTATCTTGTTTTTGGTTCACACCTACAAAGGTGCTAGTACTGCTAATTACCGCTATGCCAATCTTCTTATGGTGTTGTGTAATTAGGGGCAATATTAATTATAGAAAGTAGAACACAATGCAGTGGTCAGTAATAAGTGTCAACTATGAAAAGTATTGTGAAACTGCATAGATTAACAAACTAAACACGTTGTGCAGAAATTAAGTAGAATAGCTCGTAAGTAATGCGACACAGATTGTGAATATATTGACCGAGTTTTAAACATTAAGAAGAAGACAATAAACGTGAGTTCCGAATGGAACTATTGTTTTATTTCAGATAAAGAGTCTGTTTCGTATGCCACGCAAGATGAGACTTTACATGGCGATCCTGCTAGTCGGACAGGACAACAACCTGTTGATGAAATAAAGAAAAATGAGTGTCACAATCAAAAGAAGAAATAATTATAGTCCAGTCTGGAAATAGTGGCAGTACCACAGCGAATCCAATAAATGGTATGTCCTTTGGTAAATTAACTGAAATGGCAATTGAATTTATGATTATGGGAATACTGATTATAATATGCAGACGATGAATAAAACGGGAAATCATCAAAGTGGTGGAAAAAGCAGAAAGCAGTCGAAGCAACGAACATGTGTAAGGAGTACAATAAGATAAGTACAATAGTTACATCAGTTTAGGTAAGGTATAAATGTCAGAAATTAGGGATGTAAGAGAATAAGTGAAAGATTTTAAGCGCAATCTAGATAAAGACAATCAAAATAGGCTGAAAATATTCAATATTGTACTAGAAAATTTGAACAATTGCGAGGATTTCATCAAGAGATGTCAAAGTTGCGATTAAGTTTTACAAGGGAACCCAGAATGTAGATGTTTTAAGTAATGTTAAGAAATATATAGAGGAAATAGAAATCCTACGTGGCGAGTGTTCAAACATTTTGTTAAGTAGGTTAAACAATACGCAAAAAAATAGTATTAAGCGCAAGTGAGGCTGTAAATCTTAGCAATAGTAGTATAATGGGAAAAAAATTTGATTTAAGAACGGTGGCTAGCATGTTGCTATGTATGGAGAGTAACGAAAATTCTGTTAAACAGCTTATTGACTCCATTTGAGTTATACGATGCATTGTTAGATGCTGAAGGGAAAAAATTACTAACAAATTATGTATTAAAAATTTGATTATCACAAAGTGCAAAAATTCGATTGAATACGTCATATTCAGATAATGTAGTGTTAGTTAACGATTTAAAGAAAAATTTTTTTACAAGAAAATCAATTCCAATTCTATCGGGTCAATTATATAATGCAAAACAAGGGAATAGGTTGTTAGAAAATTTTGACAGATCGGTGGAAGAAATTCTAGTAGATCTGACTTTAGAACAAGCAGACGGAGATGAGCATGCAGTAAAAATATTGCGAGCAACGAATGAAAAATAGCCATTAATTCTTTTGCAAACGGATTATGAAATTCAGAATTACGAACTATCGTAAAAGCGAGAAATTATAGTCGGTTGAATGAATCAATATGCGGAGCAAAGGACAAAGAAATATTGACAAAAGAAGACACGCAGTTATTTCACATGCGAGGAAAAATTAATAATAATTATAAACAAGGCTATTTATGTAACAAGTATTGTGCAAATCTACATAAAAGTCATAATTCACATGAAAATGATTTCTCAATGCGGAATTCAAAAAATGCAAGTAATAGACTGCAATTTACAAACTCTAACAGAGGTCAAATAACTTCTCGAGAAGACGACTATGGAAATCAGAATGGACCACACGATTGTAATAAATGCAACATAAGAAATTCCAGTGCATATTACCTAGATACTGATGATAACTCATCAAGGTCAACGGAACCTCAGCATAACAATTCATATAGTACAAGTGTAAATAAGCAAACCAATGCAGTTGAGACATTTTTTCGAGGCTCAACACAATAAAATAGTTATAGATAAAGATGTAGTTGTGTTGAATGTGAATGGACTAAATTTTGTGAGATTGAAATGTGGAAAGCGTGAATTTGTGTTTCTTTTAGACACCGGAGCGTCTGTAAGTGTAATTTTTAAACTAGAGTGTATCTGAAGGACAAGAAATTGATGTTTCAAGGAAAATTAAAATAAAAGGTATTTTAGGATCTACTAATTCTTTAGGATCAGCGAAGCTTTTATTGCAGGTGAGTAAAACTAATGAAATTTATTACGAATTTTTGTTAATGAATGAGTTTGGAACTGGTATGAATGGTATAATAGGATCAGATTTTTTTTAAAAATATGCGGAAAATATCGATTTTGAGAAATTTTAAATATCATTTTGGGTAAAAAATGCTAAAATAAAGTTATCAATAGAATCTAATATTAGTGTTAATACGAATATCCCAGCACATTGCGAAATAATAAAATATTTTTATGTTGATACACGAGACGATTGCGTAATATTACCGGATCAATTATTCGAAGGTATCTTTATCGCAGGCACTTTAGTTAGACCTAAGGATAACATGGTACCTGTTCGAATTTTAAATGTTAGGGATGAGGAAATTAGTCGTAAGAATTTTAACCCAAAGGTAGAAAAATTGAGTACGAGTTTTTCAATTTTAATAGAAACGATACGACACGTTCCGTGAAGCGTGTAGACAAAGTTTTAAGCTTACTTAACACAGAAGAGTTAAATCGTGAAGAAAAGTATTCTTTACAAAGAGTTTGCGTAAAATATTGCGATGTATTTCATTTAGAGGATCCACTAACGGTAACCTCTATTTACAAACAAAAATTACATATAAAGTAATCAGTACCACCGTCTTATGTAAAACCCTATCGTATACCACAGTCCCAGGAAGCGGAAAAACAAACAAATAGGTAAAATGTTAAAAAATGAAATTATTGAAGAAGCGCAATCAGAATGGTCAGCACCATTACTGATCGTTCCCAAAAAGACATCAAAATGGAGAAAAGAATGGCTAGTACACTATAGGCTACTGAATGAGAAAATTCAAAACGATAAATTTCCATTATCGTGCGTTACAGAAATTTTAGATTCATTATCGGGTGCAATGTACTTCTCGCATCTTGATCTTTTTCAAGGTTATTTTCAGATCGAATTAGAAAAGTCCTATGGACTTGCACAGCTTTTTCAACAGATCAAGGACAATATCAAATGAAAAGACTACCGATGGGACTAAAGATAACCCAGTGCTTTTTCTCGCGCAATGACTATTGCGATGGCGAGATTAAACTATGAAAAATGTTTTATTTATCAGAACGATCTCATAATGTGTGGAAATAATTTAGTTAATCATAATAAAAATCTTACAAAAATACTTCAACGGTTAAGAGATGTAAACTTGAAACTAAATCCTAGAAAATGCGAATTTTTGAGAAAAGAAATTTTTTATCTAGGTCATATTATATGGGCCGAAGGAGTTTTGCCGGATCCAGACAAAATCAAAGCGGTTCAAAAGTATCCAATACCAATAGATTCTAATCAAACTAAAAAATTTTGCACATATTGTCACACCTTTAAACAACTTTACTAGGAAGGATGTTAAATTTTCATGGGACGAAAACTGTAATAATGCGTTTGAAACGTTAAAAACAGCGTTAGTTAACCCTCCCGTGTTACAATATTCAAATTTTTCAAAGGATAATACTTTTGTTCTGAAAACGGATGCATCTGGTTATTCCTTCGGTGCAGTACCTTCAAATATGAACGACAAGCCAGTTGCGTATGCCAGCAGACCTTTGAATAAATCAGAAATGAACTATGCGACGATTAAAAAAGACTTACTACCAATTATTTTGGGCAGTTAAACATTTTAGGCCTTATTTATACGGGGAAAAATTTACAATTTTCACAGACCACAGACCATTAATTTATTTATTTGGGATGAGCAACCCATCAAGTAGGCTCCCAAAATTTAGGTTAGTTTTAGAAGAATATGTTAGATAGATAGATAATTTATTCATGTGTTAAATTTTACAATTTTTAGAATCGTCAGAAGTCACCCTATAAATTAAAAATAGAAACATACATATTACAGTACATTGACAGACAGAAGTTGAAACATATTAAAATGACAATAACAAATCGACTATAATTCATCAAAAATTTCTTTGTTTACTTGTAGGAACTCATTTAAGGAGTAGAATGCATTGCAAGTAAGGAACACCTTCAGTTTAGCTTTGGAAGATTTAAAAGGCAATTGCTTTAGTGAACATGGTAGCAGATTGTAGAATTTTATACAATAATAGTTAATACTAAATCTTGATTTTTGGAATCTTTGCTGCGGCAAACAAAATTTAGCTTTATTACGGGTGTCATGATTATGAAATTCACTATGAGATAAATACTGCTCAGTGTTATTATGAATATACAAAAGACATTGATAAATATACATTGAAGGCAAAGTCATAATTTTTAAGGATTTAAAGTAATGCCGGCAATCTTCAGTATATGATAAATTTGCAATTACTCTCACTGCACGACGTTGAATAGAAAAAATTCTTTTGGCAAAAGCCGAATGTCCCTAAGCTAACAGAGCATAAGACGACTGCGATTGGAATAGGGCAAAGTATGCTGTCATTGTTATGCCTAGTGAGGCTGACTCCTTCAAATTGCGCAAAAGATATATGACCGAATTTAATTTTTTAGACAATTTATCAACATGGCAATTTCATTTGAGATCTTTATCCATATATACTCCCAGAAGTTTTTCTGATTCTGTATTTTCAAATTCAAAGTCTCTTAATGTGATCAATATATGCTGTGTTTTCCGAGTATTTGATGATAATTGATTAGTTGTAAACCAAACATCAGTTAAGCTGAGGGTTTGTTTGGCTAAGTTGATGATATTTCTAACATCCGGAGATCTATTAATAAATGTAGTATCATTATTACATTTGATTTTTTTTTTCCAATGCTCCACCCGAAGGTACTACATTGGCCAGGAAGCGAGTTTTTTTTTACCTGAAAAATTTGGAATTTTGCCGAACCCTTGCTGTTCCAAGCAAGGTAGGGATCTTTAACGTGCGTGACAACACTCACACACGGGACCTCCATTTTACCTCTCATCCGAACGAGGGTGTATTTTTGTGAAAAATGCTCGCCTAACATTTTTCTAGCGGACCGTGTCGGGATACGAACCCGGGACCTTGGGTGTAGTATCATCAGCATACATCAAGGTTTTTGAGAAAACATTATCAGGGAGATCATTAACATAGATTAGGAATAGGAGTGGTCCAAGAATCGAACCTTGAGGAACTCCATAAATTAACATGGTTAGAGAAGACTGATTGTTTCTAATTGAGACTAACTGCTGCCTGTTTGTTAAATATGAATTAATAATTGACAGCTGTTATTATCAAATTTATATGAAGCCAACTTTTTAATTAGTATGGGATGTGATATGCAATCAAAAGCTTTGGAAAGATCAACGAGTGTTAAAAGGCCGAATTCCTTTTTTTCAAGACAGTCTGATATCTCCTGCAATAATGATACAATAGCACAAGTGGTAGATTTATGCGGTCTAAAACCAAATTGCCCAGCGTTAAAGAAATTGTTATCTTTAAAATATAGAGAAATTTGCTTAACTAGAATTTTTTCGAAAATTTTTGCAAAAACAGGCAGTATGGATATAGGACGATAGTTATTTAACTCATTTATATCACCTACTTTAAAGAGAGGCATTACTTTCGCAATTTTGCATGAATCTGGAAAAGTATTAGATTGAATACAAAGGTTAATAAGTTTTGTGAATGGTATAATGTAGGTGTTAATTAATGATTTTATGATTATGGAATTCAATTTATACAAATCCATAGAATTTGTGTTCTTTAAGGTATTTATCATACCTCTAACTTCCGAAACATACCAAATGAAAAGAAAATTTTTATTTAGTGGGTAATACAGTATTCATAATTAGACTATCAACAGTTACCGTTGTGTGAGATAAGTTAGATATAATATTACTGGCGATATTAGCAAAATACACATTGAAATCATCACATGTCAAATTTGATTTTATATTCTGCTTTTCGACTGGAGAAAACCCTTTTATCAATTTCCACGTATCTTTAGCTGGATTCTTGGACTTTTTTTATAAATTTGTCATTATCCTTTACTCTTGCTTCTTTAATTGCTATGCGATAGGTTGTCCTACATCTATTACGAATTATTCTATTACAATCTGTAGGATGAAGCAAATATCGTTCATGAGCTTTTTCAAAATTATCCTGAAGGCATTTAATGTTATCATTAAACCAGCCTATACCTTTTTTCTTAGAATAACCGCTCTTTACTAGTGGAAAATACTTAACAATGTTACTTTGAAAAACCTGTATAAATAAATGCATCTTTTCATTTACAGTTACGTTCTGGTCACCTATAAAATTCCAATCATACTTTTCTAATACATCAAATATCAGCATCATCTCACCAGTAGTAATTTTTCTAAAAAATTGTACAGGCTTGTGGCACACAAATATATTGGTAGACATAGGCAGCATCATTTGAATACCATCATGGTCAGAGAAAGCAGCTGAAATTTTTTGAAATTTAGATCTATGAAGTTTATTTGTGTAAAAATTTGTAAATATATTGTCCAATTGATTATTTCTACGCGTACTGGAATGAAATACAGAAACTAAATTAAAGGAATATAAAAGATCCGTTATTCTAACAGCATCATTTGTATTTAGGTTAAAATGTACGTTAAAGTCCCTGCAAATTACAACCAATTTTGTAAAGCCAATTTCATTACAAATTTTAGTTAATGTATTAATAAAAATATCAAAGTTGCCAAGTGGGGAACAAAATATATTTATAAGCATAGTACCGGACTTCGATAAGAGGATGCCAGTAACTTCACAGTGCATTTCCACAGACCTTTTATTTACCCTGTCAATACAACAATAATTAATATCTTTATGCATATAAATTATTACGTCTTTGTGACTACTATGTTTCCTACAAAAACAAGACGCTACTTGATGATTTTCTAAACTGAAAAATGGTACCTCATCAATCTTCAACTAATGTTCACTTAAGCAAATAATAGAATAACTTTTGTTAAAAATATATGATTCTAACTCATGTTTTTTACTTCTTAATGATTGGATATTTAGATATAGACAATTAAATTTGTTCTTACTTGACTTCTCTTTAGCACAGTACAAGGACTGCTTCATATGATGTGATTCTTTTAGGACTATCTGGCGGAAACTTTTGGCCTCATGGACAAAAAATTTTCCACCTTTGAAAGTATATTATTAGCACTGTTAATAAGGGGTTTTGAGTTGCAAGTTATCACATCACAGATTTTTTTACAAATCAGTAGTTTTCCTTTAAAAGAGATATGAAGTCCGTGTTTTGTGAAAAGAGAATCAGAGATATAAAAGTTAACATCTAGTAGTTTAACATGCGAATATCCCTGAATTAAGTCATAAAGTAAACTATTAAAGTAAAATATATCATTGTTGTACACTTTGGTATCGTATCGATAATTATTACAATGCTTATGCTTAACAATTAAATTCTTATAAATACTTATTAAAAGTGCAGTATTTGTTGAATTGCCGAAGTCATTGGAACCACCTTGTATTACTACAAAGTCATTGATGTTAAAATTGCTGGTCAGTACTTCCATGTCTTCAACAACGTTTTTTAATTTAGCATTAGGTTTAAATATCGTTGCAACATTGTGATTTTGCAGCAAATTTTTTAAAGGCCTTCCCAAGCTCCTACCATGCGAATCTGTTAGAAGAAGCACATGAGGGATTTCAGTTACTTTAGTTATGTCAGCATATGTTGCCGTGTTTGCTACAGGATTATCTCCTTAAGTCAAAGTAACCTCTGGAAGCTTGTCAATCCCATTATTGACAATCGTATTATTTATGGATGCCTTAAGATTATTTGGCTTAATTGTAACAGCGGTGCCCTGTATTGTCTTAGCATTAAAACTGCTGCTAGTGAGTAATCTGACAAGCTCAATATTACTTTCTTTAAGGTTTGTTACCGGAGTTTTTATTTCAATCACCTCATTAAGGAGTTGAATAAATTCTTGCTTAACAATCACCTTAAGCAAATTCTGAAATGTATTACTGTTTAAAAAAGTTTCCCTTTCCTTTATTGTTTTAGAAACCGTTTCTGGTAGTTTATCATTTGCAATTTGTTTTGATGTTTGTTGTGCTCCAATAACACATCCTTTACAATTAAATTTTAGCAATCTTTTCCCTTTTAAGTCCATCACCTTTAACTCAGTTGCATTTAACAATCTCTGTGCAAAGATCTATGACATCCATCATAAATAATGACAGGAAATTCAGCATTTGTCTTATATATCATGCATTCCATATTTGGATTGTAATTAATAATTGATTAATTTTCAACAGGTGTGAAAATCACCATCTCTTGCATTCACCTTTGACCAGAATGTTCAAATTCATAAGACTCTAAAAGTGATTATATAGTCTAGAGTATTATATATCAAAATGATGCTCAGAATTTACTGAACACTATGATCATGATTTCAACATTTCTACTTTACTTAGTAGCACAATAAAGCACTTATATTGCAGAGCACAATTAAAACAGGTTCACACACATTTCCCACCACAGAAAAATAAATTTTACTTTGCAGTACATAAAAGGCAAAGCAAATGTCACAGCTGATGCATTATTGAGAATCAGTAGTGAAGAAAAACGAGACATTTAATGTAATAACAAGAGCTCAAAGACGAAAAAGTACAGAAATACATAATACAATTCTAGACAATAGGTCTTGATCACCCTGGAGTCATAGAGTTGGTAAAGCGACCAAAACAGTCATTTGAATTATGAGTTATTCCGAATTGTGAATTCACAAAAATTATAAAATACGACTGCAAGCAAGGAGACATAATCTCGATAAAGAATATTGGTGTAATATTTATTAAAGAAGGTAGTCGATCGGCATTAGCAGTACGCGTAATGTTGAGAGACCTAAAGCACATGTGTGAAAAATATGATATTCCGGAATTATTTATTATAAAAAAATGAACAAGACGTTTCATTTTTAAAAGAGATTTTAAGAAATTCTCGAGAATTAAGGAGATTAGATATAAAGGTATCAGTAATAAAAGATGTCAAAAATATAATAGACGTAGAAGAAAGGCAAATAATATTAAATGATTTTCACATGTTACCTACAGGAAGACATGCAGGAATTGTGAGAATACACGATAACATTTAAAAACGTTATATATGGAAGGGTCTACGGAAAGACGTAGAAAACTTCGTCAAAAAATGTGACGATTGTCAAAGGTTTAAATATTTGAGACAGAACATCCAACCAATGTCTATAACAACGACTGCTACATCGTCATTTCAAAAAAATTTTTTGGACATTGTTGGTCCACTTGAACCTGACACAGAAAATAAACGGTATATTTTAACGATACAGTGCGAACTTAGCAAGTTTAGAAAGTTTAGAAAGCAAAGAGGCCGAGACTGTAGGTAAGGCATTTGTAGAAAATTTCATTTTACGCTTTGGAATACCAAATGAGATTGTAAGCGATACAGGTACAGAATTTTTAGGCTCTAAATTAACCGAAACATGCAAAATTTTAGAAATTAAAAAATTAAATTCTACTGCATATCACCACGAAATTCTAGGCGCACTAGAAAATTCACACAAATGTCTAGGCGCATATTTACCCATTCAAATAGCAAAACATCCAGGTGCGTGGAGTATGTGGGTGCCTTTTTGGTGTTATGCTTATAACAATAGTGTACATACAGAGACGAAGTATGCACTATACGAATTAGTTTTTGGAAAATCGGCCAAACTATCATCAAATCTTTCTCAACAAATAGATTCAATGTACAACTTTGAGTCTTATCTATTACAACTAAAATATCGTATTCAAGAAGCATGTAATGATGCTAAAAATAACCTAATGGTCTCAAAAGCTACCACGAAGCAGAATTACGACATTAAAGGAAATTATATAAGTTATATGGTAGGTGATATGATATTGATAAGAAATAATGCAGAAAATAACATAGATTCAATATTCAAAGGACCATATGTAATAATTAAAGAAAAATCTCCAAATGTTACTATTAAGATCGAAAATAAGTTTGTAGAAATACATAAAGATCGAGTTAAGTTTTATCATAGTTAGGACTAGCTTTAAGTAAAAGAAAATTTTTTGTATGTGAACAAAAAACTTTTTTTTTTCGGAAAGGAGGTGTAGCGTAATTAGGGCGCAATATTAATTATAGAAAGTAGAACACGATGCAATGGTCAGTAATAAGTGTCAACTATGAAAGTATTGTGAAACTGCATAGATTAACAAACTAAACTAGATATGCAGAAATTAAGTAGAATATCTCATAAGGAATACAACCCAGATTGTGAATGTATTAACCGAGTTTTAAACATTAAGAAGAAGACAGTGAACGCGAGTTCCGAATGGAACTGTTGTTTTATTTCATGTAAAGAGTTTGTTTCTTATACCACGCAAGAAACTTTTAAATATTTGTGATTCAGTTATGATAAATAGCCTTCACTTTCATAACAAAATTAAATAAAAGCGACCTTGTATGCTTTTTAAAAACGGACATGTTCAAATGACCATAACACATCATAAAGCAAACTTCTTCATAGTCACTTTTTTGACTTTATATGATGTTTAGATTGTTTGATTCTAACATGTTGTGTTTTGCGACTCATTAGGTTTGTTTTTTTTAGTATGGACCTGAAGTTTTTCTTATGATTTCAATACAACTAATTGCCCTGTTTACAATAGTGCATGTCACTCGGTTATTTTAACGTGTTTTGGATATAATAATAATAATAATACTAGTAATAATATTAATATTATTCTTTTTAATAATATATACTAATAATAACAAAAATATTATCTATTAAAAATTACTATTTATTAGTGCTTAACCCATTGCTAACAAGGCTATTAAAACAACCAAGTTTTTCTATTGCTTATTAGTATAATCATTCCTGAAGAATTTATTATCGCACTGAAGTATTGAACACCTAAATTGCTGGAAATAACTTAATTCACAGGATTGAATACAGTTTCATTACTTTTACATAGAGCAGACTTTATAATGGTGTAACAATTTTATTTTCGAATTGATAAATCTCTTCATTAAAGGTACGACAATAGTTAAACACCTTTATTAAGTAAAGTCGTAATACGTTTAATAATTAAATATTACATTGTAACAGCATCTTGACTCGTTAGTCTAGTTGTTTTGGATGTCGGTGTATTCCACACCCGGTCGCAAGCGCGTTGAGAGGAATTACAACCCCCCCTTGGGATCCTCCCATCGTCCGAGAGCGCGGGACAAGCACTCGGCCATAGGTAAAAGAAGCAGCAAGATGTTTAGGAGAACAATGGCCAGTGACCTGCGGGTCGGTTTGATTGAGTGAGACATTTTCTGAATAACGGTTGGTAATGTATACTCGTTATTATAGTATTTAATTTGAAAATTTGTTTAGCGCAACCAAGATTAGACGACGAAAAATTACGCTACAAAATTTAGGCGATGAGAATTTAAACGACAAGAACTTAGAACTTTGAATCAACGTTAAGAAACCACTTCATTTTAACACGTGTATTTAGAGGATGGAAAGCAGATCTAATTTATAGGAGATCGTTTGTTGCTCCGAGCCAAGATACTACTTTGATAGGATGTAAGCAGTTAGTACCGCATGGCGATGCACGTCCTAATCCAGTCTAGGAAAGCAGTTTTGTTTGGTTCGTAGTAGCTTTAAGAAATTCTTTTGTGTTTCATCCAGGAAGCACGCTATTTTGTTCCGATACGTAGAAATACGATTTTGTTATTCACTTTATCTGTTACTAAGCTGGATTTCCCAGTACCAAACTTAAAATTCACTTAGTTTATTGTGTAAAAAACAACACGTTGCTTCAGTATAAAATAACAGGTGTAACTACGTCACTTGTTTGTTTGAAATATGCTGCTGACACTTGTATCTTTGAAAGCAGATGCTTAGTATTATATTACTACCACCTTTGAAAACGAGAATATCTTTGTGAACATTTTCATTTTAAACTGAAATTAGCACATTTAACTTAACGAGAAAATTTTGTATTTTAATTTTGATAATGTAATCAACCTAAGCAGATCTGAATGGGTTAGAAAATATTAGTGTAACAAGTTACACTTTGTTGTAATATATTTGATCAAGAATCAGGTTGATAAACCTTACCTTAACTTTACAAACTACTTCAAGTAATTATTTAATTTTATTGCATTGAATTTTATTTAAAGAAAAAGGAATTCTTTCAAGTAAATTATTAATCCAAGCTTAAAGTTTTTTATTTTGATCAAGTGTGATCAAACCTAATAACCGAAAAGCAATAAGAGTTGAATTTTGATGCCACCCTTATGTAGAAAATATTCTTTTACATTTTTTATGTTTGAGGGACACAAACAGTGTTCCCATTTTCTATGTTGACTTAATTATTATTCTTTCTTACAGGGACAGCGTCTTATTCTGTTAAGACAGGTTTTTGTCACCAAAGGCGATCTTTTTTCTTTGGGCCTCCACGTCCGCCCTTAGAAATATGCCATGCTATTAACATGAATCAATCTGGACTTGGTGGCGCCTATTTGTTTTAGTTTGAGTGTGACCCCCAACAGATTTCGACTTACCCCCCCATTGCTCATAGCTCTACCCAAGGAATAGACCCCTAGTTACGTCGGAAGACTTCGTTTTGCTGACACCCAACTTCTAGGGTCAGTTATATGTGTTAAGTAAATAAGTTTCACTGGCTCACAACGTGGGGCTGGTGCTTTTGGTGCATCAAAAGAATATACCGTTTCAATGGATTAGAATTCGTCTAACACAACATTGGAGTATTACCACCTTGATACCAATAAGTCTCCTTTGGCTACATACCTGCATACACCTAAACATACATGTACGAAGGAACTGTCATTCCGAATAAAGAAAATTTTGATAAGACCAGACTTCCTGAAACAACTTGCATGATTGTTAGGAGGGGGTGGTTGCATATGTGTGCATACATGCATATGTATATACAATGTGCATGTGTGTATGTAATATACCTAGACATATATGAATGCGTGCACACATGGTTATGTGCATGCATTTGTATTTGTGTATAATATATATATATATATATATATATATATATATATATATATAGAAATTAATAAGATGAAATAATAACTTAGACTTTTTAAGTAAAGCCCAAATGATCATTTCAAATCGAGCTAGTAATTGAAAGAAGGAAAATATAAGGCCTTGGACAGGATTTGAACCTGCATCTCAGTTTTGCCGGAACTGTGCGTTATCCAATTACGCTACCGAGGCCGATGGCTATAATTGGAAAATTTACAAATCTAAATCGTGTACAAGTACCATATATAAACCTAACTTTCAATTACGTTTAGCATTTTTGTCAATCATATCTGAAATTGTCAAGTTTCTGACTTATGTCAGATATAGACAGGAAGCACCGCTCAAAATCACGGCTATAAGCCAAGTATTAATATATAAATATTATAATTAGTTTTTACACAAGGTAAGTTGATAAATACTTACGTATTGAAATTAATAAGATGAAATAATAACTTAGACTTTTTAAGTAAAGCCCAAATGATCATTTCAAATCGAGCTAGTAATTGAAAGAAGGAAAATATAAGGCCTTGGACAGGATTTGAACCTGCATCTCAGTTTTGCGAACTGTGCGTTATCCAATTACGCTACCGAGGCCGATGGCTATAATTGGAAAATTTACAAATCTAAATCGTGTACAAGTACCATATATAAACCTAACTTTCAATTACGTTTAGCATTTTGTCAATCATATCTGAAATTGTCAAGTTTCTGACTTATGTCAGATATAGACAGGAAGCACCGCTCAAAATCACGGCTATAAGCCAAGTATTAATATATAAATATTATAATTAGTTTTTACACAAGGTAAGTTGATAAATACTTACGTATTGAAATTAATAAGATGAAATAATAACTTAGACTTTTAAGTAAAGCCCAAATGATCATTTCAAATCGAGCTAGTAATTGAAAGAAGGAAAATATAAGGCCTTGGACAGGATTTGAACCTGCATCTCAGTTTTGCCGGAACTGTGCGTTATCCAATTACGCTACCGAGGCCGATGGCTATAATTGGAAAATTTACAAATCTAAATCGTGTACAAGTACCATGTATAAACCTAACTTTCAATTACGTTTAGCATTTTTGTCAATCATATCTGAAATTGTCAAGTTTCTGACTTATGTCAGATATAGACAGGAAGCGTAATTGGATAACGCACAGTTCCGGCAAAACTGAGATGCAGGTTCAAATCCTGTCCAAGGCCTTATATTTTCCTTCTTTCAATTACTAGCTCGATTTGAAATGATCATTTGGGCTTTACTTAAAAGTCTAAGTTATTATTTCATCTTATTAATTTCAATACGTAAGTATTTATCAACTTACCTTGTGTAAAAAACTAATTATAATATTTATATATTAATACTTGGCTTATAGCCGTGATTTTGAGCGGTGCTTCCTGTCTATATCTGACATAAGTCAGAAACTTGAAAATTTCAGATATGATTGACAAAAATGCTAAACGTAATTGAAAGTTAGGTTTATATATGGTACTTGTACACGATTTAGATTTGTAAATTTTCCAATTATAGCCATCGGCCTCGGTAGCGTAATTGGATAACGCACAGTTCCGGCAAAACTGAGATGCAGGTTCAAATCCTGTCCAAGGCCTTATATTTTCCTTCTTTCAATTACTAGCTCGATTTGAAATGATCATTTGGGCTTTACTTAAAATTTTTTATCTGGTTATAATTATTTCCACGCTTGCAAGATTTGTTTTGGCCAAAAAAATCCTGGACAGACAATCTATTAAAAGGTCAGAGTATTTTGAACTCTGAACACAAACTCCTAGTAAAAAACCTTTACACAAAAAAATTGTTAGAACTACCTTAAACTATATCCAAATACTCTAATATTAGTTAAAATAAATCTAAAATCAATACTTGCAGAATCTATAAAAATGCTCCTCGTAATTAAAATCTTATTTTTAAATTAATGTTCAATCAGTTTACAAAATTAAAATCCTTGTTTCAAACAGCAGTTACCATAGTACATTTTTTTGGTTAAATCTTCTTTTCGATTATTTAATAAAAATTTTTAATAGCTTTATATTGAAGAATTTTGCCTCATCATCGTAATTAATAAATCCATTTTTGTATGTAATTTGCGTTTAAAAACACTTGTTTATTCATTGCAACTTTGCAACTATTAAATTACAGTATAATTACTACATGCTCCACTTACTATCTTCGCATAGCAACAGCTCGTGCTTTAATTAAAATAACATTTTGCGATCTAATGAATGAATTTCGAATGACCTCTATGAATGAATAAGCGCTTTCTTGTATACACAAAATTATCTATCCAGAAGCTACTAGAAAAATTAGAACATTATGGTGCACGCTTTCTCAGAAAAACCAATTAGCGTCTAAAATCGCGGCGTTTATTCCACGTAATATCATTCCAGTTATTCCTGTTCTTGTTTAACACATATACTATTGTTGTGGCGTTGCACACTAATGCTAAAGGTAATCATTCTTATCTGATATTTCTTGGATTTTTTTGTGGGTTGTCCGTGTTCCGGCCGCTTTTTGGTATAAACGATTATTTATTAATTAGAGTATTTACGTAGTTCTAAATCCCTATAACTCGTCCTTTCATATTCTAAAAAATTATGTAGAATAAATTGCAATAATCCACGGGTAATTAATTTAAACTTTAATTGCTTTTTAATGCAAAAGGGGTTGCGTTTTTATAGAGAAAACTCGCTTTCGTGTTTTTGCACATAAATTTAATATGAAAATTTAGGTTTAAAATACATGTTGATTGTAGTTTCTTAAGCTAAATGCATAAAGTTAGTTCTATGCTACTTACAGCAATTGAAAGGTATTTCTATATGCATCGAAAATGTATTGATAATTAATAAGTAACATAAACGGCTTTGTATTTATCTTAAAATGATACATTTTATGTTCGAATTTAATGCATTTTAAGGTACCTTATAATTTATTATTTTTACATAATGTGCAACTTACGTTACTTGCTATTTATTTACAATATGCTTATATCATACAGGGCGATTATTTATACACGCGCAATTTGCGTTTTTGCATGGCACTTGAATGAATAAAGAAGCGCTTGTATTATACAGGGTGTAACCATGAATTTACAGAAAATTCTATTTTTTCTGATTCTATTATATTTTGGTGGGATTTATTTTTAGAAGGTGGGGTTCAATGACCTCTTGTGACTCCTTATCACGTCAATATACAGGGTGCCCTATTTCTTACACGTTGTATGGGTAACTCTGTTATTTGTGACGTTAGAGAAAAGGTTAAATAGGGAATGTAGTGCAGTTTTTAATGCCGAGTTGAGCCATGAAGAGATAATTAACATACAGGGTGTAGCAAAAGCGTTATACCAAAATCACGAAATTTTAATCTTTTTTGTTTTGCTTTGTGGTTCATTTATTGTGATAAATACAGTAAAACGTTGTAGATGTTTTTTACATTATTTTAAAAGGAAAATAAGATAAACTTATTTGTTTTTACATGGCTTTGGTCATGTTCGAGTAAATAAGTGAGGTTATGTTTTTTTAAATGGAAACCATAATTGGCGGTAGTTCTGATAGAAAGGCATTTTTTTCTTTCTTTTCAGTGATGTACATGTACATGTACATGTTCAACATAAAAATTTTTGAAAAAATTTTGTTTTTATAAATACGAAACTTTGTATTAAATAATACGTGAATATTTGAGCTGATTTTAAGAATCAAGTAGCCATATGACACATAACAATAGATTTCACTTGTTTGAATAACAGAAATTAGATAGCACTGTTATTTTGTGTTTATACGTACATTATTTTCTTCTAATAGTTAGAATGTCCTATACAAATGAAGAAAAAAATGACATGCTCTTTTGCTACTATTTTTCGAATCGTAACTCACATGCAGCAGCGGATTTGTACTTTGAAAGATACATGGAACGTAAGCAACCACACTGTCGAATATTTAGCATACTTGAAAATAATCTTAAGGCATATGGTGCATTTACCAAACCATAATTCTTACAAAAATATGAAGAAACTGTTGAAACGAATGTGTTGGCGTTTGTTAACTATAGACCAGAATCTTCTACTGCCGAAATTGCAAACCACTGTGCAACTTCTAAGGAAACTGTGAGGTGTATTTTGAAAAGTTGAAAATATCATCCCTATCACTATTCTATTTCGAATACACTGTATCCAGTGGATAATCAAAGACGGATAACATTTTGTCGTTGGTACCTTAATAAATGTGAAGAGGATTCATATTTTTGGAGAACCATTATGTTTACTGACGAGACTAAATTTACAAATAATGGAATATTTAATCGGCATAACAAAGTATTTTATTCTCACGAAAATCCTAAACTTGTGCGTGAATCCAGAGATCAACATCAATTTGGTATTAATTGTTGGTGTGGAATATTTTGTGGAAAAATTATTAGACCTTTTATTTATAACGACAATTTGACCGCTGCAAATTACTTAAATTTCTTAAAGCATCAACTGGAAGAATATTTGGATGAATTACCTCTTAACATCCATTACAAAGTATTTCCAACACGATGGTGCCCCTACACACAGTGGTACATCAGTGAAGCAATATTTAACTGATCGTTTTGAGCACGTGATTGGTAACAAAATGGAAATTGATTGGCCTGCTCGTTCACCACAACTTACACCATTAGATTTTTATTTGTGGGATGATTTAAAAACTAAAGTGTATTCTACTACTCCTCAAACGCTTGATGATTTAATAGCTAGAATCCAAACAGAAATTGCAAGCATTGATGCACGAACAATAGAAAAAGCACTTTGTAATGTTAAAAAACGATATGAGCTGTGCCTTCAACAAAATGGTGGGCACTTTGAACACCTTATGAAGTGATATTATATTTAAAATTTTTAACATAATTTGTTTTTGATATTTTTGTTACGTCATGCATACGTATTGTATTATTTAATACAAAGTTTCGTATTTCATAAAAACAAACTTTTTTCAAAATTTTTTATGTTGAACATGTACACTGTAGTACATCACTGAAAAGAGAAAAAAATGCCTTTCTTTCAGAACTACCGCCAATTATGGTTTCCATTTAAAAAAAACAACTCACTCATTTACTCGAACATGACCAAAGCCATGTAAAAACAAATAAGTTTATCTTATTCTCCTTTTAAAATAATGTAAAAAACATCTACAACGTTTTACTGTATCTATCACAATAAATGAACCACAAAGCCAAACAAAAAAGATCAAAATTTTGTTATTTTGGTATAACGCTTTTGCCACACTCTGTATGTTAATTATCCCCTCACGGCTGAACTCGGCATTAAAAACTGCACTAGTTTCCCTATTTAACCTTTTCTCTAACGTCACAAATAACAGAGTTACCCATACAACGTGTAAGAAATAGGGCACCCTGTATATACATAATTTCTTAGATAGTTCAAAATGGTTATAACTAGTATTGGAATTCGTTTGTCACCTGAATAGTAACCATTGGTATTCTACAAATTTTCTAATGTATATCTACAATGGGAAATTTTTTATGTTGTGTCTAATGTAATTTTGGGTAAACAGTTTTCATGACAAAATACATTGATACGTTTATCGTTCCATTATGTAACCAACAATTTTTATTGTTTGATCCCCTAGTCTTATTTGACGAGCTTTATAAAAACTCAAACTAATTATATGATTATAATAGATTTGTACTTGCACAAATGGTTTACGAACTAGTAGGTTGGGAAGAAGCTTCTGACAGTTTTTAACCATCAAATTAATATACACATATTTCAGCTCAAACAAAACTTTGTTAATCAAAATAAAGACCACAATCAACACACTTTTGCCAACAATAAGCAAGGTAAGTTATTACTATTGCATAAAATTCTGGAGTCCTGAAGGAAACAAACTCATAGATTACTGTTTCAGCATCACTTGCATTTTGAGGCATTTCCCACACAAGAAGTTGTCAAGTTACTTGAAAAAGTGGTAATTGGTTGGCAAGATATCTGACGAGTATGGTGGATGAGGCAGAGTTTTATAGCTCAATTTGTTTGACTTTTGATGGTTTGATTGGGCAACGTGTGACCGTGTGTTGTTGAGAAGGATAGGGCATTTCCTGTTGACCAGTGCTGGACACAAACATAGAAGTTTTTAGTGCACT
Organism: Platerodrilus igneus; assembly: GCA_036346225.1. NCBI lineage: Eukaryota > Metazoa > Arthropoda > Insecta > Coleoptera > Lycidae > Platerodrilus > Platerodrilus igneus. Next base: position 114,568 of record JARFIW010001548.1, read on the forward strand.
TCATCAATTTGGTGTCAATACTTTTTAGATATATTGGTGTCATCCAGATTTAGAAAGCCATGATAAATTAAACTGACTTCAAATCACCAAACTCACTAAGACTTCTTGGTTTGACTTCGGCTTTGCATAGTGTTCTGGAGCTTTGTTGTGGTCTAACCACTGAGCCAATCATCACCGATCTCATAAAGAATTCACGTTTTATCACACACTACAAATTGTTCAAGAAACTGATAATTTTTATTGCACAACAGAAAAGAAGATGACACTTCAAAACAACAATTTTTTGACTGTTGTTTAATTTGTGCAGCACTCATTTATTGAGTTTTTGGTTTTCCAATTTTCTGTAGACGGTTACAAATCGTTGTATGTGTTAGACCTAATTCAGAAGCAAGCACCCGAACGGTTGTACTAGGATTGGCTTTATATATGGCCGCTCAGTTCATTGATGTCAACATCTGATGTCCAATCTCTATGCTCATTGTCTTCAAAGCAATCATCACTACTGGGAAATTTTTTAAACCACCATTATACAGTACATTCGTTAGTTGTCGCTGTCCCAAGCGCATCGTTGATATCACGAGCTCTTTTGGTAGCTTTCTAACCTAGTTTGAACGAATGGGAAAATTGTTCAAATCTACTTTTTGCTCAGGAAAATTTATTTGAAAACAAAACTATAACACATTTTCATAAAGAGAAAAATACACTTTTAAATTATGTATAACGTCAAAACGATTAAACACAAACTTATTTGAAAATGTAGCATTTAGAATCGAATAACAAAGACCACATGTTAGACCATATATTAGAGTGGATCAACTACGTCTAGCTATAACCCTAGCTAACGCAGCAAGACAGGCTTCTGTAGTTAAGGTGGTAACAACTTTAATGTGAATGGATCGTGATACCATGCAAATAAATAAGGCAATATATGATTTTTGAAATTTTGTTGAACACAGCGAGGATATCTTAATCATAAAAGGATTGGCAAAATCCAAACTGGTATGCGTAAAGCATTTTCCAGGTTCGACTCTATAAAGTGTAAGGTCTGCCATATGGGGCTGAACAGGTTCACTCTGAAAGCAATAGCAAGTCGGGCAGCGAAATATTTTACTACAAATTAGTTGACGGATACATGGAATGGGTAACTAGTTGTTGAGTTAACCGAGGACCCCCAAGGCCCAAATATATGTGATCGTAATCACATATTAATACCTCTAACCTACTATTTTTTTGAATGAGGTAGGGATATTTGTTAGTTACGGCAAGGCTGGAATAGCGTCGACGGCCCCCCGCCATGATTGTTCCCGTAGGAGAGCGAAAAGGCGATAACAGGCGATACATCTTTGTGCAAGGTCACCCCTTTTCTAATAATACAATGTCATCATAGATATTTTCGTACTGAGTAATTCTGATAGCAAATATAGGAGCATCATGGTACTCATATGCAGTCAATGGACCAGTAGTTCTTGATACGTTGACGTGCAAGACAGTTAAAAGTATACCTCTTAATATATGCAAAAATTCTTTGAATTTTAATCAAAAAACGAAAGCTTATTTAACAGGTTTAAAACCGTCTTCAATAATATTACGTGTATATTTATCACTTGGCCAATCAGAATAATCGTGGTATAAAAATCAGAACCTCCCCACCAGTGCATACAATGCAATAGTTCGGAAGGTTTCAATCCTCGGCTTGCAGGATTGGCAGCGTTTTCAGAACTAGGAATGTACCTCCATATGGCTGTTGGTTGATAATCATCAATTTTAACAACTCAGTTCGCAAAAAATAATTTTAGCTGATAAGGTGGCGTACGAATCCACGTCAATGTGTTCGTAGAATCACTAAAACATATGGATTCTAGTAATTTTGTAGCGTCAAAAGCTAATGCAGCATGTTTCAATAGCTAGTCAAAAGACATGCTGCTCCTACTTCAAGACGAGGAATTGTTCATGTCTTTAATGGGACAATGCGTGTTTTAGAAACTATCAAATGTACAAAGATATTTTCGCCAATTTCTACTCTCAAGTACACGACAGTGGCCATTGCTGCGGAACTGGTATCAGAAAACCAATTAAGTGAGCTTGCGTATTGCCAATTTTTTAAGCACAACACAGTATTGTTATATGCTCAAGAAGTGGCAGTTCTGTTTGTATTTGCTGCCATTCTCGAAAAATGTCTACGGGCAATTTGTCATTCCAATCCACCTTTTGCAACCACAGGCGTTGCATAAGGCATTTCAAAACAACCGTAAATGGGCTTAAATAACCATTAATGTCAAATCTGGTGCTATGTATGACAAAATCAGGGCTAAAATGGAACATTTATTGCATAAAAATTTTATGAAATCATCAAAACTTGGAAACGTTTGATTCAAATGTTCTTTCTCAAATTCTTGTTTTGATTTTGTGTCTAATAAACCGAGCGAAAAAATAAAAATATGTACTGTGCTAAATTAGGTAAATTTATGTCGATAAGAGCCGTATCGTTGGCATGTAAAGTTTCACATAAATCACTAAGAACATTTGGAAATTCTGACTTGAGTTAGTGAAAATATTTTTGATAAATAATGATTGACAATTAACCGTTTATTAGTAAAACGTTGAATTATGTATTATAAACAACCATATAATTTTCTGGAGCAAAGCAGACAGATTGCGCCAACTTCAAAGTGGTGTCATCCAAATAGGAAAGCAAATATGTGAATTTTTCGAAATAATTAAGCACTTTATTATTGTGAATAATATTATCATATAAGGATTTAAAGGCAGTGAATTTCTCTGGGTTACCTCTAAATTTATCTATTTTTATTTCAGGTAAACGTACATTTGATCTGATATTACCAGAAACAGCAGTAACAGTACTAGCACTAAGATTGGCATTGTGTTAGTAGTGATATGGCGCACAGCACTAGCCAAAATATTATAGTACATGATATTAAAGATTGATTCTAAATTTACCGTATCGGTATATAAAATTTTGTAAATATCCGAGAGTAATGCTAATTCATCTAGAACTTCTAAAATTTTATTTTTACATCATCTAGCTGATTAACACCAGCTTTAAATTGATCAACATTAGTTGGTAATGTTGGAATTAAGTCGTACGTCTTGTAGACGTCGTCAGTACCTTTCTTTGCGATTTGTTAATCATTTAAATTCCGCGAGAGTTTCAGCGTACGGTTCCATATTATAAAAGGTATATTCAGAACAAATCGAAAACACAAATTAGTAATAGAAAATGCATGCAAGGCCTTTAGCGCAGTTGCAAAGCTTAATAGGTAAACACAATGTGTGAATAAAGAATGCAGTTGCATATATACTTAAACTAACATTCTTTAACAATAAATGCGCTAATGTTTACATTTTATTGTTTCTTTGATTTATCTTATTATCCACACAGCTGACTAATAAATGTATCCGAACGTTATCAATGAGATGTAATAAGTCAATGGATTTAAAAACCTTTGAACACCTGTGGCGTTAAATGCAAAGTACTGGTTTTGGATTGATAATAAATTTACAATACAAACCCACTTTTCGAAAATAATTAATTTATTTTGGGAATGAAATAATTCGAATTTATGTTCAATTTTCTGATAATGAATATTTACATTTATTTTGATTATGATTCAAAAAAGCGCACATCTATTCTCTGAAGAATCACATTTTTGTGCGTTAAACGTTGGAGTGTATGTAAAATTGTAACAGCTCCAGAACGATTCCCAAAGCGTGAAGGCTTAGCACGTGGACTATAATTTGTTAAAGGGGGTGAAAGTATACAATTGGAGATATTGGCGCGACAAACATTAATACTGGTCAAACCGATCATTAATTATCTGCTTACCTTGCAATTGCATTCATCATTGGAGCCCCGCGAAGCTAGTGCGTTGTTCCCAATTGACGCAACCTGGTTGGGTATGAACGCTTTAGCATTCATGGGCAGTTAAAGTATTAGCTGTGATAGCGGCAAAAGGCAATTCAATACTCTATCTGTAGGGCAAAATAATCATCAATTCGTCATATGCGCAGCAAACAACTATAAATGATATGGCCATTGAAATTGTGAATCGCGGACCTCCAACGGTATAAAGTTTGAACAGAGAGAAAAATGAATTGAAATGCAGTATATTGCTTGCATCGTATCTTCTAAAACAACTATTCTATGGTAATGAATAATTTTGTTTGGCATTAGAAAAGTAATTCGAGCATAGTGGATAAAAATTAATATAAATTGTTGGTTATTTTGAAAAGAGAAAAATTCAGTGTTTGGTTTTGCTGTTATTCCAGCTTGTCAGATTGGAAAATTTCTCTCTGCAAAACAACCAACCAAGTTATTGAAATTATATACAAATCATGGTGTATTAATTTGTACAAAATGTATCTCATGCGCCCCCCCCCCCCCCCCCTATACTCGAATGTAAGCAACTAACTATCTGTAACTTTCAAGTTTCCGATATGATAGTATAGATGACATTGCCAGACAAAATTTTAAAACTGGTCAAAAGACAAGATGAAAAATACACAAATGGCTGATTGCCTACTTAACACTAGCGGACCTTCTAAGAAAGTATTACACCCAAAGCTAAGTAAGGAAGTTGGCCAACAGCAACTAATGCATTTACAGTTACATGGTAATGAATAATTTTATCTCAAAATAACCAGTAATAGTTAAGAGTTAATATATCCTCCACGGTTCATAATATTTATCTACAATAAACGTTACATTCTGTATATTTTACACATCAGAGGTATGTGAATATTTCCATGTCGCTTCTTATTATTCAAATAAAGCAAGACAAAAATGTTATATTTTTTTAAGGCGGCTCCGTGGCTTAGCTGGTATTGTAACATGTCAATTTACCATTCTATTGCCATGTTACATTGTGGTCCAATTTCCTTCAATATAAAAGCATTTTTCGTCTTAAGTTTATACTAATACTGTTTATAATCACAAAGTTTTGAATTGTGTAACATTTCCCTTTAGTATTATTAAATAATACACTGAATACATCTATCTTTAGTCTTAATTTAATATTCTTTCCTTTGTATAGACAATATAAATAATTAAGATCAGATGTAATTTTCCTATTGGTTAACCTTTGAATAATATCTATAAATACACAACTGGTGTATATATGAATCTAGCCTTTAGGATAGTTTTTGTGTTTTGCCCCTCTCTCAAAAAGTGTGGTTATCAGTGAACTAGAACAAATTCTGATTTGTCTTAATATCTAACGGTCTCTTTGAGCACATACAGTCTTCTGATAAAGATGTCCTTTCTAAGGCCATAATGCCGTACATGAATACCACCAAGATATGGATGGACAATGTCTACCTAAATAATCCGTGCGAAATATTAATGAACGGGTCCTCTGATGGCGTGTCCTACCGTATAGCATATCCCTGGTAGCAAATTCCTCTGATGAGATATCGTACCGTAGCATATCTTTTGATGACATGCTTTCCCGTGGCATATTCCTTCCTGAAGTACCTTCAGGTGATATATTCTCTGATGGAGAATTTAATTATCTATGCTAAGCTATCTAAGCATATGCATTAATTTTATTACCTACAAATATTACCGTTTATCGTTTAAGAACGTTATGTTGACGTTTTTAAGTACTTTCTTAAATAATTCAAATGTTCGCTGATGAAACATATGGCTGTGGAACAAACAAGGATTCGCCCTTACAAATTAGAAGTTTGAGGTTAACAACCAATATAATTAACAATGGTTTTCCTCTCAACAACAGTAAGAAAATTCTATGGTTTTGAACAAGCCGTAAAGAGCAACATTTAAGTATATGTTTCTTTTCATATATATCTGGAATACAGGTATAGTTTATCTTATTTATTTTTGTGATGGAACAACGTGCATGCGTTCCGTTTTAAATATCAATTGTCTGAAAAATTATGCATGTCAAGCATAGTCATAACTTTATTTAATGATTACCTTTAACTATTACCGATTACCATAACTAATTTAAATATTATCTTTGCCTTGCTATATAACCTTATGGTTTGTAAACAAGAAAGCTTCCATGAAACCTTTATTGTGAATTTTGGGGTTATGTTCAATTTAAATGCTCAATTCAAATTGTCTTAACTAATGTTAAACACTACAAAGTGTATTTATGATTTCCTTTTTATTAAGAGTGTTAATTTGAAATTATGCGTACGCACAATAATAAATTTAGATTTTCTAATATCTTATCTCATAGAGTTTGAGACAAAATTTAAATTATGAGAGTGTAGATATATAAACTACACTTGGTGATTTTATCGTATAAAAATTTGGTTGTAAGAAAATAACAATATATATTTAATTTTTTTATTAATGTTATTAACTGAACGTCAATATATAAGTTGTATTAAGGTATTTTCTTTTGTCACGTTTTAATTTGCATCCCTTTAACTTGCCTGGGTAAAATTTAACTTTGTTCTCTAAACCCCTGAGATATAGTCTCTTGCAATCTACCGCAGTCACAAACGGTCGACGCTAGTCCCGCCAGAGTTTTATTTAGACTCTGTTGTACACCCATTTGTACATGTAAAAAGGAAGGGTGCAGTATGCATGTGACTACTAAGCTCAAGGTCTCGGATTTGAATCCCAACATGGTCCACTTGAAAAACGTTAGGTAAGCATTTTTTACAAAAATACGCTCTCGTTCGGATGAGAGTTAAAATGGAGGTCTTGTGTGTGAGTGTTGTATGCACATTACAGATCCTTACCTTGCTTGAAACAACAAGGGTTTGGCAAAATTCAAAATTTCCAGGTAAAAAACCTCACTTCCTGGCCAATGTAGTACCTTCGGGTGGAGTATTTGGAAAATCAAATTTTGTGTCTTTTTTTATCTACATAGTCATGCTCAAGTTTTGTTTCTATTTACTGTAGTTGTTTATTTCTTATATTATAGTTACCTGAAGTGCTTTATAGTGGTTATTTTACCTCCAGGTCAATCGATTGAGTCATAAATTACTATCTAAATGGTTGGCATTGGATGATTTTGATTCTATGTTTCATGAAGCAAATCATAACGTTTTAGCACCTTATGGAAGAATTACTCTGCATGTATTTTGGGAGTTAAATTATGATTTCTTGCCAAATTATGTATATAATGCTGCTACAAATAGGTAATTTTTGGCTTTTGGAACTTATTTGTTTTAATTGTACTTTTTCTACAGGTTTACAAAGTATAGAGGACACATAGCATTTACTGCTCCAGTACATAGGGACAAACCAGCTCAAATGTCGCATCATTATTTGTGGGGGACAAAGCCCTTGAATATGGCATATACGGCACAATATAATCAATATTCAGGTATTTTTAATTTTAAAAAAATATATTGTTGAAATGTCATTGCTAGGATTCGTCGGAGCACATCACTTTCATGCAATGTGTAAATTATTGGGATATCAAGGTATAGCTGTGGTAATGGAAGAATTACTAAAAATTGTTAAAAGTTTAATACAAGGTAATTTATTGCAATTTACAAAAACTTTAATGGAGGCTATGCCAAAAGTATGTAAACTTCCACGATATGATTATGGATCACCTGGTAAGTTTTAGTTGTCATATTTGTTGCTTATGTTTCTGAAGACATAATTTCTTGTATTTAGAATTGTAATAGTAGAACACTATTAGTTTTCACAATATTGGATTTACATAAATTGTAGCTTTTGTGCAAGTGTTAATATTTAACAATAATTCAATTTTTACTTTGTGTATAACATGGGCAATATTCTATAACTAAAAGCAATATTAAGCAGGACGTCTTCAAACACTATTCAAAAGAGAAGTTTGTGAATGAATTTACAAGACATTTAGAAAAACCTAGAAGAATAATGCTTAATAATAGGTATTTTACAGATAAATATACTTTTACCTTTTAGTATCCGAGGTATTACAAAAAATAAAAAATCTGCTTAATGCAGTTTTTAAAGTGTTTTTAGTATTAAACCTAATAAAAATAAAGTTCACATTATGCTCCATACATACTTTACTAAATTTTTTTATAAGATGGTAGGCTTTTTCAGAATCGCTATAAGTTTTAAAATATTGAACACAACGTGGATTTTATATTTCATTCTTGGAAAGCGTTTTATAAGATACCACTGATAAGCTATACTTTTACATTTTGTTTCAATAAAATCATAATGGGGTTTAGTAGGCATTATTGATGTGGCTCTGTATAGTTTTGATGAACATCAAGTACTAAATAATTCTTTTATATTTACTTGCATTTATATCTTAGTAGTATCACTTTTAATTTGTTTGCTACTTAATTAACAAAATTTCTACTAACATTTATTTAATGTTGTAGACAAATTACTATGTGACTAATTAACAATGACTAACATCTGTTTCACAAACGTAGCAAATCATGTATCTGAAAAACTGTTAAGGAAATAATTCTTTGTTATAGGTGTAATGGGTTCCTGAAGGGTAGGTGTCCATAAATTGCTATGGCTTTGCCCACACGCGACTTGTAGTAGGGTTGTTTGAACAAATGCTCCGTTGGACTGCAGGAATGACAAATGTCTAGGAGTAAATGATCTAGATTAAAATATATATGTGAATCCGGAGATTGGAGTGCAAAGACAACCATGAGGGGTTCCAAACTCGGACTGGCTCTGGAGTCGCTCAAAATACTATACATAATTTTCAACTCTAAATTGCTTTATTTCAAGTCTAATACACTCGTCCTCAAGTTCTTGGAAAGAACAAATGGTAGGTAATGAAGTGATTGCACCATAGCGACAAGATATTTACATTATATAAGACAAGTACAATAATACCCTCGATAGGATGGTGAGTTCTAGCTAATATGTTATTAAATAACCAATTTTTATAATCGGGTGACTCAAAATGGTGCAGCTAAGGACTTTCAATCAGAGAACCTAAGTCAACTGCGCATTCAAACAATTGTACTTTAGAAATATTACGAGCTAACATAAGTTCTTCAACTTATTCTAGAAAATTCTGTACACTAAGTTCATTGTGATCAATAGAAAATTTTGTTCCATTTCTGAACAGGTTGGGATAAGGGTTTAACAATACTATTAGCACAAGAAGGGATGTGATTTATGAACTGATTGAAAGCAACTCTCTTTTGAAAACTAGTTTCAGCATTATCAGTAGTTAACGCCATCAGAAAGAGACCCAAATTAACTGATTCTGAGGACAGTTTATCTCAATGATTCAATCAAGCTAGGATTTCAATTAATAAGTCCATTTGCACAGCAATTTGTTCAGATTTTAAGCTATCAGGCAAAATTAAATCAATGTGCTTCATCGAATGAATAACTTGTGACATTCATTTGAAATGTTTATAATCATATTTCATTTTAATAGTTTTTGCATTAGTAAATCCCACCAATAGGGCTAGGTTATTTTTAAGACATTTAATTTTTAGGTTACATGCATTCTTGATCTAAGGAAGAATTATTTCTGTATCTTATATTGTTTGTACTCAATGGTTGTTAAATTCATTATGGCAGTTTAAAGGTTATAAATGATATCTGCAACGTAACTTTGTGTTCCAAACGTATTACAGTTTTATGATTCATTTGTTTTGGTTAATAATGTATACCACTAATGCCTATGACCTTATCGTTTGAGCACGAAGATGTTCATTTAAAAATTTTTGTGCTGAGTTAAAAAAATGGAAAGTCTTTCTTTGGTTCTAGTTAACCTTTCCATAAGTTAATTTTACATATATTAGCTGGAGAACAATGACAAAGTAATTTTGCAGTCTTAATTCATCTGTTCGAATTCTGCTGAAGATATTTCAAATTATTTTATGGAGGCAAAATCAGTTTTATATAGAGCACTTCATATCCAAACAATTAATATATAACTCAAGTATGCTAGTTAATCTTGAAGAATAGGTATCAAACTGACTGCAAGTATTCAATAAAGTTCGCATAATACCCTATTAGGTTGATTGCTTTTAATTTTAGCGATACTTTAGTTCTCGTTAAATTGACAACTTCGTGCTGCACAAAAGCATGTTGATTCAGAATATCTAACTTTACCTTTAGAAGTACTTGGAGGATCTAGTAAAAACAAATTCTATCTAGGAGATAAAGAATTTTAGTGGTGTTCAAGCTATCTATTAGGCAAACATCACTTATTGGGTATTTATGATAAAAATTTCTTAAACTATAACCTGCATTTACTGTAAATAGATGAACATTTTAATTAATTGCACGAAATGTATGAACATGCCCACAGACAGTTTTTGTTATTAGGTTAAGTAGGTGGATAGCAATTTTATTCGTTGAAAACGTTTTCCTTTAAGCTAAGTAATTTTTGATATATTTGAATTTTAGTATTGGCTTAAAAGGTCTATCACATGTAATGAAAATAAAGATTTTTTTATATTGGTGTTTTTCACAACTAATGTGAAGGTAATAGTTTCGGTTTTGTTGTAATAAATTATTATTCAATTACCTAGATGCTTGATTAAAATTCTACTAATTTACAATTTGATATTAGAAATCTTCATTTTAACTTGCAGTTTTAAACATGTATATTAGTGTTCTTGTGCTTAGCCTTTGTTTCTCATATGACTTTTAGGTCAGAATCACTTTTCTGATCTCAAGTTTTGGCATCTTCATGTTATTCGTTCTACGGTTTTCCTTAGAAACCCCTGTTCTTCAATATTAGGTGACCTCCATCCTGAATAAGACATATTGTGCGCACGATGGCATTCTTGGACCCTTTCAAATCCACCAACCTTCCCACTTAGTCAGCAATCATTCTTGTTAGTACAATCGAGGTTTTTGGTACTTTTTCAAAACAAAATTTTTAGCGGAATACTTCCCAAGTTTTTCTGTGGATTAGCAAACTAGATTTTCATGGGGTCAAAACTGAACATAACAAGCTCGCGAATGAATTGTAGGTAAATACTAATCAGGATAAGTTTGGTTTGTAGTTCTTCCAATTTATTCTAATCTTGTCTAACTTTATGAGGATCCTATTATAGAGGATAAGTCCGTGGTTGGCTATCAGATTGTTCTGGTATAAGAAGTACAGAAGGGCATGCCCTCATATTTTTGACTTTCACTGGAGAACATTGATATTCGCTTAATTTAAAGTTTAACACGAAGCCCATCCTCATGTAGACGGTTAACCTCCCATCGGACATAGTAAATATAACACAAAATCTTATTATTATCAAAAAGGATAAAAACAGCAAAGTTATAGTCTAAAATTAGGAAAAAAAATTGAAGTTGGAAAATTTTACGTTCACGTAAGTTTATTACAATAGTTATAAAGGCACATAGCTGGTGTATTATTACCAGCAAAACATTCATTGGTCAATACTCAACATTTATAATATTTTTCCACAAAAAATATAGGTACATGAAAAATTATACTGCAATATAATTCAATGCACTAACCAACATTTGCTATACTAGCCAAGACAAGATATCGGATTTGGGAGACCAAAGGAACATATAGATATGCAAAAAGTGCATAAAATTTAAATGAGAAAAAATTTCAAGAAAGAAATATTCAAGGCAGAAATTTGGTATGCCACGTTTCGGGTGTCAATTTCTAAATGTTACAGAAATAATTCTTTGCTATAGTTATAAATGTACCTGAAGTCAGTGACCATTTAATGCTCCATACTGGCTTGCACGAGACTCATAATAGGGTTGCTGAACAACAAAGGTACAAGTGTAACTATTTTATGGACGTTGCATGATTCATTTATTTTTATTACAGTGAGACCAAACACCATCTAATTTATTTTTACTGCTTTGGGTGAAACAGCAAAGATAAAATATTAACAGCGAAGTTGCTGTACAAGATGTTGATTGTGGGTGGGGTAAGGTAAGAACCGAACCACCTAAATTTCTTCAGAAGTTTAACCACAGATGTTGTTATATCTGTACTAACCGTAAGTACTACTGGAGACTTCCGAACCAACTCTGAATTCTACTTCAGCGGGATAAGACTAACAGGGGTGTTCATAAAAATACGGAAATCTCAGGTGCTACTAAACTCATAGATTTAACATAAGCAGGACAGTGTCACTAAAGAGAGTGTATGGACTTTAGTGATGACTATACGCACTTAAAGCATAAAGGCTTAGATTATTATATTTAAATAATATTATCTCTGAAAGAAAAAGTAATTATATATCAAATATCTACCAGATCATTATTTGCATCTGAGCAAGAAGTATGTGAATATTGCAATAAATATGAGGGTACATAATATTGTATAGGAACTTAAACTCATCAATACGCACTACTTGTTTTGCATATTCTATAAGGTTTACAAGAGTTGTTGAGTGCATACTTTTGTACATGCAAATTTTATTATAAGATTACTTCCTTAATAATCTGTTACGTTATTGAATTAATAAATAGTCTGAAGAAAATAATGTATGTACATCTATTTAAATAAGGTTTATTTTCTTCAAGTTACAGATATTTACAATTGGCATAACAAAAATAATTTCTATGTATTATCTTGGTTGGAGATGGAATTTGTATAAAATTATGACACTTTATATTAATGACAAATATCATAATTGATATATCAGATCTGAGTATGATGTACACGTAATCTTTAATAAACCTTTAAGAGTTCTTAATATATTTCATATTGAGTTGGAATTTACAATTATTTTTATAAGATGGTCACATAAGATTCTAAAACAGATTTTAAATAAAGTATTGCACTTTTAGCTTTTAATTTAATAAAATTAACTTCAATAGTATTTGAAGGTTATCAAAGCAGAATTTCTATAGAGTAAAATTACATTTGCAATTATTTTCTTAAAAGCATAATCACAATTAGGTTGATTTCTTATTATTTATACGTATGCATACATTTTGAGGATGACTGTAATTAAAGGTAGAGGAAACTTAATAAACATGAAAATCCAAAATAATAGAATTAATATAGATAAGTAAAGTTCGACTTACCGATCAATTTGACATTAAATTTAAATAACATTATTGTATTTCAAAACGTATTACCAAATTGTAACGGTCTAACCTGACTAAAGGTATCTTCTATAGATGAAAGCATATCAACAAAATGGCTCCTACAAGAACAGCTGTTGTTCTGGGAACAAGTATGAAAGAAACTGCTTCAAACTGTATGCATCAAACTTGATAATTAAAATTTCTATATTCATTAAATGCCATTCTGAACAGACCTGCATCTTGACGACGTTATAAAATACTAGAATAGGTAGAATGGCTTGCGCGTTTCAATAAGCTAAAGAGCCAAACTATAAGTTTAACCAAATTAGTGGGGTCTTTAGTGGGGAACCAGACAAAGACAGGTCCCCAAAGAGGGCAGCAGCTTTTTTGGAACTTAGGGTGGCAGAGACCTTAGGGGTCGGTATGACATTCTAAGACACACTACTGCGATGTGGAAGGCAACGGGAAACCACCACATTAGCTCCCAAGTACACTGCGTACAGAAATTGTTAAACATGATGGCATCCTCTGGGGTAAAAAATTCCGGAAGTAAAGTAGTCCCACATTTGGATCTCCGGGAGGGGACTACTTTGGGGGATGTAATCTGAAAGTATAGAAAAAGATCCGTGAACATTCTGCGAGTCGGAGCGTGGACTGTCAGAAGTATGAAACAAGTAGGTAAGCTAGAGAACCTGAAACTCGAAATGGATAGGTTAACACTAGACATAGTAGGAATTAGCGAAGTCCGCTGGCCAGAGGCGGGGGATTTTTGGAGTGGAGACTTCAGGGTAATTCATACAGGATCAGAAGAAGTAAATTTGGGTGTGGGGATAGTTATGCGAAAAAAGATAGGATGACGTGTAGAAAATTACTTACAAAAGAACGAAAGAGTACTCATGGTTAGATTTGAATCTAAACCAGTAAATACAGTAATAATACAAGTATACATGCCCACCTCTAGCTACAGTGAGGAAGATAACCTGCTCGATCCCCGAATTTGAATCCTCTTGATTTCTCTACTTGGGGCCAATTTACAGAGTTTCGTTTATCCTACTCCTGTTCGCGATGTAGAGGACTTAAGAAACCGCATCATCATGCGTGCAGGGTAATTAGAGTGACTCCAGGAATATTCGAGCGAATACGTGACTCAATGCGCCGACGTATAGACACATGTGTAATGACTGAAGGTGGACATATTGAACATTTACTATGATTTCTACATGTTGTATGTTTTGTTATTAATAAATTAATTTTGTTTATTCATCTTTAATCATACTTTGATGCAGGTAGTAACTACAAAATACAATAATAATCTAGTTCGCATTTATGACGATGTATCTCTGTAGTTGTTTGTAAAATAATTTTTTTCTGTGAACTGGTTAATTTTGGGCAAAAAAAATTCAAGAGACTTTTTTGTTTAGAATGAAATAAGCTATTGGAAATAAATTTTTAAATGGCAAACAAATAATAAGACAAAAAGTTACATTGGAAATAAATTTTAGGGGTTGCGTTTTCCGCCCCTTACAACCATGGGGTAAACCAAATAAATTACTGAGTAAGTGTATTTTTGATACTAAAAAATGTCACCTTAATTTCAATTTTGTAACTTTTTTAGTGTTGGTAAAAAAAATGAAAAACAAATTTTATGTACCCCCTTTAAGGGACTGTATCTTAACAAGGGATGCTCCAATGAAGTTTCTTTATATGAAAGACCCTATCTCTTTTACGATGAGGAATCACCCCCCTGAAATGTTTTACACTTATTTTGTTACACCCGGTATTTGAACAGTATATTTTGTAGCTGTTAGGAAATATTAGCTCCTTTTCAATTGAGTTTAGTCGATCTAGAAGTACTGGAAATGGTACAATTAAAGCCTCCAGCTAATATAATTTTATTTGCATCATTTGTTGTTTGTAACCACTGAGCTAGTTTTTATAAAATATCAAAGTTATTTGTTTGTTAAGTTGACAATATATTTATTTATTTATTTACAGTAATCGCTATTTAACACTTGTAGTATATAAGATACATTGTGTTCGGTAAATAAATATCTATATAATAATTACATAAAACACAAAAAAAACACCATATAATACAATAAAGTTTTACAATACAGTACAGTTACTCCTACAACACCACAACATGTAAGTTTAGAGTATAACACAATTCAATTATCGCTACTATGAAATTTGCAGAAATTGACAGATTTATAATGCAAATAAGTTTACAACAATACTATTTATATATGTGTTATGCTATTGACTGTATTATTAAAAGATAACAATGATACATCAAGAATATCAATATGATTATGATAATTATTTATCAACCGGCACATTCTACCAAGTAGAGAGAAAAATCGATATTTGGTCCTATGAAACAGAACATAAAGAAGCTGATGGTCATGTAGTGTGCAAAGAGAGACATAAATATTTATCATTTGTAACAGCTATGGACAATTAACATAGCTGTATACAATTTTGTAAATGTAAGAGATATCATTAATGGTTCTCTTATCAGTAACTAAACATATATTAATCGTTGATGATAATCTTTCATGATTACATTCTTTTATGGAAAGACCCAATTTATAACCAACATACTAAAGAAATTTGTTCTGAACCCGTTCAATTGTGTTAATTTGACATTGAAAGTTAGGGTTTCAGATTGGAAAGACATTTTCTAAGTGAGATCATACTAGCAATGTATAAAGTAACTTAATGGCATATATGTTGGAAAATTCTCTCATGTTTTTTTTGATAAAGCCTAACATTCGAGTAGGAAATAAAAGAAACTTTATCAATGATGACACCCAAATCTCTAACTTCTGTTAATATGTCTAATACATGCCCATTGAAACTATAAGCAATCGTAGTGGGAATATTTATTTTATAAAACTTAATGCAATAACTTTTTAGATTGAGTTGTAGATCATTTTGTAAATACCACTTGTAGAACCTGTTCAAATCAGACTCTAGGGGAAAAACATGAATAGTGGAGATTACTGATATATATTTTTATATTATCAGCAAAGAGTAAAAATTTGCAAACTTTAAAGATCGATTTAACATCATTTATAAAAAATATTAAGATTGGTCAAGGTATTAAGCTTGAGGAACCCCAGATTTCATAATTATTTCTTTCGATAAATAATTTTTAATCTTAACAACCTGTATTTGACCAACTAAATAACCATGTTAACAGTGCATTTCATATTTCGAATTCCTCCAATTTTGTCAGAAGAATTTTATGATTGATCCTATCGAATGTTTTTTGTAACATCGCCATAAATTACATCTAGGGCATTTGTTATGTACTCGACATATAATAAAAGATTCCAGATTGTGGAGCGAACTGTAAAGAAGTGATATTGCTCATTCACAATGGCATTAGTACCACAATGTGCCAGGTGCAACCAATTATAATAAAAGAGATATGATATAAATATGAATCATACAAAATTTTGCAATGTAATATGAAATCTTGATCTTTTTAGTAGGATTGTGGTTCTGGAATAATTAAACTCTGCTGAGTGTTATGTAAAAAAATTATTTTGCAAAACGGTACTATCGATATTTGTTTCTTACAATAATGCTACTGTTGAGATTTCACTACAATTGATGAGAATCTTCTGCCTTGACTGGAATGCACAAATACTATTGTGACTGTTGCACAGTGGAGTGGATCTATAATTGCAGCTTAAACTTCTTTGTGTTACAGTAAAGTAACTAGAATGCTTGAAGATTAGTATATTGAACTCATTTACAACTATTAATTTTTAAGTTTAACAGGGAACAAAGCTAAAGCAGCCATGTTCTGCTATTTTATTTAAAAAGTGTCAAATCTTAGTGTGAGACATTGCCACCAGAGCGTGTAATAACGACTGGCGGGAAACAACGAATATTTGAAATAATACAATAAAGTTGCAACATAACTGCCGCCATTGAGGTACAACCTCAAATTAACAAGTAACTAAATATGAAATAATGCAATTAGTTTTATCACTGAAATGAAAGAAACGATAATGCCTAATAAAGCGCAATAACAACTAAACTTAAATCTTATTTCACTAACTTGCAGGTAAGATGCAAAGTTTGGTCACAGGGCGTTTTTGCACACCACTTGCAGATTTCACTGATACAACTCGAACTATACCGTCTTGGCCAGGATAAATTTCTATGATGCGTGCTAATTTCTATTTGGCGGGTGGTAGGTTTTCTTCTTTTAGTAAGACCATAGTACTAGAAACTATGGTGCAGTCGGAATTTTTGAACCATTTGCGACGTTGCTGGAGCTCATTGATGTATTCTTTGGACCACCGTTTCCAAAAAATTTGTACAACTTGCTGCACTCTTTGAAAGTGCGAAATACGATTTTCATTGACCGTAGATAAGTCAGTCTGGTATGGCCATGAGGCTACGATCGATCAAGAAGTGAGCTGGGGTTAGTGGATCAAGATCACTTGGGTGAGAGGATAGAGGTGTTAATGGTTGCGAATTAACCACAGCTTCAATCTGAATTAATATGGTATAAAACTCTTCATAAGTAAATAGAGATTTATTTGTTACTCTTTTCAGGTGATATTTTATCGTACGGACTTCAGATTTCCAGAGACCACCAAAATGAGGGGATCGAGGAGGAATGAAGCGCCATGATATACCTTCATTACTTAAAGCGTTTTCAATTTTATTGCTTTCTGTACCTGAATACATTGTTTTAAGTAGCTCCTTTATCACAGCATTAGCTCCCACAAAGTTAGTCCCATTATCAGAATAGATTATGGCAGGTTTGCCGCGTCTACCAGAAAATCGTCTTAAAGCAGCGATAAAGGCTCTTGATGTTAGATCAGATACCAACTCAACGTGGATTGCCTTTGTCACAAAGCACACAAAAATGCATATGTAGTGCTTTGAGGATTTGAACCAACGCCCTTTGTTTTTAATTAGTACAGGACCACAATAATCGACTCCACAGGTGTGGAAAGGAATATTAGCGATTAGACGTTCCTTTGACAAGGGGCTCATTAAGGGCGCATGTGATTTGGGAGATGCGCGAAAACAAACGTTACATTCCCTTACAATCTTCCTGACGCAATTTCGTCCTGAAATTGGCACACGATACAATAAAGCCTGAGGGCCAGAGTGTAACGTTTTCTCATGTTCGTGCTTTATTATCAGATATGTCAATTTATGTTTCGGAGGCAATAAAAGTGGATGCTTTTTATTTTCCGAAAAGTGTGAATATTGTGAATATTGAATTCTACCACCAACCCTGAGTAAATTATCATCATCTAAGAATGGATTGAGTGATAACAAGCGACTTTTCGTTTTTAGATATTTTTTATTCTTTAAATCAGTTATTTCCATTTGCGCTAAGCGCACTAGTGTTTTGGTAGCTGCGTCTAGCTCTGCAAGTGATAGGAGAACAGAACGTTTTTCACCTTTATCTTGGCAGGCGTTCTGTTTGAAGCGCTGGACATATGCAACGAACCTTTGCAATTTCTTATATGAAGAGAATTGATCAAAAATGGTATCAACGTTTTGCACGGTCACGGTGCTTATTGATTTATGCTCTAGACCAATGTGATCAGAGGTGTGACTGCTTAATTGAGCCCCATGTGAAGGCCATTGATCAGAAGCTTTGGTCAGCCATACTGAACCGTTCCACCACAATTTGGGTCGGACACCACGAGATATCAGATCAGTTGGATTATCAACAGATGGAACATGTTTCCATTGTTCAGGCTTGGTTAACTCTTGTACCTCAGGTACGCGATTTGAAACAAACGTTTTTAGAACGTTAGGAGAATTTCTTAACCATGCTAAAGTGATGGTTGAATCTGTCCAATAAGTAACTGAGTCGACATTGATATAAAGAGTGTTGATGATTTTGGAGACAAATCTTTCTAGAAGCAGGGCACCACATAACACCAGCCTTGGAATTGAAACCGATTTCAATGGGGCCAGTCTAGATTTGGAAGCAATTAGGTTGACAGTGGCATGGCCAGTGCTAATAGTGCTCCTCAGGTATACACATGCTCCGTAGGCTAGTTGCGAAGCGTCAGAAAAGCCATGTATTTGTATATTAACGAAGTCGTCAGCAAGAAGTCGACGCGGAACAGTAAACGAACGTAAGGAAGGCAAATCTTTGCAAAACTGAACCCACTGATAATGTAGATCAGACGGAATCGATTCGTCCCATGATAATTTGTGCTGCCACAACTTCTGTATGATTGATTTGGGAATAACTATCACTGGAGCTAATAAATCTAACAGATCAAATATAGCAGCAGTGATGGCTAATATTGATCGTTTCGTTATAGATCCTTTCAACAACAAGTCTTTTATGTTGTAGCTGAATTTATCGTGCGACGGTAACCACAGCATGCCTAAAGTTTTCGCTATTTTGTCAGGATCTAGACACGCAAATTCGGACTCTGACCCAGACAATGGGTGCACAGCGTTTGGTGCATTTGTTACCCATTTTTTTATTTCGAAACAACCTTGAGTTAAGGTCGTCGTCACATCGTGGCAGACAGATACCAATTTTTGATAGGAATCAGTGCCAGAAAGGAGGTCATCAACATAGAAGTCGTTTAAGATCATTGAAGATGCATAAGGATGCTTGACTGCATTTTTGGGCCCTAACTGATGCAGACAACTGATTGCCAAGAAAGATGCCGATGCTGTGATATAGGTGACAGTATTTAGAACAAAATGTCTTAGCGGATCGTTTGGGTTGCTTCTCCACAATATTCTTTGCAGATTACGTTGCTCAGGTTTGATCAGAACTTGATGATACATTTTTGTTAGGTCAGCTGAGACCGCATATTTATGTTGCCGAAATTGAACCAATATAGCGAACAAATCGTCTTGAATAACTGGTCCTACCATCTGTATTTCATTTAGAGATAGACAACTTGATGTCTTGGCACTGCCATCAAAGACAATATGCAGTTTAGTAGTTAAACTTTCATGTTTAACGACATGATGATGAGGCATATAAAAGACTGGGGAGTCCGTATCAATTTCAGATTCAGATAGTTTAGTCATGTGACCTAACCTTTCATATTCCTGCATGAAATCTGAATATTGCCATCTGAGGCTTTCGTTTTTGGCTAATTTATTTTCCAACACTAAAAAACTTTTTGTTGCATTTTGAAGAGAATAGCCTAGACTGCTGGGTTCTGCTATCAAAGGAATTGAAACGACAAAACGGCCACTTGAGTCACATTCTGTGTTATTGAGAAAATGTTCCTTGCAAGCTCTATCCTCACCGGAATGCGCTCGCTTGGATGGAAATTGCTTTAGCAGCCAAAAGTTTTCAAGCCGCCGTTGAATATCAGCAGTGCTAGAGGCAGGCACGAGGTTGCAATGAACTTGCTTGGTATCGTCGGTTAGAGGACCACCCGGGCCCGCAACTATACAACCAAATTAAGTTTTTTGAAGAATGGTGTTTGTACCACTTAGCTTTATTTTGCCTATGCATAGTAGATCCCAGAATAAGGATGCTCCGATAAGAAAATCAACATCACGAGACACGTTAAACTTGGCGTCTGCTAATTTTATATTGCTTGGAATGCCCAAACATGAGGCATCAAACGTATCATGAGGAAGATTACCTGTGATGACAGGTAACGCAATGCAACTTAAATTGGCTTGAAATGAGTTATGCAATGACTGAATGCTTACGTCAACCTTGTGCGAAACGTTAGCAAGGATTTGACTAATGCCGCTTACCGAAAAGTCAATTGGAACCTCAGCTGATTTTAGTTTACTGCACAGTTTGTTCATTATAAAATGAGATTGACTTTCAGAATACAACAATGCATGGCATTCGTGCAAAGTACCCAATGCATCCTTTATTTTAACCATAACTGTCGATAATATGAATGCTCATACAACATACCCCTAGAATGAAATGCTGCTGTAGTACTAACAACTACCGTTTTGATCCTTGATTTTTCAGCTTGAACATTGCTGGAGGACGGCTGAGTTTCGTTTTTGAAATTAATGTGAACGAGGGTCTGGTGCGATTTGCCACATTCCCTGCATTTGCCTGACTTGCAGTCTTTGCTAATGTGATTTGGCTTAAGACAGTTAATGCAGAGCTTTAAGTGATTGATTTCTGCTGTTCTGGCATTAACTGAAAGTGCTTTGAATTTATCGCAATGGTATATTTTATGTGTACCTTTGCAAAACATACACTTTGCTGTAGCATCGCTTGCTACAAACGAATGCATTTTTTTGAATTTAGGTTTTTGAGGAGTTTGAGTACAATTGAGAGCATCAAGAACATCACACTTTGCCTTTAGGAATGATTTGAGATTATCCATCGTGGGAAGATTGCTTTGACTCGTGAATGCTTTCCACTCTTGCTTTAATTCAAAATCAAACTTGTTGGTTATTATGAAAATTAAGAGTGTGCTCCATTCATTTACGGGTTGATTCAATGTTTGGAGGCATCTTAAATGTTTGAATAAGTCTCCTAGAAGTATTCTAAGATTAACATAATCGTTTTTAGAAACTGCGGGCAGATTAAAGATTGCGTTAATATGATTATTTATGATAATGCGTTTATTATCGAATCTTTCTAACACCGCCGCCCATGAAATATCGTAATTGTCTTCACATATTTCCAGCGAGCTAATGACGTCACTGGCAGGTGGCTGAAAAGCCGCCTTCAAGTAATGAAATTTATTGATTTTGCTGATAGTTTTATTATCATGAATAAGTGATTTGAATGTATCACGAAATTCTAAGAATTGATCGTGCTTACCAGAGAAGCTTGGCAACGCTATGGTCGGAAGCTTTATACTGACGCTGGACTCGCTTTCAGCATGAGAAGTATGGCTATGCATTTGTGCGCTTTGTGACAATTGGCTTTTAGAATTTCTATCAATTATGTCCTGTGCTAGAGCTAAAACTGAAAAATAATCATCCTCAAAACTTTCCCTTTCAGCTACTTCATCCTCCTCGCTTGTCCCTTCTTCTAAGAGTTCTATTTTAAATTGCAAATTATTAAATTCTTCCAAAAGTGGGGGAATAGATGCTAAACGTACCTTTAAATTTTTAATATTTTTGATTATATCAAGTTTGTTTGGCTTTAATGAATCAAGATAAGTTTGAAACCGTGTAACTTGGGCCTTGCAAATGAAGCGTTTTTTAATTAAAACCCTTAATTCTTCAGAATTCATTTTGATAAACAATACGAAATTGTTACCCAGATAGAAGCTGATGGCAAAGGAAAACAGGATTATGAAGGACTCACCTATGTAAAGCTAACACTTAGTATTACATGTATAAATACTTTAAAAGTATTTAGAATTATTTTGACTTGGCCGCTTGCAGTGTTGGTCCACTGTACTTGCTTGGACGCTTGTAGTGCTGGTCCACTGTACTTGTTTGGACGCTTGTAGTAGTGGTCCACTGTACTTGTTTGGTCTGCAGCGTGAACTGGACGCTTGTAGTAGTGGTCCACTATAACCTTCTTTTAATCAATAAAATGGATTTTTACTTACAAATTCACTGCCTTTAATGAGTGATTCTTGTAATTAAGCTAATAATACCACTGTATTCACATTTGACTCGATGGACCATGTTGAGATTTCACTACAATTGATGAGAATCTTCTGCCTTGACTGGAATGCACAAATACTATTGTGGCTGTTCCACAATGGAGTGGATCTATAATTTCAGCTTAAACTTCTTTGTGTTACAGTAAAGTAACTAGAATGCTTGAAGATTAGTATATTGAACTCATTTACAACTATTAATTTTTAAGTTTAACAGAGAACAAAGCTAAATCAGCCATGTTCTGCTATTTTATTTAAAAAGTGTCAAATCTTAGTGTGAGACATTGCCACCAGAGCGTGTAATAACGGCTGGCAGGAAACAACGAATATTTGAAATAAGACAATAAAGTTGCAACAGCTACGTTGAAAATTGTTTAAAAGTTATTTAGTTGCAAACTTTTATGTTCTCTTCTCTTCGCTTTTGAATAGCCATGGCAAGTATGTTAAATGTATTAAAATGAAATTTTATCAATAGGAGTTTGATTGGAAGGAATATACCTCAATAACAATTTTGGCCGTTGCCTAATTCTTCAGTTGATATATTTCTTTCTAAAGTTAGTTGTCTCATATATATGAGCCGAGGGGGCACAGTATTATCTTCTTAAGTGACCTATCTTATTGAGATGATAAAGTGTTTACAGTGTTCCTTTAATGTTCATGTTTTACAAATGGTAACTGCTTCCTTGACTAGCACCAAAACAAATCTCTGTTTTGTATGTATTTACCTGTTACATTACATACAAAATGAACTAGTCACAATCCACCTTGCTGACTAAAGATGATTGAAGTTTAATAATTGTAATAAAAGATTTCCATTAAATTTAGTAAATTATACTATTGTTTTTAATTTAATTCTAGCTTACAAGCAAATTGTTACCCAAGAATCATAAACGATAAACTGAAAAAGGCAATATAGTAATTTTAAATAAATTTAGCACTAAAAATATCAAACATGATCATATAAAGGTAGAGTTGGAAATATTTTCAACTATAATTTGGAAGTTTGATATTAATGTAATTCTAGATGATAACCTAACTTCCAGGCTTGAGGTGATGTAAATTTCATAATTGCCAAAACTTAAATTTAGTTAACCAATTCAAAATAGCAACTACAGCATGAGCTAGGTTCAACTCAAAGCCATAAAAATATGAGAGTATTAATCTGTGTAAATATTTTTTACAAGGGAAACTCCAGTATTGGGGAAAATTTAACTTGGCGAAATTCAAAAATGGACTGACAATCACTATTGGATGAGTTTATAGCAATATTCTGATATTGAAACGTACTCCCATTATATTAAACAGTGGAAGCTGATCGATAATGTAAATGGTTAACCCAGCATCTGCATATTCCGCCTCCATTGCATCTGCATAGTGTTGGCAATAGAGCTTCCTAAACGAAAGCAGACTTCTTGCCTACCTACCAAGTCACTCTGCAGCAGCCCTGAAACAAGACGACAGCTATTAGATGTTGAATATCATAAAAAGCAAACCAACTATGACATTAAGTGGGACAGTAGAATGCTTCAATGTCCTATATTTAAAATCGATAAAGGACCCAATAGTGTGAAATATAACTTTCCAAAACAATTAGAGGCAAACTTCACTTCATCAGCCTTATTTGGATGGTATTTTGTATCAAGTGCAAAGTGTAGCTACAACCCCAATTTACTGGGTGTTCAGAAGTTGATTACCAAGAGGAGCCTTTACATCTGTACACTACACATGCAGATCACCTAAAATTGCACATCCCTTTTGATGATGGCTGATTACTTGATGAGTTACTTGAAAAAATGTTTAGCCATTGCACATTGCAGTTGGATGAGATATGGCACCAGACCAGTTTAACTGCAAAACCAGTATGATGTAGCAAGTGCACGTCTAACAATCTCTCTTTTATACATATCTTGTTTCACAAAAGTGATTTTTTTAAAACATTAAATAAATTTTAATGGGAACTACGGCTATGTTACACACGTATTAAAACCAGGCACTATGATAGGTTCAACAAAATATAAAAGAATGTTTTGATACTTAATTTTTATCAAAAACATACAGACCTGCATTAAAAGAGTTTATACAAGTCTGATGAGAATTTTATAGAAGAACACCATTAAAGTGTAATGTATCACGGATAGTTTATAAAATACTTCTAAGAAATTAAATATAAAATCAAGTTCTGTATTTAAATTGTTAAAGTTAATAGTGGTTCTGAAGATGCAAAACCTTATATGAACAATTTGATGGCGAAAGGTGCATGGAGTTTAAAATGTGTATTTTGTCTTTATTAGGTTGGATAATAAATTTAAACTATTCAGTTTTGTTTTTTTTATAATATGTATAATCTAAAAAAGTAAATGTATAATTTCTTTTTAGGATGTTGTTAAATGCTATATTTAGTAACTTTGCCTCAATTTATCGATCCTTGTATTGTAATAGATAAGCAATGCATTTGAAGCAGCTTGTGTATAAGCACATGAAGTTATTTCTATAAAATTTTAAAACGTAAACACGCCACTTTTCTACTAAGTCAGCCCATCTTTTACAATAAGAATAGAATTATCCTAACGAAAAAAAACTGCTAAAATAATATAAACTATTTAATTTTAAAGCCTTCAAATAAATTTTAATTACAATAATGTAATGATATTCCCAAATTACTTAAAATAAAATTCAAAATGAACATTATCGATTAAAATTTCAGGTAAGTCAATTTACATTTACTTTTTTTATTATCTCCTTTTTATTACTGACTGTGTGTGCACGCATACTCTTCTGCAAAATAAAACAAATTTCTGAAAAAAAGTTAACTACTCACTGTATGCTGTTTATATCTAACCCCCGCATGCATTTTATACATTGTATCATTTTTAAAATAGCAAATGATAATTTAAAATTAAAAATGTCAAACAAAAATATTTTGCAAGTATTCTTTATATAACCACTTAATTGCATGATCAGTCTTATACAAATAATATAAAAACCAAAAAAATATATAAAATCCTCAAATTTGTCAAATTTTTAAATATGAGATTTTCAAGAACAACACAATTTAATAATAAAACTTTTACTTTGTAGCATCAAATCATGCCTGTAATTGATTTTGATGACTCATCGCTGCGCTCTGTTAATTCCA
Organism: Platerodrilus igneus; assembly: GCA_036346225.1. Lineage (NCBI taxonomy): Eukaryota > Metazoa > Arthropoda > Insecta > Coleoptera > Lycidae > Platerodrilus > Platerodrilus igneus. The sequence continues at coordinate 140,231 of JARFIW010001548.1, forward strand.
ATTTTGCATCACTGTTGCTCAGAAATAGTTTTCAACTATCTACTACTTTCCAAGAATTGTTTTTCAATACAGCTCCAACTTAACCCAGAAATATTTATAACAAGGAAATTCCAAATTCACTTTTATTTAAAAAATAGAATTTCTTTGTATTTACATACATAGTCATCTTCATTAATTATAAAAATAAACCTCAGAAGCAAATAAACTTTCTGTGGCATAAAACTACTGTTTAAACTGTAATAATGCACTGAATTTCAATTTATTCTTAAACCTAATAATTTATAGAATTTAAAATTATTTGTTAAATATGCACTTTTTCAAAAGTTGCTCAAACCAGAGCTTTCACTTCTATATAAACAACACCCCATATTCCATTATCTCTAGGTATGTTTATAAATTTTTAAACAATTCCCATCCTGCTCCTATTATGTTCATTCGTAGTAGTAAATTTCTAGAAGTTAGCTGTGATAGTTGGAATAAAAATACATGTAATGCTTACACCTGTTAACACCTGTTGGGTTCCACTATTATTAAATTATTTTCTATCGCATAATTCTAGCATGAAAGTAATTTTTAAAGGAGATAAAACTTATGATTTATAAATGGCACAAAATCTTTCCAAATTGATTTTTTAGTAACTGGCCTTACCGCATGTTCTCCTCAAAATATTTTTTTCTATCATTTAGAAAATAAAGAAAGCAAAAAATTTCTTTTTAAATTTCCATCTTTTACAATTTCCTGCTTATAAATATATATGTGAAACATTGATACATTTTCCTCGTATGATTTGTACCCGTGTCCTTAAGGGTATACATAGTCATACCAAAAGTTTTGTCAATAATTTAGCATCCTACATAGAGTAAGTACAGCCTTACACACATATAGTTACTTATTTTCTATTCTTAAATTCTTTATAACCACTTAGTTCTCAATCCTAAATAAATGAATTTTTTAATTTGTTCACTCATTTTCTAACATATTTCCTGGCTTTATTTTCAATCCTAAACCTAGCCTTGTCTGAAAGTCTCTGGTCACCATTTCATTGAGACAACATGTCCTGCTTCCATGGTATGATTATGATTAACGTATGAGTCAAACCGCCCTAAATTAATTTTCCCAAACATGATGATTTCTATAAGAAGTCAGTCTTAAAAAATTTATTGTTTCTAGTATAAATTGTTTTGAAGGATAGCTTGTAAAGCGTAAGAATATATATGTCAACATATTTTCTCAAATAATGGTGTGTTGTATTAAGATTAATAATCATCTAACTCAGGAGCATATATGCGACTATTTTGAACATACAGACAAATACATAACATTTTCAGAGGTATAGTTTTATTTTTTGTTTGAAGAACTCATAATTCTATTTTGTTTACTGCATCAAACCAAAAGAGCCATTGATCAATTTCCACTATTAGCACTAACCTTTTTTTTTGTGGCTATAAGAATAAGCCCAAAAGTACATCAGTGGCATTAACCAGATTCAATTTTTATTTACTTGGGTGCTGTAAGCCATACTGATAAACTCATAGAGCTTTTAGTTATCTTGATATAGCAACATAAAAACCACCAAGCACTGGATTGACCATTGGTTCTTTATAAATTATCATATAAAAATTTTGTGCTTACTGGACTGAGCATGTTATCAATTGAAAATGCATCATGGTTAGAACATGGGAAGTAAGTGTTGTAAATCTGTCATAAGGATACACTGGACATGACCTAGTACTTTGTTGGCTGAAAGCATGTGAGATTATAAAATCGAAGCTAAATGTATCTTTTACTACTACTAAATCCTCACGTTTCTGGATATAGTTCGAGTGGAGTATAAGTTAGTGTTACTAATAGCACTAAAGGCAGCTACAGTGAAAGGCCAAGTTGATGCATCATATGCAGATAACAGAATAAATGTAAAGATGCTTTGACTTATTGAGACTCATCTGTTTTTTACCTAGAACAAATTAATAAATAATTTTCTATTGAAATACCCTTGCTAGTACTGTTTTGATCTTTTTTTTTGTTGGTTACAAATATCGCCATGTTTATTAGAGTCTGACTTCATAATGTTACTCTGTGATCCTAACATTACCATAGCCATCAATAAAAGGTGTGCATAAGAAGTGAGTTTTTGTTGGCAAAGGTTATTTAATCCAGAAACTTCTATTGGATATATGCCACAAAAGCTTCTGTTCTTAAACTACAATAATGCTGAACACAATAACAGTTGATTTGAACTTATGATTGACAAAGTGATTGAAATGAACATTTCCTTCAGTTCAAGTTTTATGGCAAAGTAACAAAGCTATTGATTGGTGGAGGACCATTATGCAGTTAAATACTATAGTTTTTTTTTTTTAGAGATGAATAATGAAGTTTGTCCAATTAATTATGTTCCGTCAAGGAAACTATTACAATAGTCATACATTAGAGTAGCTTCACAAATTGCAATGTACGTAATTTTTCAATTTTGATAACAGAGTTGTGGAGTAAATGAGTAGTAGTGCCGCTTTCGAACCAAACTGCTTGTATGCAAAAATGCATTAAGCCAGTTTCAAACCATACAACATGTACTCTTGTGAAACATGGTATAAGTCACTTGGTTGCAAAAGTGTTGAGTTGTTTTGAATCTGCAGTAAGTAGCTGCAAAATATATGGAGACAGGTGTCGACTAAAAGATAGTGATATGTCTAAAAAGCAGATGAAAGAAGGAATAATTTTTCAAGAACATTTGGTTGTAATATAGTAAGCTGTTCCTAATTCCAATCAAGGCTAAACAGCATTTCTCAAATATAGCAGCATGTATATAATTGATGTTCAGGTATTTAGATATAGAAAAAATGAGTTTGTATGCAAAAAAATTGCAGCTGTGAACTGTTTTAAAACATTATTAGGCATCAAAAATTTCAACTTCTAACATATTCCTTTTAAAGATATAATTACATATTTGACGATGCATTTTTGAATGAGATGTAGAAAAAAACGCTATAATGGCTATTGCTGTAACTTCCGCATTAATGTTTGAAGGTGTTCAGTATAGTCATATTTTAAAATCGCAAATAAGAATAATTTTTAATTATTTGGTTAGTAAAAGTATGCAATTATAAAACCATTACAAACTACTGCAACTATTTACAGCATAAAAGAAACATTTTGAATAGTCAAAAATTGCAACCGTTAAAAAAGGATAAACGCTTCTTCCAAGTTTGTCAATATACTTACACTTTTTTTAAATGCTAAACAACCAAAAACAACGAAATCTATGATTTAGCAATTTAATCGCAAAAGTAGATATGCTTTTTAATTGGAGATGTTTCTTCGAACCTGTAATAATGTTGGTGGTCACTTTATATTTATCACTAAAGAAATATTGTCAACTTATTTTGAATAGTGTGTTGAATGTCTTTTTGTAGCTTTTATTAAAAAGCTTTAATTTATATACATTGTTGTATGAGTGATATCAGTTTAGTTGCTTAAAACTAAAGCTATTTTTAATTTACTTTAGATATCTGCCGTCCACCAGTAGATGTAGTTTTGCAAGACAATAATTTGCACATGTTTAGTTGACTGTATATAAACGAACAACAATTTTATGAAATTGTATTTCTTCCTACTCTTATTATTTTCTATAATACGTATCTTAGTATAGGAATTGTTTCCATAGTACTTGTAGTATTATTCTGTCTAAATCTAGATTGATCCAATAATAATTTTGTTTGTATTCTGCTATATATTATTTTATTTTATATTTTTGAAAAATGGCTCATTAACTGAATTACATAAAGTTTTTGAAGTCGCTTAATCATGTTTCCTAAATATCATCATAAAATCACTACAGGGTCTAAGGGTAGCTCTGATACATCTGTCTTGTTTATCAGTTTAATTAATGCGGCTATTACTTATTCCATCTTAATATCTAATTAATTCTTATGGCAGCTGAACTATTACTAAGGCTTTATTCATTTTTAGTAATTTGACTGTTGTTAAATATTTGTTTTTTTTATTATATAGCTTGGTTTCTGTTCATTTTCTCAACAATGTTAGCTAAATTGTGTTTGATATCAATACTTGACTTGCACCTTTATAGCTAATAATATTATGAATTTTAAATTGATAATCTGAAATATTTGTACATTTTTCAAAATATTCCAAAAGGCAAATAGGAAGTAACCGTGCACATTCTCCATTTATTTAACTATGTATATATGTATATATAAATATATATATATATATATATATATATATATATATATAGACATGCAGCATATGCATGCTTGAATCTTGCACACATGCACGCATGCATGCATATATGCGACCATTATGTGCACACACACATGCGTGCATGCAGACATGTGTGCAAGCATGCATGTGCACATAAGCGTGTTTAATACACCACAAGAAGCTCATACTCAAATATGTAGCTTTCTAGTTAACATACAACAGTGGGTAAGAGGAATTTGGGTTGGTCGATAAGAAAGGAATCACTATTATTTATATAAAAACCATGATAATAGGCTATAAAATGTCAGTTGACTTAAAATTGCCAATTTCTAAAGGACTATTTATAAGCATTGACACAGATATGCTTACTTTTTGACAGTAATTAATATAATTATAGTGAATTGCCTTAGTAACATAGCAAAGTGTAACCACCAAATTAACTGAAAGTGTGAATTTTTAAAATCTCTTTAAGAAAGTCATATATCATTATGCAAAATGGTTATGCAAGTAAAATGCTGGATATTATATAAACAGCGCAACTATAGAAATACAGTCGCAATGTTTTATTTTAAATAAGATATATTAAAAGTGCATATTAATTAAAATATGTTTTACAAGCTCCTGCTGTCAACTTTTCTATAATCTTTTTGCACAATGATTAACATTAGGTTAATTAATAATGATTTGAAGCAGCTTGGATTGAAATTAATGTTTCCGAGTATGTTTCCCACAGATAAAAAGAGAACTTCTGTAAACTACTAGAATACAACAATCGGGAGCTATATAGCTGCAGGAATGTACAAAGGCGACGACTGATTTTTCTATTTATTGCTAGAGTGAAAGCTATTTTAACATATATTCTTTTTTAATAAAAGACACTGCTATATTGGACTAACAAAGTAGTTTGATTAAAGAAGTGTTTTAATAGTACATTTATGCAGGCATTTTCTTGATTTTATCTACCTTCTTGTTATTAAAGTAATTGTGAAAATAGCCAATTTAAGGAACAATGATTTTTATAACACAAACATATTTTTTTTTAGCAACTTGAAAAGTTAAATGATTAAAAGCATATCTGATACAACAGGAATATTAATGCAAGCACTCGTATAAGAATAGTTATTCACTTAGCTAATCCTGAAAGTGGTCTTTTAATTAGAACAAATCCTAGATGAATGCTGGATAGGATTTGAAATTTTTTAAATAGATTCTTTACTGTGCTTTTTACATTCTTCCCAACTACTAGAATACAACAATTGAGATATCGTTTATTCTTAAAGGTTCAGAAAATTAATATAAAAAGGAATTTTGAAATATAGAGTAAATGGTTCTTGAATTTTGTATTATTACAGTACCTGACATCTAAATTTTAGAATACTTATAGGAGTAAATGGTTATATCAACTGCTGTAATATTACAATCGTGAACTGTAGTTGGACAGGAAAGTAGGAAACATCATCTTGAAGAATTTTTTGAAAAAAATTTAATTTCAGAAATTTTTATAAATGTGTTGTCAACTGAAATTGTATAGCACTTCTTTACAAATTCAAACCTTTTAATGGTTTTTAATCATGGAACTGTGTTATTGTGCTTTTAATTATTAATATGGAGTTTTACTTTACCTTGTATTTGCATTGTCAAAAGAAAAATATAAATGCATTTAAACTTTTAGAGTGATACAAACGCAAATTTATATCATTCGATTACAATAGTTCATCAAATCAGTATAAGGATTTTGATGACACCAAAATTTTCTTCTTTGAAATGTTGCAGTAAAATCACTGTATAAACAAGTAGAAACTGTAGTATTTTATTTGTATACGCAATCAGATAGAATTTTTGTTATATGTATTTTTAGTGAAAATATCTCCTTGTACTGATGCAAAAGCAAACATTGTTTATTTAGGTAATGCAGTTCTTATATAAAGATTACCTCGGAAATATCTGTATATATTTTTCATAAACGATGTTGCGTTTTAAACTGACTTGCAAGTTTTTATATTGGTCATTGCTGTGAACAAAAGGAACATTAATTTAACCATGCCAGGTAGAAGTTAAAACAAATAATAACTGATAAACATTTTATCCTTCAATGGTATGAAAATGAAGGTTTTGTGCAGTGAAAATTACCTTGGGAACTATGTTTATAACAAAACATTGAATTTTTATTTTTTCATTTCTGAAATACAAAATTGCTACTTAAATCTAAAAAACAGTAATTCTGCTTGTTTTTACAATATTGCTTAAAATATTCCTAACACATTTTTAAATATAAAATATAGGACTTCTTTGCAATTGCCTGTATGTTAGACCTTTTCAGAATGCAGAACTCCGATGCACTAAGTATGAATTTTATTATGCGGAATAAATTACCCTTATCCTGTTTCTAAAAATTAAAAATATTGTTTTATACACTGAATTTATTAAAAAAAAAGTTTTTAGAAACATACATAAACTTAAAAGTTTGATGAGGTTATGGCACATTTAATAGTAACAAATTTTGTAGTCTTTCATCTTTATAGGGTATGAAAACTGTTTAAAATAAAACAAACACTGGGAATTCATGGATTTTAAATTTTATAACGTACACAAAATTGGTTATTTGGCTATCTCGATTTTTGAAGTTTTGAACTGCATTCTATTTAATCTGTAAGAAACATACTCTGAAGCATTAATTTCAAACTGATCTGCTTCAAATTAAATTGATTTATCGTGTGTTAATCATTCATTATTAGAACAAAAGTGATATCTTTCTGATTGTTATGCAGTCGTTGTCCATATAGAGATGTTTGAAAATGTAATTCAGTATATAATGATGTATGTAATGATGTTTTCAGCATCATCAGCTTGTAAATAGTTTATAAATTATATCTTTCACACAAATTTTCATCATCAGAAGTCAATTTGCTTAAGAAGATTAATGTAATGACGTTTAGAGCTTGGTAGATTTTAGCATTGTTAGTCTCTAAATATCTCATGAATAGCATTTCTTATTCTAACTTCTATTGTTAGAAACTTAAATATTAGGTCAAGAAAATTTATGTTGTGATGTTAGAGCTTATTCATCTATCATCATCAGTTTGCATTATTTAAGCCATTTATTATATTAAGTATAATTTATTTCATAGGAAACGCTCATAAATCAATTTTAATAACTTATAGCAAAATGAAAACAACAAAGATAAAGTTTAATCTATATAAGTAGTTGTATAAAATAGCTTTTTATTATATATGTAGTGTAGCACATTTCATTTAACCTTTATATCCAAGGCAAAAGTTCAAATTTGCTATTTTAAGTCAGGTGTAGTGCAACTCTGCTGTAATCTGTTATTCTGATGTAAGATCAATAAAGGTGAAAATGTATAAGGACACGGAACGTCCTAAAGAGGATTTTGTTCCATGATATACAAGTGAAAATAAACCATACAGCACACTAGTTTGCATATAAATAATAAAATTTAGTAAAATTGGAATAAGAATTGTATGTTCACATGCAATGCTAGAAAGTTTTCAACGTTTTTACTACTCAAAGCTGTTTAATTATGCATAAGGATAAGAATTAATTTTAACTTATGTTTATACAAATTTTATAGAGCTTTTGGTTTTACACTTGTACTAGCACCATTTTAAATTCTACATATTTTAAATCTTTGTCTGGTTCAGTACTATTTACATGCAACATCTGGGTTAGCACATTTTCATAACGATTGTAGTAAAGATGTGTGTGCTAATTTTTTTAGCACAACTATTAGTATCACAACTTATAGTATCACAACTATTAGCATTACAACTATTAGTATTACAACAAAGAGTACATAACTACACTGATATAATTATGAAAAGTTTAGAATTTTGAATTTTTGCTGTTTTTCTGAAGGTTGTACATAGGTTTAGTCTAAAGTGGAACATAATGGAATAAAATCTATATTTCCTTAATTAGTTATTGCCAAGTATTGGTTAAGAAATGTTTACAAGGAAATGATTTTATTTCGAAGTTATTAGAACAAGCTATCACTCTTACTATTAATTTTTATGTCGTATTATAAGACAGATAGTTGATGTTTCAACAACATGCACAGCTTGCAGTCATTTTGTGAGCTGTTCTTCACTCTCACATGGTAAGGTCAAATGCATCAGTTTAAGGACTCATTGTATGTATTAGAATTAAGTACTTAAATTCTTCCAAACTTGTTATTTCAACATCATGCTAAAAAACGATACATGTGGAAGATGCCAGGAGATGTAGATATTAAATGTCAAATACATTACATTCTTGATACACAACGGTTTAGGAACAAAGTAAATGACTGTAAAAACTACCCAGAAGTAGATATAGGTACTGATCACAACAGTAATTATGAAAACCATGCTTGAATTAAAATTTTTTGAGAAAATAGAATGAAAAAAGGCACTTCAAATTTGAGAAATTAAAAGATAAAGATACCCACAAAAAATTTGAGAAAAACAAATTGTTGAAAGACAAGAAAAATTTCAGATACTAAGGAAGTAGAAGCAGAATGGAATAATATTAAATCCAGCTTAGACATGGTAGCTAGAGATATTCTGGGGTATATACAAAAAAAAGTTATAGGAATAGACAGATGGTACATAGCATATACAAAGAGCAAATAGCGGTAGTAGAATTAGAAAAAGAACGTAGAGAAGTAAATATTAAGAAAGGGGTGAGACAGGAATGTGCACTATCTCCATTAATTTTTAACTTGTATATTGAAGTGAATACTGTCAAATGCAGAAAGACACTTGGAATTATTATATAACGACAAACGATTTATATGCTTATATTTGCAGATAATATAGCGGTATTAGTCTCTAGCAACTAAGAGTTGGAAGCAGCTCTTAATGAAATGGAAACAATACTAACAGATAGATGTGATATGAAAATTAACAAAAATAGAACTAATGTACTAGCATGTAAAGGATGAGAAGATGAGTCAGAAACTAGAATACAAATAGGAACAAGAATTTACATTTGGTTAAGGATTTCTGTTACATAGGAAGCTAAATAACACAAAATATAAAAAGTATAAAAGATGTAAACTAGAAATTAGCACAAGGCCATGCTGCATTTAACAAGGTAAAGAAACTACTATGTTTGAAGAAAACAAAGATGGAGACAAGGAAAGGACTGCTGAAAGCATATGTGTGGAGCACAGCACTGTGCAACTGTGAAAAGTAGACAGTAGGAGAAGTGGACAGGAAAAAGATTGAAGCAGTTGAAATGTGATTCTGCAGATGTATGATGAAGATATCATGAACAGTCAAAGTTAAGAACGAGGTTTTAGAAATGATAGGGTTAGAAAGAAATATGTGGGAAATAGTAAAAAATGTGAGAAATAGGATAATACGACACATTTCAAGGCTTGGGGGTTATTGCAGGATATATTATAAGCAGAGAAAGGAAAAAAGTGAGGCAAAGGCAGACGTAGATTAGACAATTACACACAGATAGTGAGTGGGAATTTAAGGGAATTGTGTAGGTTAACTTAGAATAGGAAACAATGGAGGTACTTGTCCAACCAGTTCCAGGACTGAGAACCTAATGATGATGACTTGGATTCTAACCAGGTCCACAGTTGTCAAGAGACTTTCTTTATATCATCTGCATAGAATTTTGTATTACTCTTATTCAAAAATTTCTATTGAAAATTAGTTTTTAATTTATGATTTGCCATATTCAGCACATTATGTTCCAATATTCCACAACTTAAATTCTATTTTGAACTACATAATTTTTGTGATGAAATCTATAAAGGAGTAAGGGGTCCAAATTATTTATGTACAATGGAAAGCGCTTTCTATTTTATTTTGCTTACACTGTAAAGCTATGAAAAATTATAATTTAAAATTTGATTTTTTTGTGGATCAAAATTTAGAGCTTATGCTCTACGGTTATTTGTTTTGTTAGATTTTTGATACCTAAAAAAAAGAAACAAGGGAACATTAACATAGAACAATTTATTTTACCTATGACCTCTTTGTTTTATTTCTTTTGAATGGTTATGTCTAATGACAGTGACAAGTTAGTAAATTTTTTGGCAAATTAAAGAGTCACAACATTAAAAACTTAAATCATGAAATCATATATATTTTTTATGTTAGTGCTCGAACACAGAAAGTATTTGGTCATTAGTTTTTATTTGTTGTATTCTAATTTCAGGTACAACTTTGAGTCTTTAAGGTGTCAATGTGTTAGCATGAGGTAAGTAGTGCTTGATCTCCGTTTCAATCAGTTGTGTGCGATTGTTTTTGTAGAATATCCTTTCATATGGGTTTCTACAACATCTCGTTCTGTTGTCCATTATTAGTATGTAGTGGCGCCCATGTTTATAGATTCTTTAGTTTTTATACTCATGGCCCCACTCATTTTTTCCACAGGTTAAACCTCGGCTAGACCAAAAATCTTTTCGAGAGTTTCCTTTGTAAATTAGCAATTTGACATCTACTTTTACCTTGGACTATTATTTTTATTTCCATGAACCCTATCGATATTGCCAAAAGTGCTCTTGTTAATAATAAGAAACATTTTCCAAAAAGTGGTTATGCATCAGTATTTAGAATAATGTGCGAAGATTTCAGACTATGAATTTAAAATTGATAATATTATTAACTGTGGAGATACAATTTTTGCCATAAAACACAGTTTAACTAATATTGTTGGACTAGGAGACAGAAACCAGGCTGTATAATATTAAGAACAGATTTTTAAAAACAGTAAAATCACTAAATTTTGGTGTAGCCATAGTAACAGTTCGGTTGTCAGAAAAGTTAATTAGATATGAAGATGGGGTTAGGTAATAGATGCATTGAATAGGCCGATAAACAAGACAGATAAAGCAAAGTTACCCTTATTCCTTAAAGTGGCTACAATGCTATGTTTAATAAACATGATTTCAAAAACTTTATGTAAATCAGTTAATGAGCCATTACACAATATTGTTTTGTTTTTCAATTGTTCTATATTTCAAAATTATGTGTGTAGGTGTTTTAAGCTATTACCATGCCCAGTTAAACGATATAGTGCAATATCCAGATGCACGAACTGAATTATTTCACAATTTTCGAGAGTTTGGAAATACTATATTATTTTGTTTACTAATGGAACAATCATTATCTCAAGAAGAGGTTTGCGACCTACTTCAAGCAGCACCATTCCAAAATATACTACCTAGACCATTTTGTAAAGGTTTGATGTGATATAAAAAAAATTATAAAACATTTTTATTACTGTCTATTTTGTAGAAGGAGAAAAACTTGAAGTGAAACAAAAACGGTTAGAAACCAAGTATACAGCTTTGCAAATAGTTCCAAACATTCAAAAATTAGGAACTGCAAAAGTATAAATATTCTTGAAAGAAAATAGTTTTAACATGTGAATATTTTTTAGCAAGCTATGATTTCTCGTGAAGGAGATTTATTAACAAGAGAGAGGCTATGTTGTGGCCTTTCAATTTTTGAGGTTGTACTGAGCAGACTGCGAAGCTTTTTAGATGATCCAGTTTGGGTCGGACCTCCACCTGCAAATGGTGTTATGAATATAGATGAATGTACAGAGTTTCATAGATTGTGGTCTGCATTACAGTTTGTATATTGCATTCCCGTAGGAGAAACTGAATATACAGTAGAGTATGTTTTACATATTTTTAAAATCACATTTTAATTTAAATCTTTTAGAGAATTATTCGGAGAAGGACTTCATTGGGCTGGATGTACGATGATAATTTTATTAGGGCAGCAAAGAAGGTTTGAGGCACTCGATTTCTGTTATCATATTTTAAGGGTTCAACGAGTGGATATGAAGGATGAAGTTGTTAAAGGAATTGTGAGTATCAATCTTATAGTGATATTATAGGCATAACCTATATCTGTTTGAAAGCAAATAAGTTTCCACTAACTAGCAATTTTAACAATTTACATTTTAAGCGTTAAAAACAAACAAATATGAATAATACTATAACAGTGCAAAGGTATTTTACATGTCTTTTGAAGTTTTATTAATTCTGAAGTGAAAATAAGCTCTACGAAATTGCTACAGCTTCAACTTAAGGTTGTTTAATTTTGTTACTCTGCTAAGTTAAAGAATCAAAAATATTGAATCTGGTTGTAGCTAGAATTACAGTTATAATCATTGTAGGTTTTGTATTTTTAGAGTATGTTATACAGAGTTGCCATTGTTACAGCACTAAGCACTCATGTTTGAAATGTTGAAACAAGCTCTAATTTTTATAAAAAATTAAATGATCTGTTTTAACTATTTAATTTAATTTTTACTGTCAATTTACTGTCTAAGCTAAATAAAAAATGAACATACAGTTTTTATAAAGTAGCAACAGCATTATGGCAATTTTTACTTGTAAAAGTATAATTCTATGTAGTGTTTTAAAATATTATAAAATACTCTTAAAATTAACACTGTGTTCTTTTAAGGGATGAAGCTACTTTCCATAATAATGGCTAATAAACCAAGGCAATGTTTACTATTACAGTGACGAAAATCACATTTCTTTAGAACTCTTGATCATCAACATCATTGGTCTTTGAATGTATGGGGGGAAATCGTTGGATCGCATTTAATTGGTCCTTATTGTTTTGATGGTATTTTAAATGCTGGCAAATACAGTTGCATTTAGATAGTGCTGTAGTTCATTACAGTCGAATCTTACGGTGTTGTTTGAAAGCTCTTTTCCAGATAATGAATAGGAAGAGGTGGCGCTTGCGAATGGCCTGTTCTCCAAGATCCCCTTGTTTGACCCCACTTGACTTTCTTCTTTGTGGTTACACTAAGAATATAGTTTACAATATTAAGCCGATCACTCCAGGACATAAGAAAGAATGAATAAGAATAGAATTTCGATCAGTAACACTGCAAATGTTGCAGGACATAATGAGTAATTTTTTAATACGAATATAGGCATGTATTGAACAAGATAGACGCCAGTTTGAACATGATCTTTAATTTTTTATGATAGTAGTTTATACATAATAATTCAACTTTTCTATTGAAACCAAAATATTTCGATTGCAATTCAATATATTTTTGTACAGAAAGAAACAAACCTGTTGAAAGGATATAGTAAATGTATAATTTAGATTAATCAAATTATTTCAGTTTCAGGTTTTTTAATAAAGAGAAAAAATTATGTCTATCATAAAAAATCGTAGATATAAACAATAACGTCAATCTGACAAGTACTCTTAAAGCAAACTTAAAGTTTATAAATTGCTATAGTGGTATAATAAACTAAAATGATGAATTATGAAATTTCAAAAAATCTCAGAAACTACTGGAATTAGGTATAGGCAAACCTAATATGGATTGAAAGGAAGTTAGTTGAAAATCGAACGGGTAAAAATAGTGGATCTTCCATTTAAGTTAAACAAGTTACTTAACATTATTTAACCTTGAGTTGGTCAATAATGTAAGGAAAACTATATTCGCAATAACAGTTCTTTATTCTCAGGCTGATTATGCAACACTTTTTAACGCTCGCACACTCAATGAAATTTCTAAGAACTCGCACAATAATCTACTTTGTCCCTAAAGGTACAAGTATTATTATCTTATTAAAATTACGATATCTTCATAATTAAATTAATCTGGAATCACTACAGTAATTTATATGAAAAGTTATTTATATGACGCTTATATCACATATGTACGACTATCCAAGCTTTAATTAGAACATTATTTCAGAATTAACATCATGATCAAAGCTTGATTGGAACCGACTTGCTGAACCCCTTAACGCAAATTTATACTTTATCCACATGTTTGAAATTAATCTACAGCAACCCAAAATATGCAAATTGCATTCTCAAGATTTTCCATTGCAATGCAAATTACCTTTAAATGCAATAGCTTTGTACCTGTCAATCAAGTGATTTCATAGTAGAACCAGTCAGTTGTCGTCATTCAGATCACAGGTAGATTAGGCGGCGCCACCTTGCCCCCCTTTTAAAGCTGTACTGTTCTATCACAGAACATACTTTGACTTGGATTTTGAAAGTCTTTTAGTGGTAAGAACGATGGGAACCATTTCAGCAGAATCTATGTTAATAGAAGTAGCAATCAACACTCTTCATAGGAACCGCCATACCATTTGGATGGTAACCACACACCAAAATCCGAATGCTGATATTGTGGAACAGTACCCCTAGCATATTTCGTATCACCTTTCAGTTCAAGTTATTGAGCCCATAACCGATCTTGGGTATCGTCAACCTCTTGTCTTCAAATTTGATCATCCGACCTTTAAGTAACACTAACGCCTTTCACAGATCCTGGTAATTCAGTTTACCAGAAGGCTGCTGTTTAGTCATCAAGTAGTTAATGCCCAGGTGTCGGTTTTTATCCATATGGTCTTTCCATCCTTTGGTTGTTATCGAAGTTGATCCAGACCACAATATTTATTTTAAACAACCGAATAAGTTCTTGGGACATATCAAGGTCTGTTGTTATGCAATGCGCCATGGAGTATTTTAATAGCGCACTGAATAGATCGTCTTGAATTTCTTCCGTGACCCAGTAATCTCGCTTTGCCAATGCCACTGTACAGAGAGATGAACCAATCATAGCTTACTCCAAACTTTTATTCCCCCTCACGAACGTATATCTGTTTTTTCACTGCGTGCCGTTCTTCAGCACTACCGGTGTCGTCACTACTGTAGGGTGCTAACCAGTTAACGTGCACCATTATTGTTCTACCATTTGGAATCTTAAGAATCCTATATACAGCGCCGTTGATTCTTTTTACCACTTTGTACGGACCCTCCCAATGTCATTGTAACTACGTGGACAATCCACTTCTCCATCTGGAGTTGTTCAGCCAAACGCGGTCACCCTCTTTTAAAACCAGCTTCCTGCACCCTGATGTCATCTGGTCTTCATTCGATCGCTTACTATCTGGATATTTTTCCTAACATCACCACGGATGTCTTGCATATTGCGTTTGAGTGTCTCGATACAGCCCTACCACACGTTGTCATCTCAGAGCTGACACTCAGACTCAAGATCATACGGCAGACGTATCTCGCGTCCCAGCATAGCACATGTAAGTGTCTGTTCAGTGCTCTCATATTGGGTCCAGTACGATTTCAAAGTGCTACTCAATCAACTAATGAACTGCCAGGAAGCGTGTTCTGCTGGGACCTTCTAAGCCAGAATGTCTTCTAGGTCTTTGTCATTCTCCTGTTCTGTTCGCATTAGGATAGGCTACCAATCATCATTGATCACAGTAGTCCGACCAAGCAGAACACACTTTGTACCCATGAGCAATGACGACAGTCGTGGGGGCAAGCTCATCCTGAAAGCGCATGCTCTCTACGACGACTTGCACCAGCAGTGTTCCGTGTCGAAACCATACTGCTGCTGCGTTCCTATCCATCTGGCGACTTGGCCTTTGGGTTGTCTAAACTGTAATAGCATCTTCAACGTGGTATTGTCGCTTGTCGGGTGAAATTTTCTCCCAAAGAAGTACTTATAAAAGTGCTTTACAGATTGCACCACAGCCAACTGTTCCCATCTTGTAACACAATAATTCGGTTCTGGTTTTGAGAGCACTTTGCTAAAGTAACCAATGACTTTTCCGTGGCTGCCTTGCATTTGGGATTCGATGGCCACATTGCTTGTGTCTGTATCCAAGATGGATTTGCCTTCCTACTGATGATAATAATTTAAGATAATTAATAACAGCCTTAGTTGTTGGAACACATACTGGTAATCTTCATTCCAATTGTAATCGCATACATCTTCAGCCAACTTGGTCAAAGATTTGGCAATATTCGTAAACCCGGAAACTAATTTTCTACAGTAAGTGAACTATCCCAGAAAGCTGTGTAGTCGATGCTTATCTTTTGGCGTCCGCCACTCTTGTACTGTCTGAATTGTTTCCGGATCTAGCCTAACTCCATTGAGTGAAATTGCGTGCTCTGGGTATTTCACATCATCGCTTAGTTGGCGACACTGCCTTGGACTCTGCTTCAGATTGACTTCCCTGAGTCTTCAAAACACTTCTTCCAAATTTCCCAAATATTCGCCAAGCCACTTTCCAATCGCAATCATGACATACAAATATACCAGACACGTTTTCCACGAGAGCTCAGGAAAGATGCTATGCATTAAACATTTGAACATAGTAGGAGCGTTGCAGAGTCCAAATGGCATGACTATCAATTGTCATAGGCCAGTACCAATAGTGAAAGTAGTCTTGTCTCGATCTTTGGGTTCCATATTCATTTGCCAGTAGCCACTCTTCAAATCCAAAGTTGAGAAATATCCTCATATCTTGGAAGTAGGCATCTATCCTTTTTGATCATGTCATTCAATTGCTTGCAATCCAAACAAAATCTTGTTGGCCGGTCCTTCATCTTAACAAGCACAACAGGCGATGCCCAATGGCTATCAGAATGCTCAATCACTCCTTGCCCCTTCATATCTCCAGTCATCTTCTTGACCTTCTCATGTTTGACCAATGTGTGTCTCCGCGTATGCTACTTTATTGACCAGGTATCTCTTCTATCAATTTTGTGCTTGGCTACTGTGGTCTTTTCTAATCGGCCACCGTCGACTGAGAAACCTTCCAAGTACTGCCGGATCAAGTTCTTAAGTCCTGCTAGTTATTGTTATTCAAGAAGCTGGCATAATTTCATCAACTGGTTCAATAACTTTGCGGAACACTCCTTGGTGGGTGATTCTTTTTCAACACCAGAACACACCGTCACGTGAACAACTGAAGAGCACCACCCAACCGTTGAATTATTTTTTAGAGTGTTAGAAGTCATTGGCGTTTAAGATTCTAACAGGTAGACCTTCCACCAATTTCGTTGGAGTCTTCCCTAAAGCACACCATCTTCAAGGAGTTCGCCACTAATCGGTTCAACAGCAAGCACAAAATCTTTCAGGAGCGCAACATTCAAGCATCCAAGTACAACATTTTCTCTCCTTTCGGTAGGACAACATTGTCTGTCAAACAAACTCACACAGACATGTCGTCTATTTTGCAAAATGGCACTTCATCGCTCCCTACTCTCAAGACATCCTCTTTCATATCTACATGGGATTCGAATCCCTTCAACATAACTATTCCCTTCGGTGGTGTTCATTACCTGGTAGTCAAATATTTTGCTTCCAACTCTGATTTTTACATCTAACACTGTGTGTTTGAATTTCCTCACCAGCCATGGTTCAAAGACGCACCATGTAGATGACGCTATACCACTGTCGCGCACTTCATCAGGTTTAGCAATTGTCCTAGTTACTCTGGTATCAATCAAGAACTTCACAATCTTGCTACTAAACTGTCCATATATGTAAATGTTGTCCGCGTGCTTAGATCGTGCGATGTCATTGATGGTCTCCTGCACATAATCCATCCAGATTGACTTTCATCCCTTCCTGTCGAATCTCTTTAGTTTTTGGCTTTTCTACTTCCTTCTTGGGCTGCTTATATGTGAACTGTACATGCCCAAACTTGCCACAATTCCAGCATCTGGGCCCCTTTCCCTTTGGTTTGTGTTCATGAACTACCCGTCGAATCACCTCCTCCATGCTTTCTGAGTGCTGCTCCTAAACAGAACATCTTGCATTTGCCACTACTTTTATGCAAAGCTTGCTTTTCTGCTTCAAATTCCAAAATGTGAGCTAGCGCGCCATCTAAGGCTCATGCTCGAGCCAGCCATAGTGCTTGTTGTATCTTTCTGTCATGTATCCCATCAACAAAGGTCTGTATTGTCAGTTATTTTAAGAAGCTATCTGGTGCTGTTGGGTAGGCTAGTCTCACTAAGCAAGCAATATATGCTTTAAACTCTTGCAAATTTTTGTTTTCTTTTTGGTAACAGGTCATACCAGATTATGACCAAAAAGCTATGGGGCCTTAATATCAAGATTAAAAATGAAGTAAGGCAACTTTCTCTGCAACTCTGCTACTTAAGCATGATACACTTATTACAGAGAGAATCGCGGTACTTCATTTCTAGCCTTGATGTTAAGACCGCATAGCTTTTTTGGTCATGACCAGGTATGACCTGCAGAATATCCAAGACCTCACCTCATAACACTACAATTAACACGGTTGCACTTTCACCATCATTCCAGTGTTAGCTCTAGTGGCAGCCTCGAACCATTTAAAATATGCCTGCCAATTTGAATTCCCATCAAATGTGGGTGGTTTTATTCTGTACCTTGACGTCAGTTCGTGTTCTCCGACATTCTTAGATTCTGGGACATGCCTTTGAATCACTGGCACTAGGTGCTTTGGTGCTTGTACTGTTCTTCCATCCTCAGTACCCCTTTTTATATTTTGCGCGAGTTTTCTAACAATTTTTCAGAAAATTTCGCTTAACTTGGTTTTCAATTTCTGTGAACCGCCAGAAAATTTGGCATCCAGTGCTTGCAGGCTTTACGAAAATTCCGTGTCAGGCTTTTCCGCGGATTTAGCATTTCTTTTATAAAATCCATTTTTAGTTGTTCAATCGCAATTGTGGTTTTTGTAGCTTCTTGTATAAACTCCTCAATTGGGTGTAGTTTTCTTGTAGATTTACTATGTTTTTTTTTAGTTTTCTGCGAGGCTTGCGGCATTTTCCTGTAATTTCTTTTTGTGAGAAAGATTCATAAATATGTGTCCCTTTCTTATTGGTTGTATTTTTAATTTTTAGGTTTTACTGGTTAAAGTTCAGTTCATTTCTTGAATATGTAAGTGGTTCTTAGTTAAGTTGTCGTGTCATTACAAGTTATACAAAGTAGTTTATAGTGGAATGTAAAATAAGTTATAAATATATATTTTAATAAAGAAATCAAAACAAAGATGACCACTTTCTTATAGTTTTACTAACAAGGTTATGGGCCCAGTAACGTAAAAATTGTGAAGTTTTATAAAAGGAGTGGTCGGCACCTGTTTGAATGTTATAAAGATGGCGAACAACAGCTGGTGACTGTTACGTATTCTTAATAATGGAAACTAATTCACGTAAGTTGTAATAGCACCATAAACTAAGTTTTATTGCTTTACTTGATGCTAAAAGAAAAGGAGATTATTGAATTTTATAATTGTTTATTGAAAATTGCATGATGTGAGGTTCAAGGATAAAAACGTGTTTTTGGCGTGAACTGTAGTATATTTATGTGTATAAAGTTAAAATGGCGCTTGATAATTATGATACAAAATGTGCATTGGAGTTTGCAAAATTGCAAGGAGCCGCAAATTATAGAGAATGGCGGATTGATATAGAAATACTTTTGCATGCTCATGGTTACACGGATTTATTATGAATGTCGATAAAGAAAAGAAAAATGTTCCATCTGAAGGTACATAAGATAAAGAAAGAATTGAATATACACGTCGGTGAGGTAAGATGTTATCGACTATTTATTTGTCATTAAGCATATTAGTTAAGCTAATTGTTAATGGTTTAACAGATCCAAGAAATTTCTGGTCAACTTTAGAAACTAGCTTTGAACTATCATCAAAGGCACTAATCAGAATTCTATTAACAGATTTTTTCGTACAATTATACAAGAGGATGAATCAATTTCATTATATATAGCAAGGTTATGTGATTTGCCACTACGCTTATTGAATTTAAAATGTGATATTAAAGACTTGTATATTGCATATAAAATAATTAGCGGCTTGCCAGAGCGGTACAACATTATAGTTCAGCATGTGTATCAACTTCCGGATGAACAGTTTTCTTCAGATGCCGTTGCAACAGCATTATTATCTGAAGAAGGGCGTTTGCAAAATTCTGTTCTTAATGTAGTTAATAGTACTAATATGTCTAAAGTTTCAGGAGCATTTATGGTTGGTGCCACTAATAGGTGCAAGGCAAGGTTTGCACGAAAACCTCCAATTAAATGTTATAAACGTAATGAACTAGGTCATATTGCTAAACATTGCATAAAGACAAATAAAACATTTGAAGGTAGCCAACCATTTCCAAATAGTTCCAGTGTTGTAAGTAAATCTAATGTTAAATATAGACAGACAGGTAATAATCATACAGGGGCCTATGTGTCCTCAATTTTACAAGATTCATCTTATGTAGAAGGATCTTGGTTTTTAGAGTTGCACAATACCGATAAACTTGCTGATGTAAAATATGTTTATTTTTTATACTGGGGCAACCAATCACTTTTGTAGTAATAAAGAATTATTTGTAGAATTTACAGAAATTGATAAAAGTGTTAATTAAGAAAAAGGGATTTTATCAGCAAAAGGGATAGGAAAAATTTATGTTACTCTGATCAGTGATGATGGTTACAAGGTTGAAATAGAACTTAGAGAGGTACTTTATAGACCTGGTTTATCCAAGAATTTGATCAGCTTAGGTACAGTGACAGAAAATGGATTTTATTTTAAGGGAGTGAATAATTATCTTGATGTTTATGCTTCAAATTGCGTTTTATTTATAGATATCAATAAAACTAAACCTTTGTATGTAATTAAAGTAGGGAAAGCGATATTTGCTAAAAATTTAGAACCTAGCGTGAATATTGCTTCTGCAGATTTGAAATCTTTATCACTTTGGCATAATAGGTGTGCATATTTAAGTTCTGAAAACATTATAGGGCTATTAAAAATGGAATTGTTTCGGTGTCAATGATGTAAATAAAGAGGAAGTTCATTGCCATGCATGTGTTGAAGGAAAGCTTAAGAGAGGTCCTTTTAAAAGGTTAACTGGAATCCAATCAAATAGACCTCTTGAGCTTGTTCATATTGATGTATGGGGAGAAGCTCCTACTGCGAGTGCTGCGGGAGCCAAATATTTTTAAATATTGTGGATGATTTTACACGTTGGGTTAGTGGTCGCCGAAACACTTCAATATTATATTTATACTAAAAATTGTATACCACATGTGACTAATCCCAGTACAAATCCGCATGAAATGTGGATAGGGAGAAAATTTTGTATATCCCATTTCAGAATTTTCGGTTGCCTTGCCTTTATTCATGTTTTTAGATGTTATAGAAATAAATTAGAGGCAAAATCTAGGAAGGGAATATTCATTGGTTATGCGACTTTTACTCATGGGTATAGAGTAATTGATCCAGTTTGTAATATTGTTTTACAACTCAAACATGTTAAAGTAGATGAATCTATAATGGGTTTAAGAGCATTAAATGATATGGTAACAATTGCTCCAGAATCGATTATTTTAAAAGACAAAACCGATAAAAATTATATTGCAGTTTCTGATATTGTAAATGACACTAAAGACAATTCTGTTGCTGAACATTCTTAGGCGGCTCCGTGGCGTAGTGGTATGTGTGTGACAACTACGCCCAAGGTCCTGGGTTCGAATCCTGACACGGTCCGCTTGAAAAATGTTAGGCGAGCATTTTTCACAAAAATACACCCTCGTTCGGATGAGAGGTAAAATGGAGGTCCCGTGTGTGAGTGTTGTCACGCACGTTAAAGATCCCTACCTTGCTTGGAACAGCAAGGGTTCGGCAAAATTCAAAATTTTCCAGGTAACAAAAACTCGCTTCCTGGCCAATGTAGTACCTTCGGGTGGAGCATTGGAAAATCACATGTAATGCTGAACATTCTTTCAATGTAGTACCTCCAGGTGGAGCATTGGGGACGTGGCCGCAAGTATAGCGGCCCTTATTCAAATTATAATGCTGAACATTCTGATAATATCTCTGTTGGAAATTGTCCAGGTGTGAACTGTGATTCAGGTTCTAGATCCATTAAAATGGGAACGTCAGGAATTTTTAAGAAAAGATTACTCACATACTGACGTTTACTATTGGTACGGCAAACAGAAGTGTTGTACCAAATATGACGTTAAAAATCTTTGTTTTGAGAAAGGTTTGGAATACAAACCAGATATGTTTGATTTTTCTGATACCCATGGAGATGGGAAGTCAGCTAAAGTTATTGAGCATCTTGATGATGAACCCTTATTAGTCAGTTTTATTCAGGTACCTGAAAATTACAAAGACGTGATCTAATCTGATCATCATTTCGAACGGGGAAAGGCAATGACTGAAGAATTGTCAACTAATGAGGAACGAGGCATATGGGAAGTTGTTCCCAGGCCACCTAAACAAAGAGTGATTTCTTGTAGATGGGTATATAATTTAAAATCACACGTTGATGGTACCGTTACGTCTTTCGAGCACGTTTGGTTGCCCATGGCTTTAAGCAAATTCACGGAGTTAATTATTTCAATACTTTTGCTCCCGTCATTGAATTCAATTTAATAAAACTATTTTTTTGTTTTACTCGTAGTTATTGAAGGATGGGACATGCACATTGGGGTGTCAAGTGTGCATTTTTGTATAGTAATTTAGATGAAGTAGTATTCATGGAAATTCCTTCAGGATATAAAAACATAGATTCTAAGGCAAATGTTTTTTAATTGAGAAAATCGATTTGATGCTGTTATATCTCAGATATTTTAGGACAAATTGGGTTTAAGGTATATTCATATTGTCCATGTATTTTTCAACTTTATACAGAATGTGTTGTTTTATTATACGTCAATGACATTACAGTTTTTGTCCAAATACAAATATAATGAAGTATGTTTTTGACTATTTAGGTAAGCACTTTGAAATTGTCGACCTTGGGCCTATAAAGGAATTTTTCGGGATAGAATTTGAGGATAAAGAAAACATTTACAGTTTACATCAACAAAAATACATCTTAAAACTAGTAGAACGTTTCCATTTTGATCTAACTCTTCCAGTCTATACTCCTATGGATGTTGGAGTTGCTTTCCAAAATTGTGTTGAATCAGAGATAGACGATTTACCATTTAGAGAATTACTGGGATTGTTGTTGTTTCTATCAAATAGAACATGACCCAATATTATGTTTCCTATCATTTATTTAGCTCAGTTTTAATCAAGACCTGGAATTCACCACTATAATTGTCTTTTACAAATTTTTAAATATGATGGGAATACAAATAGTTAGTATTAAGCTATTTCTTGGTGATTTTTTACTAACTACTTATGAATACAGATGCATCGTGGGCCACTGCATTAGACTCTCGTAGATACTTTATTGGTTTTATTTGATCGTTAGGTGGTGTTTTCCTTGGATAGCAGTGTAATATTCAAAAATGTATATCGTGAAGTGCTATAGCAGTAGAGTATATGGATTCTTCCTGTACAGAAATCATCTACATTTCTAGAATCCTATCTGAATTCAAGAATTCTAATTTTAACAATATTAAACCAGTTATATTTTGCGATAACCAGTCCGCTATACATTTTTTAAACAATGCGATAATTAGTAACCCTACTAAACATGTTGATATCAGATATTGTTCCGTTTGTATTTATAGTTAATTTGCTGTTATAACATAAGATGAAGCTTGCAGGTATACTTGCATCCGCCCTGTGGACATTAAATATCATTAGATTTGTCACGATTCAGCCTTCAAGCTACTCTGTGTTATTGATGTACCGCAAAAACTTAGTTAAAAGTGTGCTGTGCATCGCTATGCTACTTTTCTTAGGCAGATACGAACTTCTGTCAAAAAGTCGACGTTTTTTTACTACTAGTTTTTCGAACACCGCTAAATCTAATAACTTAGGTAAGTACTTGAAGGTTTCCGCTATTCTTATTGTTAAGTATACATGTCCATTGATCTCACCATCTGTGGTTATCGAAGTTAACCGCCTTATTAACATATATGATCAATTCTCGCCGGATCTGAATGTTACCTGCAAGCTCTAAAATTTTATTACCTCATGTTGTTAGAAACCGCTTATCAAGGTATAGCATTTATGTATGTTGGTAGTTATTATCTTATAGTTAGTTACATAGTGGGTTGATTAATATTTGAATTTGGTCTTTAAATTATTTGTAGTGTTTAATTTGGATTTTCACATAAAGCGCGGTAATCAGTACTAATTGCCTGCTTTATATTAGTGTATATATTAAAAATTTCCTTTTGCTTTTGCATATTTTTTCCGCTTGTATTTCTTCGCTTTTGCTTTAGTAATTTCTAATCATGGCAAACAGACTCAAAAAGGCGTATTTTATAAGAAACACGCAAATTAACTCCCTTCAGGAAATCTTTGAAATCGCTAACAAGACTGTAGTTGAACCCAGTGTTTTAGAACTCTTCCGGGCTCAATACACTTCGATCGACACGATTAAGGAAAACTTTTTTGAACAACATAATTTTATTATTGGTGAAATCGTTTTGGCTAAAGACGCAGATAATCAGTTTGAAATAGAGGATTTAATCAGAAAGCGCTTCGACAATACCTTTTTTCTTGTTAAAGCCCTTTATTTCAAGTTATTTCCAATCAATCTTGCCCCTCCTGTGAAAGGTGGATCCGCACCTTCACACAGTGCAAAATACAAAGTGATCCTATCGCCGTTGATTCTCCTTTTATTTGACGGTGATATCAGTACGTTTGAAACCTTTATTGATTGATTCGATCGTCTGGTTCACTATAATAACGACCTCCCCGACGTCGATAAATTTTTCTACCTCCAGTGTGCTTTGAAAAATTCCGCACTACTTACCATTAAGAATTTTGATCAAACCGCATCAAATTATCTTCTTGCATATAATAAAGTTTGCAAAAAATATCGTAATATTCGCCGCATCACTTCTGCTCTTTGCGAAAATATTGAAAAATCCCCAAAACTGAATTGTGACCACCCATCAGGTTTGCAAAAATTAGTAGACACTTTTACTGACAACTTGTAAGCCCTTAAGAAGTTTGATTTGCCTGTAGAGGAATGGGACTTTATCCTAGTGCAAATGATTCTAAATCGCCTGTATGTGCACACTGCCCGCAATTTTGAGTTGTATCAGGATCCCTCTTCTATCCCATCCTATGCAGAGTTAATTGCTTACTTGGAAAAAACTTGTAAATCTTTATCAAATTTGTCGGTCAATCATTAATCTGATTTAAACAAAGTTGTTCGTAGTAACAACAATGCTGTTTCCATGTTAGTACATACTAGTCATAATGTCGTTAAATTTTCGCTTTGTCACCAAGACCATATCTTTATCGTTGTAATGATTTCGCTAAACTTTCTTCTCAGGATCGCTACAATGTTGTTAAAAACATCAATTTTGTATCAACTGTCTTAGTAGTTCCCATATTTTGAATAAATGCAGATCCACTATTTTGTGCCGCCGATGTAATCAACGTCATCATTCTTTGTTGCGATTCTACCACATGTCGTCTAAACACGCTTCCAATACTAGTACCAAGGCTTGTTTCAGCAGTGCTCCCGCATCACAAATCTAATGACATTTTAGTGTCCACAGGGCGATGCGAGTTGACCTGCAAGCTTCATCTTATGTTATAACTAACAGTAAATTAACTATAAATACAAACGGAACAGATATCGTGCTATAAGAGAACTATTAAATGAGGGTCATTTATCTCAATTCAATATATTCATAGTAGTTGTAATGTAGCTGATGTTTTAACGAAACCTTTATTATGTTCTAAGTTAAAAATATTTGTTAACAATATTTTTAATTATGTTATGAATAGGGAGAAATTGTGAAAAATATTCATAAATATTGCTCCTTCCTTATTGGTTGTATTTTTAATTTTTAGGTTTTATCGGTTAAAGTTCTTGAATATGTAAGTGGTTCTTAGTTAAATTGTGAATATACCGCCATGATTATACTTTCCTCGTTCGTTATACAAAATAGTTTACAGTGGAATGTAAATTATGTTATAAATATATACTTTAATCAAGAAATCAAAACAAAGATGGTCGCTTTCTTATAGTTTTGCTAACACTTTTCTCAGAGTTTTGGTCTTGTTTCTTTAGGTGTTCTTGTAAGTTTTTGGAATTTTTAGCCAAGCTCTTTGCAAAGTTTGATTTAAACCCCTTCAAGAAAGAAAGGATTTTGCTATCCATTTTCTGTTGGCTTTGAGTTTTTGGCATGCAAATTGAAATTGTTCTAAAGTTATTATCTCCACTAAAATACCACCACTTGACACCAATGTAACGAAAACTCTGTTTGTGATAATATTCTTTATTCTCAAACTGATTATACGATCCCCTTCAACACTTGCAGCTACAGTAAAATTTGTCAAAGCTGGCACAATAATTTGCTTTGACTTAGTCTCTAAGGATACAAGTATTATTCTCATAAAATTACGATATCTTCTTAATTAACTTAATCTTGCAGCACTATAATTAATTTATCTAATCACTACAGTAATGTATATGAACAGTTATTTATATGAACCCCCTATATCACATATGTACGACTATCCAATATTTAATTAGAATGCAACTTCGGAACTAACATTGTAATTAAAGTTGGATCGGAACTGACTTTGCTAAAACCATTAACGTTAATTTATACCTTATACAATTGCTGTAGATTAATCTGTAGTAACCCAAAATATGCAAATTACATTCTTGAGATTTCCAATTGCAATCTAAATAACCCTTAAATATAAAATCCGTGTATCTGTCATTCAAGTGATCTCGCACTGCAGGACCTGTCAATTATCTTAATTTTAAGGTGTCAAGCCACAGGATGCCCACCAATTATCTTTTGTATTCAAACCCTTTGGTTGCGTTCTTACATCATGATTATGTTCACAGGTAGAGGATGCCGCTAGGAGCTTCTTTTTAAAAAAAGGGTTTATTTCCAAAACACTTCTATCAAGTGTATTTTAAACAGTAATTACAAATGGTTTTAATAACAGGTACATTATATTCATTAACGTAATAAAATCAAAAATAATCAAACTTATTATTTACTAATTAATAATTAAAATCAATAACTAATATTTACAAATGAGTAGCTTTGAACCACTAACAATGCTAAAGTTATGAAGTTCTCAGACTGATTGACCATCTTGGGCTCTTGAGGGTATTTATGTTATCTCTGCTCTTACATTACTTGGAAATGCAGATCTCATGTCTGCTATTTCTTGGTACAATACAATAGTAGTAGTGTTATGGAGAACCTACGACAGCCCTTTTTAAAAGGTCGTAAATATCTTGTAAAGGGCATGTGTATTATTGAAAAGAAAAGTATGTATGTGTGAAGAGTATGTATGTGCAGGTGTGTGTGTGTGTGTGTGTGTTTGGATTTGTTAGGTCTTAGGATAACTATGGAGAAATTGCGACAGCCCTTTTTAAAAAGGTGTAAATATCTTCTGAAGGGCATGTGTATTATTGAAAAGAAAAGTATGCGTGTTAAGGGTATGTATGTGCAGGTGTGTGTGTGTGTTCGTGTAAGCATGTATGGGGGCAATGTTAATGGAGAAGTTGCGACACCCTTATGATAAAAGTGTAAATATCGATCAGGTAGTTGTTTATTTTTGAAAATAAAGGTATGTATTATTATGTGTACGTGTATGCGTGTGGTATGTGTGTGTGTGTGTGTGTGTGTGTGTGTGTGTGTGTGTGTGTGTTGCATTGTTTTAGTCTAAGGTGAAATATTGTAACGGCCGCGTAAGTTGTGCGAATGTGTTTTTTTTAAGAATGCGTTTTTTTGGTATCGTAGTCGTCGTGGTCGTCACGTGTAATTAGTTTATGAAAAAATATAAAGGTGTATGCGTTGTATATTGAATTGTTCAGTAATTGAATTGTTCGTTATAAATGGTTTTATGACGTGTGTGTATTTTTTGCCGAAAATAAAAGTCTCCTCTTTAATTCGTATACATTGTATGAATCAATGCATAGACGATGACGAAAGTCTGTCTGGGGCCGAACGTATTGGGGTAATAAGAATTGTTTATTTATAAGAGTTCAATATAAAGGTCATGTATGTGTAGGCAATTATTTTAGTACTTGATAGGCGGGCGTCGTTTTGAGGCGACTTCTTTGTATGCGAGTTTGTAATAATTTAAATAACGCAGAGATTCCAGATTGTCGGCAAAAATACGGGGTCATGATTATCTTAAAAGGTCGGACACGTGCACGACGTTCAAGTAATCTTTTAATAATTGAAAATGTAGCGCTTGATATGTCGTAGGCAATTATGATGAAGAAGAAGAAGGCTGGGAATAACCGCAAGGTTTTTATTACAGGTGTCAATAAAAATAGCGTGCTGCGTTTGTATCTGAAAAAAAATTTTTCTCCCCTACTACGAATAATAGTTTTGTCGTCTTGGTAAAAAGAATATCCAAAATATTTTTCTATTTATTATTGTGTGATTATTCGAACGGTAAACATCGTGTGTCGGAAGTGTAAAAAATGTCTCAAGCTTCGGACGAATTAAAAATTCCAGACGCGCCTACCTCAACGCGTGCAATTTTAAAACAATTGAAAAGTGCTTGCAACGTAGGTCGAAACGTCACTATGAATCGATGCTGCTAAATCTGAAATGTAATCAGATTGCTTCTAATGCAAAAAGTAAGCGTGATAAGGTGATCAGAGGGGCAGGTATTAGTAAAAAGAATGGATCCGGCGATAATACTAGTGCGAAGGACGAGGATTATGCGAACGACGTCGAAGTCGACGATCCTACTGAAAATTTCGATAGATTAACATCAAAAAAGAATGTCAAAAGACGTAGAACGTCGAGCAATATCGTGTGGGTCGATTTGAAATCGGCTTTCGCCCGCAGGATACGTTCGAGTGCTGTGGTCAATTTATATCACATAGATCCCATTGAAATTTTTAGAAGATGCATTCGCCCTAATAGAGCGACGTTTGAGAAAATGTTTGAGAAAATTCGGCTCTCTTAAAATTAATTTGGTGTTTAACGGTGAATACGTAAAGCCCAACGGATCAACATCATCATCTTCAGAAGCCGTGGATACATCGTTATCGTCATCGCTCAGACATTTTACTACTAAAAATTATAAAATTTTAAAAATTGAAGACTTTCAAACTCAAGTTAAACCCGAAGCCATTCAGGAATTGAACAATAAACTGGGCGAATATACCGAAAAGCAAAGCGGGTTAGCTCTTTCGAGAATATTAAATTTAGGCGTCAATATAAATCATGCAGGAACATATAGTAGGCATTCTTAAGGAAGGGGGGTAAGAAAATTGTCTACGAGATGATATGTTTATTTTTAATCATATACGTTTGTAATATAGAAGAATGTTGACGGTCGAGGATCTTACGAAATTACCGCTCGAGTATATCGAGAGGCATGCAAGTAAAGACGTCGCCAGAAATTTCGATAAATTACCGGAGTATTTGCAAAAACAATTATGGATGCATCGCTATTGTTTAGCGCATGGCTTACAATCGTCGTCGCATGCAGATCAGATAGATGGACCTCCTCTGCAAATAAAATCGTGTCCTGAATGCGCATGTTCTACCCCATATGTACGCGCACACACAGCGCAGCACTGCAATATAAACCTATGAATGCAATTAAAAATGCTCATTGTTCGAAATGACTCCTAAAGGACCGCCCGCAGCCGTCGCTGCATATCTTGCCTACTCTTTCATATGTAATAATTACCTATACATATTTAAACCGAGCGTGCCCTCCTGGCAAAGAAATCCGGTTCCCGTAGATCCTCCGAATGCATTCGTATGTTTCGAGGTTGTTGAAAATAAAGACGTTTTGGCATTGTCGAAGTCTGAGTCGTCACAACAAATAAGATGCTCTCGCTCTAAAGATTGGAAACGTATGGAATTAGTTACCATGCAGCTGCAACAGCAATGGCAGCAGCAACAGAATCATTCGGAAGAGGTTCCCTTATCGCAATCATCAGAGACGTCGTCGTCGTCGTCCGCGGTATCGAGAGACCTTTTAATTTATAAAAGTTATCTAGGAGGAGGACGCCTTCAACGACGAGAAATAGAAAACGTAGATGGATCCGGCGACGGCGAGGACGGCAACGACGACGGCGACGAATGGTTGAACAATGGATGTGCCGGCGATTGTGTCGGAGACGGAGTTGGCATTGATCCTTTTCTGATGTTTAAAATAAGATTTAAATATAATAGCAGTTTTACGGAGACCGAATGGTACGTCATGCCATGAAATCCTAAACGAATCGCCTTCGAAAGAGAAAGCGAGAAAAAAAAATCGAGAATTTGATAGTTCAGATGGTGTATGGCCGTATTTAGAACACATCGTATTTATGCAATTAATAGGAGCGTGGGTATACTACATCTATTACAAATATAAAAATAAACTATGTGCGCATGAGCAACATCGTTTGCGCTCGAACGAAGACCTACGCATGCAAAATAATTTTCAGTTCTAACCGAGCGGTATCTTCGTTCAGGGTGTGTTTCTGTGCGTGTGAAATTTTACACTTAATTAAATAGCAATTATGGTGAAGTATATTCAAGACGAAAATAATCATACAAACGATAGTGGTTACGACAGTCAAGTATTTTTAAATAACGATGATTAGAAATATTGAAAGGACAAGATTTTCAAGAGTTCTACGATAGAAATATAGAGTGCGTCGCCACTTGCCTTCCCGAAGAGTTCGGAGCTTACGCGTATAACAGGTGCAAGAGCAGCAGCGGCGACGGCGATGATGGCGGTGAAGGCGGGTCCCTCCCCGCGGATGCTGGATTTTATTCGAACATGCAGGATCAAATCTTATGTCGAATCGAGAAGATAAGCGAATACGTATTTGGAAATCCATCCCTAAGTGCCCTAAACGTTCTTTATGATACCAACAGACTCGGCTTGTTAGAAATCACGCGCCATTTCCCTCACAAAATTGTCAATGACTTATTATGTTTATATCAAAAGAATTTAAATGTCGAAATGAAGCCTTTGTAGTTTAAAGATAGTTTATGATCCTTTTTTGTAAATAAAATTTATTCTGTATGCAGTTATTTTTATATATATATATATATATATATATATATTTAAATTGTTACGTTATTGCAGGAGAGATGTTAGTCAATGTTGGTACACGGGGGTGAAGGGTTGTTCAACAACCTCTTAAATAAATTGCCCTTCGAACTGCATCTTCCTGGTCATAACTTCTGCGGGCCCGGAACCAGGCTGCAAGAGCGTTTAAACCGCGGAGATAAAGGTATTAATCCTCTAGACGAAGCGTGCAAGCAGCACGACATCGCGTATTTGCATCACAAAGACGTGGAGCGCAGGCACGAGGCCGATAAGGTCTTGCAAGAAGCGGCTTGGCGGCGAGTCAAGGCCAAAGATTCTAAGTGGTCCGAGAAGCTCGCAGCGTTGGGCGTAACAGCTGCAATGAAAGCGAAACGCAAACTAGGAATGGGAATAGACAAGAAAATGGTTGTGAAACTGGATCGTCGACAGCGACGACGACAAAAACGACGACGTCGAGTACGTCGATGCTCGGGTAAATTCAAAGACAATAACGGCAACGTCGGCAGAAAATGCTCCTTCAGAGGCGGTCTTATAAGTAAAATATCTAAAGAAATCGGAAAACAAAGCATCAAGAGTAAAGGACACGGAGATGCTTCGCATAATCGTCTCATTTCGAGCGCTATGAATGCCGCAAAAATTATAGTCAACAGGATGGGAGGTCGTTCGAAAATTAAAGTACCGCGCATAATACCGGTGCCCAACCGAGGTGGCTTATTGCCCTTGATTCCGATATTTGCGGGTCTTTCGGCGCTCGGAGCACTGGCCGGCGGAGCGTCGAGCGTTGCAAACGCCATCAAATCGGCCAAAAATGCAGAGAGGTATTTCGACGAGAACGCGCGTCACAACAGAGCCATGGAAGAGAAAAAAGTCGGCGACGGATTGTATTTAAAGCCTCACAAGAAAGGTAGCGCCTTGTACTTGAAACCTTATCCGGGGGATTCAAAAAACGGATGACTTCGACGGTGTCGAGGAATGCTAAGCTCGCCACCACCACCCTTACACCGCTCATGCGCGCATTGACCGATCTCGATCTGCACAAATATGCTAAAGGTGTTTCGTATTTTAGAGGCGTGTACATGCGAGACGAGTTGCCGCTAAAAGACGCGACGGAAGCTTAGCACCGCCGTGGCGAAACGAAAGTGGCATTATAAATTTAGACGATGGATCCGGTCCGGGCACGCATTGGGTCGGTTATAAAAAAAGGGCCAATACGGTGATATACTTCGATAGTTTCGGAGACCTGAGGCCTCCCGAGGAAGTCTTAAGATATTTTCACGGTAGCGATATATATTATAACGTGGAAAGGGAGCAAGACTTTAACACGATCGTGTGTGGTCATTTAGTGTTGAAATTTTTACATAAAAGAACCATAATGCTCTCGGAGCGCTACAGTCATGTCTAGGACATTCACGATCTTCGGGTATGGAAATACCATCAGCAGCGGTACGCTATACCCACCTGTGAGACTGAACGATGGCGGCACGTACACCTGCGGCTTGGTGGGTCTTTACACGTGCAACACCGTCCGAAATATTTCCGAGGGAAATAATAAGTTCTATTACGATGAAGATAAAGAAATCACCATCGACGAGGGATGCTACGAAATAGACGAGCTAAACACGTTCCTGAGAAAAAAGATATTGGAGTCGGAAAAAGCCAACAAAGAAGTTAATTCGTCCGTGACTTTGGACGACGACGGATTGGTTGACGGCTTGTTTTCTTTAAGAGCTAATAATAATACTCTAAAGTGCGAAATAAAATCGAAATACTCCGTAGACTTCACGAAGCGCGGCAACATCGGTCGAATGCTGGGATTTTTTGATCGAATTTTAGAGGAAGGTCGCCCGCATACATCCGATTGCGATGTGAAAATAATTTCGGTATCTAATATTTTCGTAGATACTAACATTACGACGGGAGCGTACCGCAATAACCAACAACTTTGTCATAGCATTTACGAATTTGGCCTAACCGTGCCCCCAGGCTACAGCATAGAACAATAACCCAGCAATATAATTCGTTTTCCTCTGTGCGTGGACGAATTCGATAACATTACGTTGAGACTGGTGGATCATACGGGTGAAGCGGTTAATTTTTTGAAGGATACGTACCTTTGCTCTCGCCTAGAGCTAAGACGCGAATAATAAAATTATTATTATGTTAAAAATGGGCGTCGTTTATGATGACGAGCGTCAGCAGCAGCAGCAGCATCAACGTCACGACGAATGCACAACGTTAGCCGCAGGCGTCAATAGACCGCGTTGGGCATTGTTATCGTCGTTGCTGCCGAAGTCTTCTTCTTCCTCAAAAACAAACCTATATAGAACGCAAAAAACCTTCTCGAAATTTGCAGTCGCACGCAAATCATCGTTAGGCCATAACGAAATAAAAAGCGGAAGAGGTGTGAAAAAGCGACATATATTAAAAAGAAGAAACCCGCTCTTATTCGCGCAGACACAAGTTTTTTAAAAGCGCTCGGCTACAAGCTTTTGAATACGAGAAAGAAAAAAAGTACTAGAAATGGCTAAACGTGGCGGTAAGATACGTGGAGATTTTGGTAGTAGCACGAAAATGGTCGCAGATCACATCTCGTCGGTGATTAGTTCTCCTTTGAAGAAATTACGTTTTGACGAGGTAGCCAAATTAGACGTATTTAAAAGGCCTCGCTACGAAGAGACAATTTCGTAGGAAGATTATTATTTGTATTTACCCTTCACGCGAAACACAGACCACAGCGATAGAGTGATTATAGAAATCCAAAATTCCGATGCTATAACCGCAACCTACGACAGTTACATTAATATTAAGGGAACGTTTTCGGTGAAAACCGAAGGTAAACCGTATACGATAACGAACAACGCAATATTATTCTTGTTCGATGAAATACAGTACAAAAATAGGGAGCACGCATGTGGTTGACGTTTGTAAGCAGCCTGGTATAACGTGCACGATGAAGGGTCTCGCTTCGTATCACAAAAAATTCAACGGTTTGAGCAATAGCACCTGGGACCCTCGAGGAGATGCAAACGCCGACGTTTTTAAGAACGGACGCTTCTCGTGCAATGTGCCTCTAAAGCATATTTTTGGATTTTGCGAAGATTATAAGCGAGCCGTCGTAAACATGCCTCAAGAGCTTGTTTTAATTAGATCCAAGAGCGACGTCAATTGTTACAAGAGGTTCCGCATTTAAAGCTTAGCGATGAATCGAAATTAAATTTATTCCATCATTTGCATAAAAATCCCAGAATTGTGGTTTACTTTCGTCGCTGGGAGCTTCACGAGTTTCCGTCCTTTCCGTCTTCGAAAATTCACGTTTGGCGTATTAGGAATTCGAACGAATTAGAAAAACTTCGATGGATTCTATTTACTCTTCAGCATGGCAAGTATGATAATACGAAGCAATCGGCAGCCCAGTTCGATCACTGCAATCTGACAAATTTAAAACTATACCTTAATTCCCAAGAATTTCTACTTCAAGATATGAATTCGGACTTTGCCAATAACGATTATTCGACCCCGTTCATGCACTATTCGAAATTTCCGGAAAACTATTAAGCAGTTTGGCAATTGCCCCGTGTTCGTGATCGATTGCAGTCGTCAAGAAGAATCTATTAAAAATTCGGCCGTTGATATACGTCTCGAAATCGAATCCAGCAACATTTTCGATCAAACCACTAAAGCATACTGCTTAATTTTGCACGATTCTATATTCGAATACGATCCGTTTACGGAAATCGTTACGCGTCATATTAGCGAATAATAGACATGAAGGTTATTAAACAGAAACAATCTCTACCGGTTGCAAATATGGATCTAACGGTCGAACAGGATGATCCTTATTCCTATTTTGGAACGCGCAAAAAGCACGGAGATCTCTTACCGGCCAGCATAAGATGCATCGTATGCGGACCTTCTGCGTGCGGTAAAACAAACCTGATTTTGAGTTTGTTACTGGCACCCAACGGATTGGAATTTGAAAACGTTTACATTTACTTCAAGTCGCTATTTCAGTCCAAATACGATTTTTTGAGTCGAGTTTTGAAACCGATCAAGGGACTAGGCTATTACGAATTTAGCGAAAATTCTGAAATAATTTCACCGCAAGATGCTAAGAGTAATTCGATTTTCATTTTCGACGACATTCAATGTCACGAGCAAAACGCGATTCGTCAATATTTTTCAATGAGCCGTCATAAGAATATAGACGCGTTCTACCTCAGCCAATCGTATGCGAGAATACCGAAGCATCTTATTCGCGACAATACAAATTTAATTATAGTTTTTTCGCAAGACGAAATGAACTTAAGACATATCTATTCGGAGCACATTAATACCGACATGAGCTTCGAAGATTTCAAAAAGATGTGCCGTCTAGCGTGGGAAAAAAAGACGGCGATGGCAATAAAGCCGGATACGGATTCTTAGTGGTAGACAAAAAAAAGCCATAAACGAGGGCCGCTACCGTAAAGGATTCGATCATTACATATGTATTTAAAATCACGACGTTCGAGCGAACTTTCATCAACGCAATGTCTGCGGCTGCGATGAGACGAGGACAACGACGTCACTCTACGAATTTAAATCGAGCCGTAGTGCAGGCCACTAAAACAATAAGAAAAAAGTTTTTAGATTTTAAACGAGATCAAAATTGAGCTCAAATAAAATACGGAATGAAGCATGCTCAATTACTAGAACCGTTAAAATCGCTATCAAAATTCTCTGCAAGTAAAAATCCTAATTATATTCGACGTCAGTATGCGGAGCACGAATCTGAAAATGTCGACGACGGTTCAGATGTCTTACTTAAAAAGTATGCCGATATCCTGTCCAAAAGCGAGGATCCCAATATAGACGATACCGGAATCGGCATTCAATACGACGACCTTTCGAATAAATGGTCTATGGGCAATTCAGAGTTAGCTATTGCAGACGACGGATCTACGATTAATATTAGAAATAAAAAATATCCTATTACGGAGGGCTTACTTCGATTGTTAACTTATAAGAAAACCCCTTCGAATAAGAAAACGTCTACTGGCAATCCTTCCGAGCTAGATGTAAAAAATTACATCGATATTTTGAAGAAAACCAATGCATATAATAAACTGTTTCACAAGGATCTGACTAAAACGCCCAAATATAAAAATTATATCGTTCCGAATTTAACACCGTCGCCCGTGGCGACTACAATATCTACGCCTCCTCCCTCGCCGCAGCATGCTTCGTCGTCGTCGTCGTTGTCGTTAAGAGAAATGAATACAGCATCGGCGACTCCTACGATTCCCATGCAATTACGATCCAAAATAACGAAGAAAAAGGAAGGTCTCGGTATGGATAATTTATCGAAAAAAAAGACAGCCATCGAGTAACATAAGCAGAATTTGGCGATACAAAAAATTCGATAATTCTAATCATAAGATAGAATACGTTCATTGGGACTCGCCGGCCGAGCTGGTGAGCCGGCTTCGTTTGTTGATGGCTGAACGTTCGGCGGGCAACAATAGCTCTCAGAATCAAAACGAATTTCTTTCTATTATATTCGAATTAAAGGATGCGAAATTAATCGCCTAATAAAATATACACGTCCTATAGAATAGTCTCAGAAATAAAATGGTCGTCGATAAATTTGGAAGAGCGTATGTTGCCAGAGACTCTGGAGGCGGAGGGTTTGGTAATACCGCTGCGCGCGGTCCTCCTGGTGTAGGCTTTAAACTAACTCCGGAAGGCGATTTCAACATAGAAAATAGAAAACTTTGCAACGTAGGCGATCTCGTGACCGGAACGGATGCGGTAAATAAACGAAGCGCCTTGGTATTGGACGAGGACGAGAAAATAGTTAACTTGAAGGATTTTAGAATAGTGAATTTGGCCGATCCTAAAAAATCAAACGACGGCGTAAACTTAAAATTTTGCAGCGAAGAACTCAATCTGCGTATAGGCAAAGCATTGGAAATACGTTTGAACGCTTCATCTTCGGGAAAAACGCATGCTAATAAGAAACTTAAATTTGACGCCAAGTCGCGATCCATTGTAAATTTGCACGATCCCGCAGAGCTCGGCGATGCCGTTAACAAGAGATACGTGGACTCGACGTTGGCAGAAAAAGCGCAAAATTTTATGAAACTATCCACGATCGACGACGGTAAGGCCAAGAACTTCGACTCTCGAGGCTTGAGAATTGTCAACATAGGCGAGGCCGAAGATAAGCACGATGCCGTTTCTAAGTTCTATGTGGATGCGAAAATACAAAATCTTATCGAAGGTGTCGCCATTCACCGTGATAACGTGATCATTCGAGATGTATTGCAATCGGTCGTTCAAGTGTTGAACGAAGTTGTTTTAAACACGAACTTCCTGATTTTCAACCACTTGAAATTAGACGGGGTCAAGACGTCTGCTGGAGACGATTTATAATTTCATAAAATTAATACCGACGTTATAAGACACCTGCACGTGTTATTGGAGCAAGATAAAGCCTCGTCGTCTAACTCTCATACTCATGTCAAACCTTAAAAATGTCTAAGAAATATAACGATAAGGAAATACTAGTGGATGAACTGCACAGAGGAGTTACAATAAATTTTCCACGTTGAAGAACGATCATCAAATCTTATCACGACTTATTCCAAGCCGATATTGCTGAATTTATTCCATATTCGAAATATAATAAAGGGCATAAGTATATTCTACTCGTGATCGATTGCTATTCGAAATATTTATGGACGAGACTGCTTAAATCCAAGAATGGCTATGAAGTCACATCTGCGATGCGCGAGATTTTAGATGAAATTAAAAGATCGCGGCCGCCTTTACCGAAAAATCTGCAAACAGATAATGGTACAGAATTTTATAACAGCCAATTTGCACGGCTGATGAAGGAATATGGCGATATTAATCATTATTCTACATATAGCACAATTAAAGCCGCTATCGTAGAACGTGCAATCAGAACGATAAAAAACAAACTGTATAAAGCGTTTAGTCTGAGAGGCAAATGGAAGTGGATTGATATAATCGATTCGATTGTATCGAAATACAACGATACGGTGCATTCCACCACTAAAAGAAAGCCCAAAAATGTGACCGCGAAAACGCGTCTGAAAGTTTACGATAAATTAAAACTGGCGACTAGAAAACCTCGTTATGCTGTGGACGACTTTGTACGCATATCAAAATATAGAAGTATTTTTTCTAAGGGCTACAATGCAAACTGGAGCGAGGAAACGTTTAAAATATGCAAAGTGTTTCGAGCAAATCCGACTACTTATTTACTCGTCGACATGCATGGCGATCCAGTATTGGGACAGTTTTATGAAGCTGAGCTGCAGAAAACCAGAGTTCCAAATATTTACCTTATCGAGAAAATACTAAGGCGAAAAGGAACCAAAATTCTCGTCAAATGGTTGGGCTTCCAAGAGCCTTCCTGGATTCAAAAAGCTGATCTTATATAGATTGTTACATTTAAAAATAAAACATTTGTTTTTATATTTTTATTATATAAATATGTTATATTTTAAAAATAAAAAAATTTGTTTCTTTTTTTGTTGATTTTTTTATTATACATTTTTTTTGTGATCTTGTAAAATAAGAAAGAGAGACGCTACAACTGCAATACGTTGACATGCAGCAGCACTTAAAATGTATTCTTTTAATTCATTTTATACATAATATAAAAAATTAAAAAATACAATGCAGTTTTTATCTTGTCTTATTACAATATTTTAATTAATTTTTATAATAAATATAAAAAAATAACAAAATACAATGGAATTTTTTCTTGATTACAATATAAGAAAGAGAGACTACAACAGCAATGTGTAGGTATGCAGCACTTAAAATATATTTTTAAATTAATTTTATACATAATATAAAAAATTAAAAAATACAATGTGGTTTTTATAATATAAAAATACAAAAAGACAATGCATTTTCTTTCTCGTTACAAGATTTTAATTAATTTTTATAATAAACATGCAATTCACAAAATAAAATGTGGTTTTATTCAAAGGTCCTTTATTAGATAATGCCCATGAGGCAAAGTATCTATTCCGTTAGATAAAATGTATCTTTTATCATCTTGATAACTTAAAGCAATTTTCGTCTGACGTATGGAATATACCTTATGCAAATATGATCGTATGCTATTTTGGTCTTGCTGTATAACTACTTTATTTTGTAATGTATCGAGATAGTGATCGAAACAGATTTGCTGATTGATAATGAACTTTTTAACACCCTTAGCCTTATTTATTATCTCACAGCCTTCTATTTTTAAAGAGTACATTTTCGATCGAAGGCCTACAAAGTGCGTTAAAATACGACCTCTAGTTTCGTCTTTCATAAGACCAATGACTTTTTTATTAATTAAAGGAATTTTATAGATGTTATCGGGATCATAAGCGCTCGTCTCAAATTTTTCTAGATTCGTCTTTATACACTCTTCATAGAAATCATTGCACGTCACACTATACAAAAGGCTGTCGGTGTCCATGTAGCATAATTCGCAATTATTTGCAAATTTTGCCTTCATGAAATTGTAGTGAAAAGTATATAATTCAATTTTTGATAATTCTAGGATGGCCATACCTATGTAGATAGGTTTGTTGAACTCTATCTCTGTTTTGCTCAATAAAATCACGACCAGATTTTTGTCAAAAATCGTTGCCGAATGGAAATTTGGTTGGGAAATTAAAGATAGAGCACCATACCGACCGCTCCAATGAGTTACTAATTTTATGACACGTCTTTTCCTAACATTCTCCATTGTTTTACCAAAAATGGAATTGTTTGCAAATTTATACAGATTTTGTGCAAATTCCGTTTTAGCCTCCGTGCGCATTCTTGTATTTAATTCGACAAACGTTCTCAACCAAGGAGACTGACAGAATTCTAAAACCTTATGAACGCGCGTCATAACTACGCCCGCAAATAAATAAACCTGGAGATTTCTGTAATGCACAACGTAGTTGCACTTTTTCGTGAGAGTACACATTAATTTTGAAAATTTCGACCCCAGAGGCGTGCCCTGCTCTGGACACATCGGCAACTCTTTCTGAGCGTCGTGAATGTCCGTAGGAAATTCCAAGTCGCATTCAATAATATAACCTTTATCGCTCGTAATGCTCACCGTTGTAACATTAAATTTTAATATTTTTTCAGGCGTTAGCCATTTGAAATCCCCGTAAGGCAAATAGCAAGATTCGGCATGACCATAGAGATTATTAATATCTCCGTAAAATAAAAATTTATTCGGCTTGGATGGATCATGCGTTTTGGGATAATATTTATTATTGCATTCTACATATCGTTTTACGACTTGAGTAAGGCCCCCGAATGCCTCTTTCGATCATTAAAAACATGTCGACGTCACAAATTAGTTCTAGCCTGATTTTAGTATATAATAACATGCTAGACCACGAGTAGCTCGCCATAAAGTCACAAAATTTAAGGGATCCAATTTGTATGTTTCAAGACAATTTTTCTAAAGTCTTGGAATATATCGCAAAGTAAAAGAATGTCGCATTTTAAATATAGGTCCGCATAGTCGCCTAAATTTTTGCATTTAAAAGTGCTCCATACGGTTTGCGCATGAATATATTCCGATTCTTCAATATGTGATTCATTAAGATTGCTATAAAAACATTCTATAGGAAAAAGATTTTCTTCGCTTAATTTCAAAATGTCATCCAAATACTCGTAGGGAAAAATACCCTTGCGCATTAGCAATTTAATGCGATCCGATTTTAGTGAACTAAATTCCTTTTTTAAAACTTTAAAGTCATTTAAAGACAACTCGCATGCTAATTTTTCCAATGACATTGCCATAAAGCGAAAGGAATCTATGAATCTGAACGTCACAATTGC
Organism: Platerodrilus igneus; assembly: GCA_036346225.1. Classification (NCBI taxonomy): domain Eukaryota; kingdom Metazoa; phylum Arthropoda; class Insecta; order Coleoptera; family Lycidae; genus Platerodrilus; species Platerodrilus igneus. The sequence continues at coordinate 181,081 of JARFIW010001548.1, forward strand.
GTCGTTGTATTTTTTAGAAAATGTTATGTATTTTTCATTATTCAAGGGTATTATATTCATGGGATCATCGAAAGCGTTAGCAAGCTCTTTAATAATAAAATGAGCATCATAATTGCTCAAATTATGATAGACTACGGGAATAATTGGAAATAACCTAAAATTTAAATTACAGCTGCTATGCGCAACACCTCTTACAGAACCATTCATGTGATCGTGATCGATAACCTTTTCGTCGTCCGGCAAGAAATCGACTTCGTAAATAAAGCACGTTTTTGCCGTCGAGACATCTATAGAGGACGTAGCAGGCTCATTTTTAAAAAATGCGCCACCATAACATATGGCAATATGTTTTAATTGCTGCACAAACCAAGAAATGCAGTCTGTGCCTGTGTATGAACTGTAATATGAAAGAGATTCGTCATATCCACAACAAAAATAATATCCTATTGAAAACGGAATATGTTCCTGGTATTTGAAAGTGCGTTCTGATTCGGAAGCTCGATCGGTTTTTTTAATAAGGCATTCTATGTCGGAATAAACCACCATCGGCACAGGTATTTTATACCTAAAATCTTTAAATTGTAAATATTTGTTTTTTTCGGCGGGTAAAATAACACGACACTCGTTAAGTTTTTCGCATACTTGCTCGTGGGCATCGAGACGTTTGCGATCATAGAAATAGGAGAGACATCTATCGCATACGTAAAAGTGACCCGTATGTTTAGTTAATTGGCCTCTCACAAGTGAGGCTAAATTTTTTATAAGACAATAATGATATCTAGCGCCCCGTTTATAATCTTTAATATTTTTTTTCAATTCTTCCAAACTTTTTCCAACTTTATCGGCCTCGTCGTCGTCGCCGTCGTCGTCGTTCGTCGCCGTTGACGTCTTCGCTGTCGTCAGAATTAAATTTTGATGACTCGTCGACATACACATCTTCAACAATTAACAGATTAACGTGTTTATCTCGTTTTTGGCTAGTTAATTGTACCGGTGTTACGATGTATCGAGCGCGTTTTAAAATAAGAGCAAAAACATTTACAGAAATATTATTCTGCTTTTCGAATTTCGATATATCTGATATAGGCATGGGGCTGGCCAAATTTTTCATATTAAAAATTTCTGCAAAATGCGGATACGAAGTTGTGCGACTAGCATGTTTACCTGCTGTAGGCTTAATTATTCCAGCTAAAACGCTCCAATAAAAGCATGAAAAGTCATTGTTTCTAATGTTTAAACAGGCCTTTTTGTTTTGAATTGCGATAGGAAGAGGCATGAAACAACTCGCGTGAAACATATCATAGCATTTATTAATATTAATGTTTAGAAATAATATTTCGGATAGCGTGAATCCTGAATCGTGCGTTGCGTCGTTTTCTATTTTATCCAATAAGCGTGTTGCGACATTGCATGCAAACCACTCGTTGAACTTCTCTAAATTGCCGAAACAAATTAAAAAGTTGGGCGTTGAAAAATACCTGGTTTGAAACTCATTTTCGTTACGCGCGACGGAAAATTTGAAAAAATCGCACGCTAACACGACATTAATTTTAAGGTTTATCGAGTGATTTTTAAAAATCGTATACAATTTGAATAAAATTAGTTTTGTACAATCTTCGATAAATAAATTAAGATCTTTATGTGCAACATTAATAATTTGAGCTGTTTGAATTCTCGATTTAAACGCAGACATGATTGGCTTCCAAACCAATTCAGAATGTTGCGGCGATCACTGAGAGCACATCCATTGTTTAGGAACATTCTGCCGCAGTAGTTTTTTTAATAGATTTTTAAATAGCATTTTATATCTTTTCATATGGCATAGAAGATTTTCCAATAGATTTAGATAACTAGCCGAGAGCGAAGAAGTTTGTCTCCCCGTTCTTAAAATCGATTCGGTGTTGTGAATGTGTGATTTTAATATTCGACCCCAATTACGAAATACTTTAGTTTTACGACATTTCATTAAAATTGCGTGCACTTTTCGATACAACTGTGATTACAACACATTGAAACGCCCACGCCCGCTTCGATTTTTCTGTTGGTTAACATTTTTTTCGTATTTCAATGCCAACTTTCTGTATTTTGAGCCGTGCAATTTTACTAATACGTTTGGCGTATCGTCTTTGGGCGATAAATCGCACGACCATAAAGTGGCTTCTAATTCGGCATGCAGTTCCCGTTTTGCCCTAACAAGTTGTATGCGTTTAAAAATTTTATACAAAAGGATAAGTCTATAGCATATTTTTCTGAATCTGTAATTTTTAGATGATTTTATAGAAAAGATATTTGTCGTTCTAATACATTTACTATAGACAAATAAATTGCCGAGTTCATGCAAGCGCATGCGGGGGTTTTTACAAATCAGCAAAGAATTAATAAATTGAGTTGAAAACACGAATTCTCTATTCTTTAAGTCCACGTATAGGCAATCGGTTCTTAGAGCTGCATAAAAGAAAATGTCACTTTCACATTTATACTGAAAATTAAACACTGTTTTTAATGGTGATACGGCAGATTGATCTACAAATCTAAATGACCTAATACCGACCGAGATGCTTTCGCTAATATTATAGAATACTTTTCGGCCGTAATTACATAACTCAAAGAGTTCTTTCATACGAGACACGTCGGTCAAGCAAAACGCTATTGTGTTAGAATCCGAACATTCTAAGCACGTTAAATACTCGATCAAATTAAACTGCATGCAAAATAGAAAAAGGGTTCGAGACCCAATCAAAAAACCGTCCCGATATTTAAATTCTTTTAAATCAGCAGGCAATTCCTTGCATGCGATTCTATAAAAATTATGCGGATAATTCGCAATTAGCATATCACGATTGTAATAGGTTGCTGATCTAATTCTATATTTAATACTCATAACTTTAAAAAATCAAGATGGAAAAATACTAAAATTATAAAAATTAATTACCATGTATAGGTAGGTATTCTAGTGTGATGACGATGCGGATGGCTTTTGCTCTTGCTGTTCTTGATTTTCCTTGGGAGGATCCGTGAGGGCTGATGATGGATCTTTTGTTGTTCGCCCATGCTGCAGAAGGCAATGCTCGCCGCAGGATTAGGTTTACCTTTAAAATAAACGAATTTCATATTAGTTTTTTAAATAAAAATTAAATACTAACCAACTTCGAATGCTCCTAGGTAGTGCAAGCAAAGGCACTCCTGTTTGTTCAGATTCTCGATATCCTTGTCGCTAATTACGTCCACGATTCTCTGCGGAAGGAACACAACGCATTCTTCTAATTCGACGAGAATGAGCCGAGAATTTTTTTTCGACTGAAGAGACTTAATGCTCAAAACCTGATAAGGGCGCTGTAACTCGAGATCCTTAACTCTTACGGTCTTTTTCTTATCGATTCGGCTTACTGAATTTATCCTTTTAATTGAATCCATGTTATTTCTAATTACGAATATAATTACATAAAGTTAAAAAAATATATTTAAAATTCTTACCTGTTTTAATGCAGGGCTGCACGATGAAAACACGTTGATGATTCTCTAATTTATTTTACAAGATAAAACGCCTTACAAGCGATGCTGTATTTATATCACGCTAAAGACATACAATTTATTACGCATCTGATTAGCGCTCCCAAGCGCATACACGATGACATTAAAATAGCAATTAATTAGAATTAAATAGCATTGCCCTTATCTGGGCAAAAGAGCTCATTAAATTAAACGATCTCTTTTATTAGTCGGATATTGAAATCACATAAAAATTAATGATGTATATTTTATTCAAAGATGTAGTTGAGCAATTTTCCCGACTTGGCATTGATAAGGAACATAAAATTTCAATCGTCTATTATTTTGAGGATCTATAAACCCATATTTGTTAAAAATAATGGAGTCCTATATAATTAATGGTTCAAACGATGCGACTGACATTAAAATATTCAATACTCATTTACATATAAAGGCTATTAAAGCTAACCCAAATGTATCACACACAATGTTGCAAATTTTTTCAGTTGAAACAAATTAATTGATTTCATATATATTCCATACACATTAATACAATATCTCTATTCATCGGGGGGTTTCTTTGATCTGTATAATTACTAACAGATATTTTTAAGCAGACCAAAAATTTATTCACGATGATGTAACCATTAAGTACAGTATTTCTTTACGCGTTCAAAGAAGCTATCTTTTGTGCATACAATGTTAAATCAAAAGCGATCCCCGACTTCAAATAATAAAATAATTATAGACACGCACACACATACTTGACCTTTTATATTGAACTTCTAAAAATAAACGATTCCATATCAATACGTCCTGCAGACAGACTTTCATCATCGTCGTCGTCGTATATATGCTTTGCTTCATACAATGTATACGAATTTATGAGGAGACTTTTTTTATTTTTCAGCAAAAATACAATTCCGTCATTGTCTATGCATTGATTCATACAATGTATACGAATTAAGGAGGAGACTTTTTTATTTTCAGCAAAAATACACACGTCATAAACCATTTATACTGAACAATTCAATTACTGAACAATTCAATATACAACGCATACACCTTTATATTTTTTCATAAACTAATTACACGTGACGACGACGACTACGATACCAAAAAAAAAACGCGATACAAACGCAGCACGCTATTTTTATTGACACCTGTAATAAAAACCTTGCGGTTATTCCCAGCCTTCTTCACCATAATTGCCTACGACATATCGAGCGCTACATTTTCTATTATTAAAAGATTACTTGAACGTCGTGCACGTGTCCGACCTTTTAAGATAATCATGACCCCGTATTATTGCCGACAATCTGGAATCTCTGCGTTATTTAAATTATTACAAACTCACATACAAAGAAGTCGCCTCAAAACGACGCCCGCCTATCAAGTACTAAAATAATTGCCTACACATACTTGACCTTTATATTGAACTCTTATAAATAAACAATTCTTATTACCCCAATACGTCCGGCCCCAGACAGACTTTCGTCATCGTCTATGCATTGATTCATACAATGTATACGAATTAAAGAGAAGACTTTTTTATTTTCGGCAAAAAATACACACACGTCATAAAACCATTTATACCGAACAATTCAATTACTGAACAATTCGATATACAACGCGTACACCTTTATATTTTTTCATAAACTAATTACTCGTGACGACCACGACGACTACGATACCAAAAAAACGCATTCTTAAAAAAAAACACATTCGCACAACTTACGCGGCCGTTACAATATTTCACCTTAGACTAAAACAATGCAACACACACACACACACACACACACACAAAACCACACGCATACACGTACACATAATAATACATACCTTTATTTTCAAAAATAAACAACTACCTGATCGATATTTACACTTTTATCATAAGGGCGTCGCAACTTCTCCATTAACATTACTCCCCCATACATGCTTACACGAACACACACATACATACCCTTAACACGCATACTTTTCTTTTCAATAATACACATGCCCTTCACAAGATATTTACACCTTTTTAAAAAGGGCTGTCGCAATTTCTCCATAGTTATCCTCAGACCTAACAAATCCAAACACACACACACACACACACACCTGCACATACATACCCTTCACACATATATACTTTTCTTTTCAATAATACACATGTCCTTTACAAGATATTTACGACCTTTTAAAAAGGGCTGTTGTAGGTTCTCCATAACACTACTACTTACAATGTATTACATTTTAATAATCTTAATTCTAACAATTGGTTTCTTATTGTCTATTGTGACCTGCACCTGCAGTGTCATATTACGTCTGGAATATAAAGTATCTGTGTGCAATAGTCTAACGTAGGTCTACCTCTACTACTTTTTTTCCTATCTCTGCTTCTAATATATAGTGCACTATTCCCTTATGTCTTAGTATGTGACCTGTCATCATATCTCTCTTATTTTTTACTGTTTTCCACATATTTTTTCTTCCTCTATCATTTCTAGTACCTCTTTGTTCTTAACTTTGTCTGTCCATAATATCTTCATCATATGTCTGCAGCACCGCATTTCAAAGGTTTCTACCTTTTTCTTGTCTGCTTCTCCTACAGGCTTCACAGCTGTACAGTGCTGTGCTCCACACATATGTTTTAAGTAATCTTTTCCTTGTTTCTGTGTTTGTTGTCTTTGAACACACTAGTTGCTTTTTGTTGTTAAATGTAGCACAACCTTGTGCTAATCTTTGCTATATATCTTTTGTGCTTTTCCCATTGTGCGTTATTTGGCTTTCTAGGTAGCAGAAATTCTTAACCTCTTGTAAGTTCTCGTTACCTATTTGTATTTTTGTTTGTGGTTTATTTTCCCTTCCTTTGCATACTAGAATTTTAGTTTTATTTTTGTTAATTTTCATACCATATCTCTTTGTTAGAACTGTTTCTATTTCATTAAGATCAGCTTCTAACTCTTCTTTGCTAGATGCTAATACTGCTATATCATATGCAAATCTAAGCATATCAATCTTTTGTCCCTGCATAGTAATTTCAAATGTCTTCCTGCATTTGACATTGCCTCTTCTATGTACAAGTTAAAAATTAATGGGGATAAGGCACATCCCTGTCTCACCCCTTTCCTAATATTTCTTTCTCTACATTCCTGCTCTAATTCTATTACTGCTGTTTGCTCTTTGTATAAGCTATGTACTATTCGCTTATCCCTAAAACTCATTCCAATCTTTTTGAGTATTTCGAACATTTTTTTTCCATTTTATATTGTCGAATGTTTTTTTCCATATCTACTAACCCTATATACATGCTTTTCTCGTTTTCTATTGTTTTCTCCATTTTCACCAAGATAGCTAAAATAGCCTCCCGTGTTTCCCTGTTTCGTCTAAATCCAAATTGATTTTCTCCTAGTATTTGTTCAGTTTGTTTTTCCATCCGTCTTTGTACAATTCTAGTTAATATTTTTGGTGCATGTGCTGTCAAACTTATTGTTCGAAAATTTTTACATCTATCTGCGCCTATCTTTTTTGGTATAGTCACTATGATGTAACGTTTAAAATCTTTGGGTATCTCGCTTGTCTCATACATATAGCTTACAAGTTGGAAGAGACATTCTGTTACTGCTTGTCCAGCGGCTTTTAGAGTTTCTGCTTGCGCCTTATCATTTTTCAGACCCTTTAATGCAAATTCAAACTCATCGCGCAGTATACGATATCCCAAGTCATCATTTTCAATGTCTGATTTTTGTTCTAGTGCTGTTAGTTCCTCTCCTGCATATAAATTCTCTTATTCCTGCCACTTAACCACTTTCTCTACATTTTCTATAATGACGTTTCCTCTCGTGTCTCTTATATTTTTGCTATACGGTTTTATATCCTTAACATTCATTCTAATTAGTTTGTATGCTTCGTCTGTCTTTCCTATTTCCATCTTAGTTTGTACCTCTGCACTTTTCATCAATCCATTGTTCTTTAGCTTTCCTACATTTGCGAGTAATTTCACATTCTATGGCTTTGTATCTCTGTTTTCCCATTTCGTTTGATCTATTTTTGTATTTTTGTCTTTCTTCTATTAGATTCAGGATATCTTTTATTATCCATGATTTCTTATTTTCGTTTTCTGTATATCCCAGAATTTCTCTGGTCGTCATGTCTAAGCTGGATTTAATGTTATTCTATTGTGTTTCTACTTCTTCAGTATTAGAAATTTTCTTGATATCTTTCAGCAATTTATTTGACCTTTTTTCAAATCTTTCGTGGATATCTTTATCTCTTAGTTTCTCTAAGTCAAAGTGCTTTTTTCTATTCCTTTTTTTCAAATTTTTAAATGTAAGAGTGGTCTTCATAATTACGATGTCGTGGTCAGTGTTTATATCTCATTCTGGATAGCTTCTACAGTCTTTTACTTGATTCCTAAATCGTTGTCTAATAAGAATGTAATCTATTTGATATCTTCCTATATCCACTGGCATTTTCCATGTGTTTCGTTTTCCAGCATGATGTTGATATAATGTATCATGGTTAAATTGTTTTTGTCGCAAAATTCTACCAACCTATTTCCCCTGTCCTTTCTCGTACCGAAATCAAATAAATCTACTACCACTCCTTACCTACTTTTACGTACCACTGCATTAAAATCTCCCGTAATTATTAAATTTTGATGTCTTTTTACGTATCTTAGTATGTCTTTGATATCTTTGTAGATTGCTTCTACCTCTTCCTCACTGTAGCTGGAGGTGGGCATGTATACTTGTATTATTATGTTATAGACTATATTGGAACTATTCAAACAGATTTGTTCAAACAATGAAAGACCACAATGCTAAACCTGTTACACATCTCATGGCATTTACAAAGGAATAGTACAAAGTCTTAATCAATGAGGTACACACCTAATTTAAATATTTGTTTATTGTATTCTTTGTATGATTTAGAAGCAAAATCCGTTACAAAAAGTCACCTTTATAGTATTGTCGTTTAAGGTATTTTGATATTATAGTTGTTAAGAAACTAATTGCAAAATCTACCAACAATAATATACTATATTATTTGCCAATTGATGAAGTATTTGATACTATTGATGCAGCTTATCGTGCCCTTGGCTATAGACGAAGGAATAAAATCTTTTTTGAAACAAGCAAAAGTATGCAAGTATGAGAAAAGAAATTATCACTGTTTTTAACCGTGTGTTAAACTTGTCATATGAAACAGACCAAAACCAAAAAGGGCTTGGTTTCTTGACCAACTTTGCATGCTCAAATGAATAGTCATTATCAGGTTGGTGTAATTGATATGCAGTCTCAGTGTAATGTGGGTAAAAATTCATTATAGCATATCAAGATCGGTTAATAAAGTATATTATTTTGAGTGCTCTTGAAATTAAATTAGTCAAGGAGGTAGCACATCATCTAGTTGATGTATTTACTTTATTTGGAGCACTTTGTATTCTTCATTCAGGTAGTGGTCGCTAATTTGTCGATAAAGTCATTAACAAATTGTCTGAACTGTGGTCAGAATTACAAGTTGGTGCGCGATAAACCGTGTCATAGCCAAAGCCAATGCTCTATTGAAAGAGGAAATCGCAATATAGAAAATATGATTGCTACATGGTTGAAAAATCATAATACTTTGAAATGGACAGAAGGAGTTACATTCGCGTGGTTTATGAAGAATGGGACACTACATTCGGGTATCAGCGTATCTCTTTATAAATCCAAGTTTGACATGGAGCCTTTGCGAATCACTATGTTAAGCAATGTAGTCATAGTTGATTTCCATGCTGAAGAGGATTTGCCGCAAGTTATTTCGTGTACGATCTTGAGTGCAGCTCAGTCAGAAGTACAACAATAAATCGCTGAGCAAGAGCAATCGGTTATTTTGATGGAGGTTGATCAAGTCAACTATCATGCAGATATGACATTGTAATATACAATAAAAATATAGCAACAGCTAGAGATTTGGCTTCACATTTCCTAGAGAAACAGACCATAAAAATGAAACAATTAGGTGGCAAATAATTCCAATTAGAAAAAGTAAGAGATAATGTTATACTGCCAATAGCAGACAATAGATTGTACAAATTGGATACCAAAGATGATATTTTGAAGCAATTGTATGCATGATTTGAAATTTGCAAACACAATTCTATTACTGTAAATGAAGTAGACCAAGGAAAATCAATTTCACTGAGAGTACAACAGCTATATACTCTTATGGTATAATCCAAGGATTCACAGTTGACATTGCAGGACAACTGATTGCTTGTGTATCAACAAAATCCCATAAAAGTTAACTCCTGATTTGCCAATGCTCCAATAATTTAAACTCCAAACAATATAAATATTAATACTTGATTAATAAGGGTCACATCCTCATAAATTTATAATAAAATTTACTTTGCGGCATGATTGTTTAACTTTAATTAAATTAGACTAGACTTCACTAACGCTAAAACCGAAAAAGAAAAGAAACCCCAAAAATAATCCCCCATTACTTAAATTATTGCAACAAATATAGATTTATTTACAATTTTTCAAAATCTGCAAAGATTAAATATGTCCTATTTATAACCTATTTATAACTTAACCCCCAAATTAAAACATTGTTCAGGAATTTTACTATTCAAGAATATCAAGCGTGCTAAAAATTACTTGATCGCTCTAATAGTAATGGTTTCTGTCCACAACAAAGTACCTAGCTGGTTAGTGTACTCAACAATGTGAATACCGACTTTATTAACAGTACGTAAAATCCAACCATTCAAACCTGCGATCTCTCACATAAGCAACTTTGAAATCTGAAATGTTTTGTCATAAATATAATATTTACTTTGATATTGCGGCTGATCACTGCAAATGTTAGTTTTATTGAATGGAATAATGAACTCTTAAATTGAAGTTACGTGCCTACATACATGTAGCGATTTAAAATAATAATAAATTCAATTTTCAATAAAATTGAAGGTTGTTTCATTTTAAAAAGTTTCACTAGTTAATAAACAAATAATGCCAGTAATATATCTATCCATTCAAAGAAAATAAAATGTAGTTCTATATACCGAGTGTTTTCTTTGAGAAAATTCAAGTTTTTATTATGCATTATTAATCAACATAATCCTTAATTTATGAAAATAATCGAGTTTATTTGCCTAGCCCCCCCCCCCCAATTAAAATATGAAATTTTGAAAATAAAGAAAAATTTTATTATTTTAATTTCTTCCTCTTTGCCATCACATAGATAAACAGAATGCATCGAAGATTTCTCCAAGATACCCTGCTCTAACATATTTTCTATGTCATTAGCCTGCTCCTTAACTGTACCAAGACAATTATTAGATCCTACTGTATTTATTTCCCTTACCTCATTCTCCTTCTTTCAATATAATTAACATTAATGCAATCAATATTCTTATTGATGCACCATTCATCATCCTACCCTATACAACAATCCCCAATAATAATGGTTTTGCAATCGGCATTAAACTTTATCTTCAATTTATTTATTAAATCTATCCTCATTATACACTCTAGTTTGAACCCTGGTACAATCAAAAATTTGTGTTGCTCTACAACACTCCCTATTTTTAAGTTCAAAATCACCCTACTGTTAACTGTTGCAAACTTTTTACTATTTGGCGCTATTGAATTATTTTTCTTCAAAGGTATATTTTCTTCTAATAAACTTTTATGTTGATTTATAAAATTTTCTGAAATGAAAATGGCTTCCGCCTCAGTATCAACTAACGTTTTAACTAGTTTCTTTTCAATAACTATATTTATAATCGCCAATACATTTTCATGGTTAGTTTCCTTTTTATTTTCCTAATCAAATTTAATAAACTGTTGCTGATATTTGTAGTTATATATGTTGAATACGCTGGATGATTTGCATCCTATTAAAAATCAGCCTTCATAGATGGTTCTGGCAGATTAACTATGTCCATGTAAGTGTGCGGCTTGGCATCTCTTCTTGTGTTTTTCATTGTACGTTCGCGTCTCGTGTGTTCTCTGTGACTTCTGTCTTGTGTGTTCTCTTTGCCGTGTATTCCAGTCATGATAAACATTGTTTCTGTAATTATATCCATGTCCGGTTCCCGGGGTTCCTGTGTTCATGTTTAATCGAAAATTATGTATCTGTTTACCCCTGTTCCTAACTTCTATCCTCTGCATTTGTCCCAAGTTGTTGTTTCTTCTGAGGTATTATAAGAAAATGTCCCTATTTGTAATATTTTGTAGTGCCATGTATTTTCTTATTTCCTGTTCAAAGTGATTCGTTAAATACCTCACTATTTGCCTATCATCTAGCATTGGGTTTAATTGTTTTGCTATACTAAATTTTTATATAGCATACTGTTCCATCGTCTGTTCATAGTCACCACTAAATTTTCCCATTACTAAATTGTCCTCCTAGTAATTGTTTATAAATTTCTGTTCAAATTCTACAATGTATTTATCTTCACCTCCACCAAATTAAACAAAATTTCTGATTGCCCTTTAGATTTTATCTGACCACATTTAATTTCTGTTGCTCATCCCTAATAGTTGCTACACAAACTCTTAAATTATTTAAAAATATTTTAGGATCTTCCCAGAAATAGTTAAAAAATTTCTGTTCAAATTCTACAAATGTACTTATCTTTTTCTCCACCAAACTAAACAAAATTTCTGAGTTGTCCTATAGCTTTTATCTGACCACATTTAAGTTCTATTGCTCATTCCCAAAATTGCTACAAAAACTCTTTAATTATTTTAAAATACTTTAGGATTGATTTTAGCATCTTTACAAAAATTTAGAAAATTGTTCTAAGGGAATAACATTACTACTAAACCTCACATTACCTCTTGAATTTGTTTATTTTACTTTTACAGATTATCTACTTTTACCTCCATTTATTAAGGTTTTTGCTAATTTCATTATTTAATACTGTTACACTTTGTTTTACTTCGCTAAATTCCAGCCTCGTATTCTGCTCATTTTCTTCAACTGTTTCTAGTAGGCACCCTATGGTTAAGACGAACATTATTCAGCTTCATATTTATTTTTATTTTCACCTCAGTCATATTTGAGTCAACCATTTCCTGAACCTCCTGTCTTATGTAAAATTAAGTCCTATTATTAATTGGTTTAATTTCTGCTTACATTTTTTTCTGATTTTGTTTTAATCTCTGACTGAATTTTTCCTGAATTTGATTTTATTCTTGACTGAATTTTTGACTTAACATTGATCCAATTTTAATTTCTATATTAATTTTTCTTGCCCACTTTTCATACTTTTTTATCAAGTTCATCAGGTTCATAATACTTGTTCCGCTTCAGTTTGAACATCACTTTTTTGCCTTTCATCGTATCAAAAATTTCTGGAAAAGTTTACACAAAACGAAGAACATTTTCAACTAAATCTAATCGATTTATGCTTGTAATCTCTGATTTTTTAACAAAAAAATCGACCCTGAACGTTGGACCAAGCCACTTGTGTTCGGTGTTAAAATCTGCCATGATGTTATATAGATAGCTTACTTCTGTATTTCCTGAAAAATCACAAAAATATCGCTCCTCAACACTACAGTTGCAGAATCTTAAATCTAAATTCAAGCTCCGCTTCCTTGACCAGCTCACTTAGTAAAACATTAAAAAGACTCCAGGTTTGAAAAATTTGTGTATTAAACTTTTATTAATGTTTCTAAAGCACAAATATTCACAAATAATATAGTGAAGTAAAAATATATATTACTTTGATCGTGTCATAAGAATTAAAAACTATCGAATTCTGATAGTCTAAAAGGCTAAAACTGGTCAATTGATGTTTTTTCCTTTTATGAAACAATCAAGTATCACTTTTGTTAAGGGCTATGCAAATATTTAGTTCGATTGTATAGGTAAATTCACTTTTATGATTTTCATGAAAGTTGAATTTACATATACATCGTATTATTGTATATTTACAATAGTACGGTTATTTACAGAAGAATTTTTATTCTTTATTTGTATTATCTTTATATTCTGTAAGAAATTATAATTTATTACTTAAAAAATATTAGTAATTGCTAATGTTTATATGATATGCGTTGACGATGTTTAACGTAAGATAACGTAATGTGGAATAGGTATTTAATAGAAACTTATTGCTTTTCAAACTATAGTCTGTTTTTGCATGCTTAGTAATTTTTTATAAATTATTTATTATTTTAGAGCTTGAAAAGAATGGTTGACAGAATTAGGCGTTTTCAAGTTCTAAATTCTCAAATATTTGCGATTTTGAATAAATTTTTGAAGTCTGGTGAAAATGATGAAATGTCAGTGGAACATGTTAGATGCTTTCCTCCTCCATTACATCCATCACTTACATCACAACAACATTATCATGCTCCCGAACATGTGAGACAGGCAATGTTGAATTAATTTTAATAATAATAATAATTATAATTATAGTACAAAATCAAAATAATTTTTGTATATTGGAAATTAGGTTAAATATTTTATAGATAATGTACAAATGGGGATTTATAGTCTAAAGTTTTATAAATTTGTATACCGCATGCGCTTTGAAAATTTTTGAAAACTAGAAAGGTTACTATCTGAATAAGAATTTGAACTATGATGTACTAGTATACATTTCACAATCTTTATTATAAATCTTTCTTGCTTGAATTTAATTAACAATTATCATTATATATAAAATACCTTATATCTATTGTACTGTAGTCACTTGTGGATCACCATGAAATAAGGTTTTTCTATTGATCGTAATCTATTCTAAAGGATTTAGTATTAGTTGTTGCATATCTATTTATTTTTGTATTGCTTATTGGTTTCAGAATAGTGATTTATACTAGCACTCGTATTTCCTACAACTGTATTGTTAAGATGTTATTTTGTTTTCAAGTTTTTTATAACGTCTTGAAAACAGTTTCTTTAAACATTACCTGATTAAATTGTATCTAATCTGGTAATGTAACCTTCAATGGGATTATACAGAATCTGAATTTTACAAAAATGTAACAATCCTTACTTCCATGATATTCAAATAGTTGGACTACCTGAAGCGGCTAGTGTAATTTGTGAATCAGACTATAAAAAGAATCGACTGTATTATTATGTTTTTAAGTATATTTTCATGAGATATTTATCAGATATTTATAAGGATTCTTTTTGGGTGAATTAGTACTTTTGTTTGTTGTTATGCATAGGCGTTAAAAGAAGACTGGCTTCCTAATGACATTAAAAAGAATGTAGCATGGCAATGGAAGTTTAAGATTTCTAACAAAGTACATTAATTTTTATAAAAAATACATGTATACTTACTTGTATTTCTACTAAAAATACACTTTTCAACGAACTTCGTTCGTTTATGAAATCTATTTGTCTGTGTGTCTGCCTGTCTGTGTGTCCGAGGCCTTTTTAATGGTCGGACATCAATGTGTGATACATCAATCGATTCAGCCCGGTGTCCAGAGCTTAAGTTTTGATGTCAGTTAAAATCGGGCCACGGGGACGCCGAGCCCCCGGGAAAATCCACAGGGATAACTAAAATTTTAAATAAGTTTAAAATCAATATGCGACACATATTTGAACAATTTATGGCATTTCATGCCAATTATTCCAATATTATAGACATTGTTTAAACTTAAATTTTGATTACCGAAAATAATTAGATTCATATAAAAAAAAAAAATTTCTTATCTTATTGATGAGAACTAATATATAGCTTTTAAAATATTTATTCAATAAAATAAAATATATTAAAGTGTCTCTTTGTTGTTTATAAATTTTGTTTTATCTGAATACTTATAATTATTACAACATAATAATTTTAATTTCTTTAATTTGTTTTAAAGTAAGTCTACATTTGGAAGTTCGTTGCGACAATGCCTTGCATTTTCAACTTGTTTAGAATGAATTAGCTCTTGAATGATGGTCAAATGTGTAACTTTGTTTTGTGAAAGAGAAAAAAAAAATTCTTATCACACATAAAAATTCTAAAATGTTTGTTTGTTGATAAAAAATTTTGGTTTCAGAAAATACATTATTTTAACATACAATCAAAAATATTGGTAATACATGTCTCAGTTTGTATGATAGTAGTCTGCAATGACTTTTTCAGCTATTAGTATTGTCGCTTAATAAGCGTTTTATGGATTCATGTGTTTTGTAACTAATTTCTTGCCTAAACTAATGTAAACATTCTTTCAACTTGTTAGAATGTTCTGTTTCGGATTGATAATACAAAAACACAACTGTTTTCAGTCTTAAAACATCAAGCAGCATGCTAAATATAACCTTTACCAAGTGTGGTTCTTCTCTAGTAAGGATAGGACATATATTTGCTAGGTGAAGATACCAACATTTTTATTTGTTTAATTAAAGAATTCTATTATATCTGATGTTTTTATATTCTGCATTATCATTGAACGTATGGAATGTGGAGGAAATCCAAAACTCCATTTATTATTTTTTTTTTTTTATACAAATGACATGCAGAACCAAATGCATAAGAATTAATGGATTTCTGTTTAGATGATAAGAATACTGACGAAAGTTCAGAGTGGTATATACAAAGTGTTCCCATATATGTTAAATCAATTATTTTTAGTTCATTTTGTAATGCCATAGTAATATGTTGATTGTTTTCTACTACATTTCTGTTGGTATTTATTATGGGCAGAAATAAATTCAATTCAATTTTTTATTAACCTTTGTACTTATGGACTTATAGTGTATGAAGTTGATGACCTCTTTGAATTGATTCTGGTATTGGTTAGTAGGGTTCGTTTTTAGTTCAGTATAATTATTGCCTTCGATGAAATCCATTATTTCACACACACACACACACACACACACACACACACACACACACACACACACACACACACACACATATATATATATATATATATATATATATATATATACACACACACATATATATATATATATATATATATATCACATACATATGTAATTGACTTTATTGATTGTAGCTTTGTGTTTTATATATATTGCATTGTAGTTTTGTCTTTGTTATAGTGCTTTTATTTATTTTGAATAATTATTGTATTTCATTCACAGTTGACTGTTTTGCATGTTTTTGTTTGTCTGTCGGAATTCTTGTTATAGATAATTTTGGGTTGATTATCAGGTTTTCAGTGTCTTTGTAAAAACTGGTGCTATAATTATATTTGAAGTCTTATTGTAACAATCGTTTTCTTTTTTGGTGAATATTATTTTGGTCATGTTGACTAGTTGTGGATGGAACATATGATCTTTTATTTGATTTTGGTTAGTTTTGAGCTTTTTATTTAATATGCTTTATTTTTTGATTTTTCTGTTGATTTATTTGTTGATTTTTTCATTGCTGCTAAACCACATGTCTACTGGTATATTATTTTTAGGTGCTCTATATTTTTATCTAGTCGTTGTTTATCTTAGTTTGTTATGTTTTTGCTATTTATAGTTTTATACTTTGGCACTGTATCTGTCAGAAAGTATTGTTCGTTGAAGTTGTAAACAGTTGTGTGGGTAGCTTTTGGTATATTAATATAAACTTAGGCATAATAATGACTGAATTAAATTCATTATTATTGTTTTCATGTCCCTCTGTATTAAAACTGTTGATTTATTTGTCATATAATGTGCATTGATGTACAATATTGACAAATTCTGTAGAAATTTTGCTTTTAATTCAAGCTTAATTACTTTTTGAAAGTGAGTATGTAGATGAGCCTTATTATTTATTAAAAATTACCATTTTTGAACCACACAATAATTATATCTTTGTTGGTGTCTAAGTGGACAGTTTGTTAAAGTAGTTTCCTATTAATTTTAGTTAGATCATGGTATATTTTAACTGGTTTTTTATTTACATATTCTGTCTGAAGCTTTGTTTTTGGATATTCTGTATGTTTGAATAAAGTATGTTTAAGTAGTTCTTGTTCAAATTCTGTCAGATAGCATAGCTTTATTATCCGACCTTCTAATTTTGCTTGTTTTGTTTAGTTTCTGTAACTCCTATTTTTATCACTATTCCATTGATATTATGTCGCTTACAGGCAGGCACATCAGTGATAATCATATTTTTATCAAATAGTTTTCGTAGTTGCTTTTTTATAAGTTCCATTTGCTGTTTTAGGTAGTTTAACTACAGAGCAAATGTTTATTGATACTCTGTTGTGAATGAAACCCAAAGATTGTATCATATTTCTTACTCCACATTTTCAACATGTGAGTTGAATCACTTACTGGTTGGTTAGTTGCATTTTTGTATGCAAATTTTGCATCATGCAGGAATCACAATTCCACTTTTTCTCTTGAAAGTTTTTAAAGTTCTGCTTCAAAATATTTAGTCATCTTGGCATATGCTTATATCACATTTCACATTCATAATATTCGATGCAGTATGATTTTGCAGTTTTTAACAAACTCTACACATGTTTATTATTTTTCTCATACATTACAAAGATTGAATATAGAAAATTAAAGATGTTTTAAAAAGTGTTCTATGCAAATGTTATGAGAATGGCCCATTAAAGGAAAAGCGCATTTAAAATAATAAAGTGTGCTTTAATACTCTAACACTTTTTCAAAAACTAAAAGATATGTTGCAGGATAATACTGAGATACTAAGAGCTAGAAAATAATACTTTGAAAGATATTAAGCAAAAATGATGCGTAGGTTATCTTAACACTGCAGATTAGTACTAAAGATTAAAAGGTAAAGATTTACAAATATTGTTATTCTTTATTTTTATGTTTGTATTCTCTGTACCTAAATAAAATAGTTTGTCCATTCTTAACGCTGAAAATACCGAATTAGTTGTATTTTCATTGCAAGCTATAGTGGAATATCTTCACCCTTGGTTTACTCATGTCAGAAATGCAGAAGAATGCTACCTTTTAATCAATATCTAGTTTAAGTTATCAAAAATTAAAATACTATGTTTGTTTCATTTATATTTGAATATTATCAGTTTTGGGCATTGCTGTATTTGTATTTGAAGTATTATGAAATATCTTGAATCTTCGAATGCACATATGTTCAAATTCTTTGAATGGTAACTTTTTAATCAAAAGCTGTTGCTAAAAGTGATTTAAATACCCAGTGTTTCTAAGCTTTATGTAGAATTTTTTGTTATTTTTATTATTTAAATGAAATTTTTGTATAAGATTTTTGTATATGCTGCAATCTATTAAATTTTAGTCGATATTAAATATTTTGCATAAGGTGTGCAGTTTGTTTACTTTAATCTACCTTGTTGAAGTTAAAATACTTGTGAAAGTATGATATTTTTAGATATGAAGTACATAAAAATTCTATTTTCTTATCTTTTAATATTATCTTAACCTTGTCAAACAAAATTCTATTTTATTGTGTTCATTTTATAAGGTATTTGATTGTATGAAATAATCTTAAATGAAAATTTTATTACTAACAAAACTGTAACTACACAATAGTATAGCTTTTTTTGTAGTGGAGGTTTACAATAACAATCTTTTTTCTTGATTATTTCTATCATATTGAAGTTCATATTTTTGAGATTGTCATTTTTTATAAAAAATAACCACAATTGGAGGATTAGTTTATGAGAATCATAACATATAAATGTATCGAAGTTGAAGTTTGAAGTGGAGAACTTAACAGACATATTTGAACATGCCTGCTACATGTGTGCTTAAATATGCTAATTTCACATTCTAAACTTGAATATTCGTCAATATAACTTCCTACTTTCTAGAACGAAGGTTGCATAATTTTTTTGCTGTTTAAGTGGCTGGAAATTGCTATAGAATTTCTGGCTATTTTATTTTAGGTGATTAGTGATTAGAAAATAGTTTGGTGCAGTCTGTTTTTCATGATGATGTGATATTACAGGTGATCACAATAACCAGTTTGTGTGATTCTCGGTGATTTAAGTTTAAGCTGTTGTTCAAGTCATTATTAGCATTATTCGATAGAAACATACTGAAAACAGAGTGTCAAATATGTTGTTTCAGCTGAATGAAGTTTTTAGTGAAATCTACCTACACACAATTATGTCATTATCTCTACAAACTCTTAATTTACCAACAATAAGAAATTACAAAGACGATCAAAAATACCCCATTCCGATTAGGAATATTACGTACTAGAATTTAGCTTTGCAGAGTATCTACGAACATGTTGCAGAGTAGATGACAAAATTGCCCTACATTATTTCACATGCGTACAATACCCTAAATAGGATTTTTATTAGTAAGTAGATTATCAAAGGAGACCTTATTTTTTAATATTTTGGAATGCGAAAAAATAATTAAGTACCAGGTCCTTGAAACCTCTTAGTCTAGTTTGAGTGAAATGCATTGTTTCTGTATAATTTAAATAAAATTTAAAAACGTTGATTTTTGGCTTGATCTTTCTTCTAAAAGTATTTAAATTTTCAGTGGTGTATCTGAATTAGTTTAGAAATTATTGATAACCAACTAATATAATATTTTACCTGTGAATTTCAATAAAAATCTGACCTGCTGTCTTCACTATTATAAATGTGCTAGAGTGGAATCAGAAGCCTGACTTTGGAACCATTGTAAAATATGGTATCATTCATTTATATACATGTTGCTTATTGCATCATGCACTTGCTTGCTGTGCAAATACTTTAACCTGTTATATTACTATTATTATTATCACGTGTCTGTATTTCCAAAAAAAGGAAAGAAAACTATATAACAAAAAAACACATTGATTTTAACACTAATAAGAGATGGGAATCTCAATGTGGAGTTCAATTAGTGGCGAGCTACCATTTGCTCTACCACTCAAACCTTCAATAAACTAAACTAATTTATTTAAATCAGAACAAGATTATATAACTTATAAATTTGAAAAGTCCATGATCTCTTAAATAAGGCGGTCTTATGAATTGGAGGACTAATAAATCCCTTGTTTCTAACAGTAAGATTATGAACGTCGATTCTAAAACTTATACGCTTATAAAGATATTGAGGACTTTTCAACATTATTATTTTATGAAATAGACTAACCATTTGTAGAATTCAACAATTTTTCATGTTGAGTCTATATCATTCAATGTATTTGTGTGAAAAGCGATCATAACTTCTAATACCAAACATAAATCTAGTACAAGAAATTTACACAAGTTGCATTCGATTTTGGTCATGCACATTAAGACATGGCCCGTACACAGGTAAACAATACATAAACTGTGAGAGTTTCAGAGATACATAATTTTTAATCTTGCATATATCTGCTAAATATAACAGTTTATGTTTTCTGTACTTAAAGCTGTTGCCTGTAGTCAAATTAAATTTTTACTCAGGTTTTTTAAAGCGATTTCAGAATTATCAATGGTTAGTTTTATCTGATTTTGATCCTTTCACAATTTGTTTTTGAATTGAATAGAAAAGAGACAGCTTTAGCGTGTTTAACAGAAGTGAATGTTTAGAAGTTATAATGCTAATGAATTCAAGATCATTGTTAATGATAGTTAAAGCCTGGTGTAAATTATCTGAAGCAAAAGAATATTGAAGCTGTCATCAGCATACATATCAATAGCACAGTGCTTAATATTTTTAAATATGTCACTAGTATAAATAATAAATAGTATAGTGGTCCAAGGATGGAACCTTGAGGATCACCAGTATGCATCAATATGAACTCTGATACTTGATCGGGTAAGTTAACACACTGCTACCGATCACTTAAGTAACTATTTATAAAGGTCAAGACATTGTTAGATAAACCAA
Organism: Platerodrilus igneus; assembly: GCA_036346225.1. NCBI lineage: Eukaryota > Metazoa > Arthropoda > Insecta > Coleoptera > Lycidae > Platerodrilus > Platerodrilus igneus. Next base: position 202,291 of record JARFIW010001548.1, read on the forward strand.
TGTATCAAAGGATAGATAACAAGATTTTGTTACTTATAGCATCAAATGCTTTGTTAAAATGTAGTAAAATCAATAATATAACTTTTCCGGAATCTGTTGCTCTTATTATACCATCAATTACGTTCAGGATGGATGATTATGTCTACATCCCGATTGATATTTCGGTAATATTCTATTTGAAGTTAAAGAATCATGTAATTGACTCTTGATAATTTTTTAGAAAATTTTGGATTTGGTAGGTAAAATACTAATTGTTCTGAAACTTTTGTAATTTTCGGGTTGACTGCATATGAGAATGGGTGCAACTACGAGTGGCTTTTAGACATAAAACTATTACGTCACGGTTTGTGCATGAGGATCCTGGTTATTGGAACACGCCATCGTTTGATGTACAGCCCTATATTAAGGTTAGCTGACTTGTCCGCCATAACATAACGGAGCCCACTAACAGTCAATTTGCATTAGCTTCATATAGGGCCACTGCTAATTTTTTTAATTATGCCGGGTTGTGCAACGCCAGTGTTTTCATCATGGTAGACACGGTTACAAGTTTTTCAGGTAAATAATTATATACTCAGTTATTCATTTTTTATGGTAAATATCACAATATAAACGATTGAAGTTCATAACCTCACTTTTTGTTATTATTTATTTTTAATTTTTTAATGTAGAATATTTTGATTTATATGATCTGTAATGTACAATTTTAGGTTTTCTGCGGAACCTATTAGATGAAAATTATGGCAAGTCAATTGTAGGAATGAAAACTGGACTCCAACTATAGATGATCGTTTGTGTTGTGTATGTAAAATTTTATTTTTGTTAAATATTGTAGAATTTTTAATAATACATGTAACTAAAATTAATGTAATAATTTACTAAGTAGGTATTTTAATTTTGGACAATATTATTTGCAGGAACATTTTGAAAATAATCAATTCGAAAATAGCTGTAGTGATCAAGTAAGAAAACTAAAATATTCTGCTATTTTTACACTGTTTAATGTGTCTAATCTACTGAAATTATTATGTAGCACTAAAAAAAGGCTTATTCAAAGTAATGAATGTAATGTATATTATACAATAATTGCAAATTTCTTTTTAGCGAAACCATTCCGAAAGTAAAATGATTAAAATTGAAACTAACACTGGAGAAATCATATCAACTATTACACCAGCTAATGAACATACTATATCAAATGCTAACATCTTGAAAAGTTGCAATATTGAGGTAAGTAATAAAATACTCTTATCATGCTACTGTATATCTAGTTTATATTGTGGAAGCTTTCTAATCGGATTACATAAATTTAATTTGAGAACAATCTAAGTGATAAATCCCTTGAATTTATTCATTCAGTGACTCGTAGATTTTGATGCAAGTGACTGAATACTAAGGAAGTAGAAACAGAATGGAATAACATTAAATCCAGCCTCGACATGGCGGCCAGAGATATTCTGAGGTATACACAAAAAGAAAATAAGAAACCATGGATAACAAAGGATATCCTGAATTTAATAGAAGAAAGACGAAAATACAAAAATAAATCAGACGAAACAGGAAAACAGAGATACAAAGCCATAAAATGGGAAATTATTCGCAAATGCAGGAAAGCTAAAGAACAATGGATTGATGAAAAGTGCAAAGAGGTACAAACTAAGATGGAAGTAGGAAAGACAGATGAAGCATACAAACTAATTAGAATCAATTTTAGGGATATAAAACCGTATAGCAAAAATATAAGGGACGCGGGAGGAAATGTCATTATAGAAAATGTAGAGAAAGTGGGTAGATGGCAAGAATATATAGGGAATTTATATGCAGGAGAAGAACTAACTGCATTAGAAAAGGAATCAGACATTGAAAATGATGACTTGGGATATCCTATACTTAGAGATGAATTTGAATTAGCATTAAAGGGTCTGAAAAATTGTAAGGCGCCGGGTACAGATAAGGTGCAAGCGGAGACTCTAAAAGCCGCTGGTCAAGCAGTAACAGAACGTCTCTTCCAACTTGTAAGCTATATGTATGTAACAGGCGAGATACCCAAAGATTTAAAACATAACATCATAGTAACCATACCAAAAAAGAAAGGCGCAGATAGATGTGAAAATTTTCGAACAATAAGTTTGACAGCACACGTATCAAAAATATTAACTAGAATTGTACAAAGACGAATGGAAAAACGAGCTGAAGAAATACTAGGAGAAGACCAATTTGGGTTTAGGCGAAACAGGGGAACACGGGAGGCTATTTTAGCACTGAGAGTGATAATGGAGAAAACAATAGAAAAAGGGGAAAGCGTGTATATAGGGTTTGTAGATCTGGAAAAAGCATTTGACAATGTAAAATGGAAAAAAATGTTTGAAATACTCAAAATGATTGGAATGAGTTATAGAGATAGATGGATAGTACATAGCTTATACAAAGAGCAAATAGGAGTAATAGAATTAGAGCAGGAATGTAGAGAAGTAAACATCAGGAAAGGGGTGAGACAGGGATGTTCCCTATCCCCATTAATTTTTAACTTGTACATTGAAGAGGCAATGAATACTGTCAAATGCAGGAAGACATTTGGAATTACTATGCAGGGACAAAAAATTGATATGCTTAGATTTGCAGATGATATAGCAGTATTAGCATCTAGCAAGGAATAGTTAGAAGATGCTCTCAATGAAATGGAAACGGTTCTAACAGAGAGATACGGTATGAAAATTAACAAAAGTAAAACTAAAGTACTAGTGTGCAAAGGAGGCAAAAATAAATCAAAAACAAAAATACAAATATGTAGCACGAACTTACAAGAGGTTAAGGATTTCTGCTACCTAGGAAGACAAATAACGCAAGATGGGAAAAGCACAAAAGATATAAAACAAAGATTAGCACTAGGTCGTGCTGCATTTAACAAGAAAAAGCAACTACTGTGTTCAAAGACAACAAACATAGAAACAAGGAAAAGATTGCTTAAAACATATGTATGGGGCACAGCACTGTACGGCTGTGATAGGAGAAGCAGACAAGAAAAAGGTAGAAGCCTTTGAAATGTGGTGCTACAGACGATTGATGAAGATATCACGGACAGACAAAGTTAAGAACGAATAGGTACTAAAAATGGTAGGGGAAGAAAGAAATATGTGGAAAACAGTAAAAAATAGGAGAGATAGGATGATAGGTCACATACTACGGCATGAGGGAATAGTGCAGAATATACTAGAAACAGAGATAGGAAGAAAGAGAAGAAGAGGTAGACCTAGGTTAGACTACTGCACACAGATAGTGAAACATGTAGGCTGTAGGAGTTTCAGGGAAATGTGTAGGCTAGCTCAGAATAGAAATCAATGGAGGTACGCATCCAACCAGTCCCAAGATGGATAAATTAATGACGAAGAAAGTAACTGCACTTAAACATGATATTTATTATAAGCAACTACAAGCATGGGATGGGCAATATTCTCGAATAATGGTAATTGCGTGAAAGCATTTACTGGTAAACTATTATTTCGGCAAATGTCTAAGTGTTGGGGGATCTTGGCAGCCACAAATTGCTTAACCCCCTTCAATAAATCTCAGTGAAATGTGGCATAATATTAGAAAACAATAGAAGAAACACGATATTTATTATAAGCAACTACAAGCATTGGATGGGCAATATTCTCGAATAATGGTAATTGCGTGAAAGCATTTACTGGAAAACTATTATTTCGGCAAATGTCTAAGTCTTGGGGATCTTGGCAGCCACAGGTTGCTTAACCCCCTTCAATAAATCTCAGTGAAATAGGTCATAATATTAGAAAACAACAAAAGAAACATGATATTTATTATAAGCAACTACAAGCATTGGATGAGCAATATTCTCGAATTATGGTAATTGCGTGAAAGCATTTACTGGAAAACTATTATTTTGGCAAATGTCTAAGTGTTGGGGGATCTTGGCAGCCACATGTTGCTCAACCCCCTTCAATAAATCTCAGTGAAATAGGGCATAATATTAGAAAACAATATAAGGGGAACCGAGCTGTATTGCTGTGTGAGAATTTCAGGGAACTATGTAGGTTAGTTTAGAAAATAAATAAGTGCAGGTACATGTCCAACCAGTTTTGAGACGGGAAACCCAATGACGAAAAAATAAGCACAGATAAATCTGATGATTAGTATAAACAACTAGTTGTTTGTTGTGAAATATCTGCAACTAATGTTGACTGTGCGAAAAGATATATTGAAAAAAATATCAAATCAGTAAATGTTCAAGTGCTGGGGGAACTTGGCAGCCACAGGCTGCTTACCCCCCTTCGCAACCACTGAATGTCGGAGAAATAGGGTATATAATTGTAAAACAATAGAAGGGGACCGAACTGCATCTAACAAGAAAGAACGGCACCTATGATGAAAGACAACAAACAGAACAAAAAGTTGTTGAAAGCGTATGTATGGAGCACAACACAGACAGTATGCCTACGAAATACGAGCAGTCTGAAAAGCAGACAGAAGAACAGTAGCAGCCTTTGAAATGCCGTGCTTCAGATGTATGAGGATGGACAGACAAAGGTAATAACAAGTAGGTTATAGAAACAGTAAGGGAACAAGGATATCTTTGGGAAAAAATATGAGAAATAGAAGGGCAGAATACGTTCTAAGGCGTTTTTTTGGGAATAGTATGGGATATATGACAAGCAGAGATAGGAAAAAAGAGGTGGATGTAGACCTAGATTAGATAGTGATAGATGCAGACTGTGTAAATTTCGGGGAAATCTGTAGGTTAGTTCAGAATAGGAAACAATGACGGTACGCGTTTAACTAGTTTCAGGACTGAAGACCCAATGATGATGATGATGACTGAATTTGGTTTTTCGGTGCAATCTCATATGATTTAATATCTAGTCTGTTACGTTTATTTTCAGCATAAATTAATTATCCTATTTTCTCCGTTGTTAATTCAATACCCGCTTGAATAAATTCCGTTTCTACTGTTAAATCCTTTAACATAATTAATAATAAACACTATCAACTCAAATTCCTTTTGCTTTTAAAACGAAAATTTATTTGATAAATTAAATAGTCTATGCCTTGTTTTAGGTATCTGGTAATCTCGTAAATTCTTCAACAACATCTGTCTACAATAAGTACGCTTGCTACAAATTTTCATTTTGAACTTATTTATTTCGAAACGACAAGTTTATGCTACAAATAAATAGTTTATATCCGGTTTTAGATACCTGTTATAATGAAATGCATTACAATCGCGTATAATGGTTTTCCATGGTGTTCCTATGTAAAGACTTGTTGAAATAAGGTCGCGCACTATCCGATAAAACCCGGGTTTTCGAGTTTTAAATGGCGCTTTGATAAGCGAGGATTTGCAATTCGAATTCGTGTTATTTGAACCATTGTTGAATTTGATTCTACAATTTGTACGTCGAAATATTTTCTAAATTATTCGTCACCGTATTTCAAAAGCAATGCACGTTTGTTTTTTTCTGTTCGACAACTAGGAGGTATCTTGCGTGTATTGGTGAGTCTCCCCGCGCGTACCCATTCTAATAAGATTCTCTTTTTAACTTTTTTTAGCTGGAAGCCAAATGGGTTCTTTCTTTATGTAGACTAACTGCTTTTGTCTGTAGACCAACTGCTTTTGTCCGTAGCCCACTGCTGCAGTTATGGTAGTAGGGTAAATGTATCCTGACGATCATGGCGTTGCTGTGCTAACTCACCCCCGACGGATTGCGAGCTAAGTATCCGGACACCTACAGGTATGCAACTCGTTTTCTATGGCGTGTGTCAATGACATATTCCGTATCAACGTTTGATGTAGTTACGTGACATTGTAGAACTATTGTTCATTGCTGCTAAGCGATATTATCGCTCTACAGGTGTGAGGTACCTTTGTTGAAAATGTTGGACAGACATACGCTTACCCTTTTATACTGATTGGTTTATTTTACAAACGGTACTATGTACGATTTAAAAGATGTCTGACAAAAGCTCTCACATGTTAATTCTTTCCTACTAATTAGTTATTTTATAAAAAGTATTAGGTGAAATTTTAAAAACGCTTGACAAAAGCTCTCACAGTTTTTTTACTACTGATTAATTTTATGTTGTGTGAAATACGAGATGCGCACTTTGTATCTAAATTCTTAAATTGTCCATACAATATAATTGTTTGCTGTGAAATATTAACACTTAATTTATTTTCTTTTTTGCTTGTTTGTACAGAATCCTTTATTTATTTTTATGTGTTAATAGATAATCGTGGGCGATGTGTTTTTTTTTGTTTCTTTTTGGTATGTAGGCGAATCCCTCTACTCTCCGTGTTTGATAGTTAGCCTGGTATTTACTTTTTTCCGGCTACATCTAGGTATGTAGCAAGTCCTCTAATTGTTAAGTGATGGCTTAATAAATAGGAGAGCATATTGCACCAATTAGGGAAAATGTTCACATACTGCTTCTCGACAGAAGCTAAAATATCAGTTAATGAATTTGATTCTTGTAAAATTAATTGCATTTTAATTTGAACAATATTTTCAATGTCCTCAAAGAACGTGTATGCTGTTTCTGAAAATTTTGTCAAACCACCTAAATTAAGGCAATCAGTCAGTGTTGCTGCATCAACTAATCCACTACTTTAAGTTAAAATGCTTTTGCGCATGCTACTGCTACTGAAAACTCAATCTTTTCACATGTAGCTGTTGCATTAGGTACAGAAGTCGACTCTGCAAAGATGTTTCTACTGCCTAGAATTGTGTAATGAATTAGATTATATTGAAATTGAGCTTACCTATGTTAGAATAATCTAAAAGGTAGAGATCATTGTCATTACAGTTATTGAAATTTTTGATATGTCATGTATTGACTTAAGCATATTAATTTCATGACCCTTAAAGCACATAACGCGGTTGGTTTCTTGCCACTCTTTTTCCTAATCTGTGAAAATATATTCTCAAAAGCATTCTGAGTCAATCGTGATCTAAGAAGAAACTTATATTTCCTTTCAAAACAACTTTGTGCTATGCCAAGAAAGGACAATGACGTTAAAATGGCTCCGGAATTTAAAGGTTTCCATCCTTTAACAATAGTAGTTTTTTCAATAACTTGTAAGAAGTAATTTAAAATTTTTCTTTATTTTAAAATTTCTAGAGGTTATGGAAGTTACACAACATCTATAGTTAATGAGGCTAAACTATTGACTTAGCAATCGAAGAAACCATGCAGTTGTTAGTGCTTCTGGTGGTAAATTTTTTTGAACAATAGCAGTTTTTAAAGCCGCTGCAGTTTTTATGGATATATATATATATATATATATATATATATATATATATATATTTTTATGGATAATCTCCACTATCATTAAATCTGCAAGAGTTCACTCATTCAGTCCTGGTAATGCTTATTCCTGAAGCTGCCCATATAGCTTTGATGTTACTGTCCATATTGGAGCACAATGCTTGTACTCTCAAACCAAAGGAGGTAACGAATTCAATTATTTTATGAATAAACGATTTCATAGTTATACCACTGGTAGTTGGGCCTGTAGTATGACAAGCGACTATTTGTTTCCATGGAGTAGTAATTCTTCAAAGTGCTACAATGGTCAGATGATTGCCAACTCTTTTATCTTGATCGCCCAGAGTGACTTTTCCAATAAATGATTTAGTTGATTTATCAAAATTAAAGTCTCCCGAAATTTTCATCTCATCAATCATGAAAGAACAGTCTATCTCTACATCCTTCATCGACAAAACTTTTTGTGATAATAAGTTCATAATAGAATGTAGCAATCCAAAATTGATTTTAACAGATGACACGCGTTTATTTAAGGTGCTGTATGAAGGTGTAGGATATTCTATTTCATGTAGAAAATTGTAACCAGTCTTACCAAAGGCAAATCTTAATTTTAAATCTTTTATTACTGCCTCAGAACTCCAATTTTTAATACATTTTTTCTCCATATTAAGCTTTTCAAGCTGCTCATCTGAAAAACATTTTGATACAGCAGTTTTCAATGGGCTTAATTCCCCTTCTAATTTTTTTTTTGTAAACAATATACCTCGCATTCCAAATTTTTGTGTTCCTGAAAAACAATTTATACTTAGTACTCTAAACTTTCTGATGTAGTTCTACATCATGATTGTTATATGAAGTCATATTACTGATCGATGTTATCAATTAGTCGATGAAAATTCCCAGCCTACTAGAAAGAGTTTCTTATTAAACTGCTTCTACTCAAAGATTTACACATTAAACAGTATAAAAATATGTAATTGGCTTTCAAAAAATAAAAATAATATACTTGGAGTACACGCGATAATAATAGATTCATTAATAATTATCGTTTAATCAAAGATATCGATACTGTACCAACTATCAACCAAATTTTTTGATATCATCTACCCCTACCAATTAGCCATTTCAATATATTTATATGGAATAGTTTAATCGTGATACACCCCCTCCTCGATCCATTTAAACATGTTCAATATAAACTAAACACTTCAAGATTTATAATCAATCCATTGAAACATCAAATCCAATCCAAGTTGTTGTATACAAGGGCTTGGGCGTCGCCGTGGATCAATGTAGTAAGCGTAAGACTACGGATCCCAAGGTCCTGGGTTCAAATCCCGACACGGCCGACTGCTTGAAAAATGGCAGGTGAGCATTTTCACAAAAATTACGCCCTCGTTCGGATGAGAGGTTAAATGGAGGTCCCGTGTGTGAGTGTTGTCACACACGTTAAAGATCCCTACCTTGTCTGGAACGGCAAGGGTTCGGTAAAATTCTAAATTTCCAGGCAACAAAAAACTCGCCTCCTGGCCAATGTAGTACCTTCGGGTGGAGCATTGGAAATGTAAATGCAATGTATACAAGGGCTGCAATGTTGTACCTTCGGGTGGAGCATTGGGGACGTGGCCGCAAGCATAGCGGTCCTTAATTAAATTATAATGTATACAAGGACTGTCGAATGTTGTCAATTATCCTCAAATGTCGTCAAATCTCTGAAATTATATGATTCTTCTTCAGACATATGTGGGACACGGTGTACCTAAATCAGGTAACAGCGCAGGGGACATGGTGTTCACTAGCTTAATATCATTTCAGCCATTTAAGTATATGCATAGTATAATGTCTGAAACGTTTAAAGGACACAGTACTACTATTGACGTAACAGTTTGTTCACATTCCAAACAGCTAACTCCTCGTTGAAAAGTATAGGCAACAAACTAAATAATAACAGACAGATCTAGCATTTGAATTTTCTATGCCTACAATCTTTACAATCAACAACAAATACATAAACTTGCTGTACTACAGGGTGCATTTCAATAAGAAAAGTTTGCTAGTAAAATGGGTGAGTTTATAGAGCGGTTTAGGCATAAAAGTTTATCCAAAATCTTTGTTGCGTCGTTTATGTATCCCTTCCTAGCAATCTATTTAATAATACACAAAAAGGTGAAATGATAATTTACTGAATATCGAAAAACTTAACAAAAGTTGTTGAACTTCAATGAACTAAATGTTGGTCTATTATCACTTGTTAACTTTAATGGTAATCACATAATTCCAAAGTAATAGAATAAATAATAATACTAAAACTTGGGTTTATTCAAGTATCAAAATAATTATACAAAATCTAACAGATAATATTTTGCTATTAATAACCATCAAATGCCTTTAAACAAAAAGCTAAGTTTTTCAATTAAATTTGAATCTACCAAATGTGATGGATATCCAATCATTTAAACTTACTATTGATAATAAGCAAGAATATATGTCACATTTTGTGAATCAAATCAATACCTGTGTTCATTTGTGTTACACTAAGTTGCCCAGCCCTGACGTCACAGTGCACTTTCGAACTAAACCAGTTCAATTATGGACTACTTACAAATGAACGTTTTTATTGTATTTATGCCGCTAAAATAAAATAACAACCTAAGTTTTATATATTTGGCATTTTTATGCAGATAAACAAAAATGAGTAATACAAATACAAACTTATTAAATGTAGTAATTGCGAGTGTTGATGATGTTAATGTTGTTAGGGAAATGCTCGTGAGCAGTAGTTCTTCGAGTAGCGATGAGGATACAGAAATTATAAATACCCTGTCTTTGTGTAATTTTGTTCCTAGAAATAAACGTGTAACTATTCAGAAATACGAGTTAGATGTGAGTAAACTACCAATTTATTGAGATGAATACGTCGCTATCTACTTTGCTTCTGTTTGCAGGTAGTTCCAAAATATTCTGATGAAATATTTCGAAAACACTTTCTCGTGTTCGAAGAGGTGTAGTTATAACTTTGTCAGCTCGCTTTGTACATTCACGAATATATGGAGATTTATTGAAGATGGATATAAACTGTTAATTGTGGTGTTTGCTTTTAATATTTGAGGATTGTTTACTTGTAGAAAACAACATATGCAACACTGACTCGAAGAAGAATATCTTAACTTTTTTGTGATTTGCAGGCTACCAAACCTGTTTTAGAGACGTTGCTGATCGATTTGATTTATGTATAAGTTCGGTTCATTATGTTATTACCAGGGTATTAGATTTTATAACAGAGGAATTGCGCAAGAACACAATAACATTCTTAAATAAAAATGGAAAACAAAGAATTGCAAATTTTTACTACACCAACAAGAAATTTTGTAATATAATAGGTACGCTAAAATATATACCAATCTTTATAATTGATTATAATGCTGAATTCATTGTTAGGTCCTATACATGGTAGTCATATTAGGATAGAAAGACTTTCAGAAAGGCCAACAGACTACTTTAACAGAAAAGACCACCATTCTATTATTCTACAAGGGGTATGTGATGAAATATGCCAATTCATAGACATTTTTGTGGGTTACCTAGGCTCTGCACATGATGCACGTATTTTTCTAAATTCTCTGTTTTGCATAAATATGGAGGAATTGGGTGGAGGTATTTTCATAATCTCTATATTTTAAATATATTGACACCAATTGTGTTGCAGGTTACTTTATTTTAGAAGATAGTGCCTATCTGCTGCTATCAAACTTGCTAAGTCCTTACTGAGACAATGGGTACCTTACACCTGCTCAAAAGTTCTTTAATTAATGCCTAAGTTCTTGCAGAGTAAGCATCGAGCATGCTTTTGGGCTAATAAAACAACGTTTTAAACAGCTCTATGATGTGAAATTGAGGGACAAGAGCAGAATTTGTAAATTCATAACTGCATGCTGTATATTGCATAATGTCACAGTCGATAATGCATTGTTTGGTGATGAAGAGTACGTAGAAGATTAGCCAGACACTGTTCCAATCAATGGCCCAGTAACAAAACATGCAAATTCCATATGGGATGCCATTTGTAAACAATTGTTTAGGCAGCAACACAGAACACAATAGGACAAACTATAATTAATATAATGTTATAGCCACTTGAATGTGACGAATATACTTATACAGGTGTTTGATTTTGTTAATACATACTTGAGTTACCTATACTCATTATGTGTATGTGTTTATTTCACTCAATGCTGAAATTTGAAAATAAAGTAATTTTATTGTGTATTACTAGGAAACAATTTTTCAATATAAATCTAACTTAATTATTTGTTTATATTAGTAATAAGTTCTTTCAATATTTCATTTTTTTCACGTAGCGCCTCCAAAATTTTCTGTTGTTGGATTTTTCTTTTCTCCCAATGCTCTTTGCATTTCAGTTTTTCTTGCAAACTATTTCTTAGTTCACGCATTTCATTTGCCATATTACTATGTTTCTTTTTGAAGCTCGTGGAGTTAATGCTTGTGTATGCCTGAAAGAACGATAGATGCTTAATATATAAATGTAAATTTTCCAAAATATTACACATTTTCTGGAAATACATCAACTTCCTCGAGAGAATCAAGAATAATTCCGCCATCCCCAATTTGCGTTTCTCTTGCTGCTGAAGCATTACTACAACTGCTACTTAGAGTAAACACTGGGTTTATGGAATGTCTTTTGTCCAGTATTCTCGAGAGTTGCCTAAAAGAATACAAATAACTATTTATTGTTAGCTCGTATACCTCTCATAAGAATACGATTGTCTACCTCTGCCGGTTTTGGTGCTATTGTCCTTTTTATTTTTATACGCTCATTCTAACGTTTTCTTTAATGAATACCTTCTATTCACTCTACAATATTCATTTTCAACACTAGTTCGTAATAGCTTGCCTAGTAATTTATAGTGTCAACATCAAATTATGTGCCTCTAATAGTCGCCACATAAGATGAACTTTCTTCTGATACGATTAAGTACTAATCGCAAAATTTATTAGGTTAAATGCTACATCTGCTCCTACAATAAATACACGAAGATCTTAGGGTTTTAGACACTTCGTTTTACTAAAGCAAGAATTTTTTATATAACAAGTATGAAACTAAATGTAAATACAAACTCACAACAAATGATATATATAGTTCTTGGAATTTCTAAACCGACTTTCATCATCAATATTTGTGATGTCATATATTGGCGCCGTTGCCACTATCAGAATAGCAATTCCTCGTAACTACAATGACGCTATCGGTACAATATTGATTTTGCATTTATTTAGTGATTGGTGACGGAATGTGGTTTGTTACTTTTTAAAAGATAACTTGTAAAATGATTTTATACTGACAAAATTGGAGTCTAAGCTGTTTAGCTTAATAATAAATGTTACTATGTGGAATTTTTACTAGTGAGCATATTTGAATTGAATGATTTTAATGTGTTATATATTCTTAGTTAAATAGTCATACGCATGTTATACTGGGCACAGAATAATAGCCACCAATAATCAACACTTCCAGAGGTTATGTTTATTAAACTAAAGTAAGAAGACGAACAGTTCTGAAAATTAGTTTTTAAGGTTTGCCGAATGTTAAACACTCCAAGTCTGTTCTGAAAAGAACAATTTTAAATGCAAGCAAGAATAACACAAAATGCGGGACAAAACTACGCAAGAGGTTAATGACATGAAATAAGAACGCCAACGAAAATCTAACATAACCAATACAAGTAATATTGGTTGTCAACAAATGTCTCAGATCAAGGCGGCAACATTGCAAAACTTACAAACAGAAGGAAACTTTTTTCTGGAGTAGAACAGTAGAATTTACATTTTTAATTAATTAATTTCTTGAATTAAAGGTCAAATATCCTTATGGTTAGTTTTATAATGTGACATACAAACACGAATATGTCACCTGCTTAGTTACAAGCACATTTTAGTTTAACCTTTTAAATTCCTAGAAAGCTATCTTAGAGAAATTTTCTTTGCGTTCTTACGAACATTTATACGACATCTAACTAGTAAATCTTGAACAAAAAAAATTACGTATGCCAATTTAAATCACTATATAAAATTTACAAAAAAAATTATTACATTTCCAGTAATGGTTAGGTGAAACAAGAATTGAATTGGAAAGCACTCGCCCCCAATAATCCTCCAGACATCAGAATGATTTTAGTAGTACTTACTAACCAATTTATTGGGATCTAAATCTCATACCATCGTTCGTGTGCAATTACAACAACAGGTGAGCGAACTTCGCACGTGCTTGGCATTACAGCTCGACTTTCATTTAAAAAAAAAGTTAACCAAAAGCTTCACAATACTCCATAAGATTTGAAACACTCGACAATTTGAACTTTCAATACTACATAACAAAAAAAAACTTGCGTTTCTCTCGTCCACTAAACTTTACAATGTTCCATAACAATTAGATTGTGCTATATTCCATAATTAAAAAAACTTTATATACTACGTATCTAAATAAAACTTGCACTAAAAATAATCGAGGAAATAATTTAAACGCAAAATTGAAACTATTAACCTACCGTGATGATGTTTACTCTAAAACCATATAACTCATCTTATAGGTCGACTAAACTATTGATCGATACTAATGGTATTCTCTGGGACCATGCCACCTGCCTTTGGGACTGCATGTTTGCAAAAAACCTGCTGGCCCACGCCTCAAACTTGTTTATTCGATCACATTCGTACGTTAAATGGAGAACTTTAGCATCAAAGCAATTTATTACTTGAACACGCGTAGAGGACCGAATTATTGCATCAATTAATTCACACAGAGTGCACAACGTTACGATGATCAAATAATTTACCCCTTCAAATCTTACCTGTTTGGAATGATAAAACGAAGTCAATCAATATTCGTATAATGAAAGGAAATAATATCTACACTTAACAATTTTGTAATCCCTTAAATAAACCCTTCAATCAATTAATATTACTTGCATCAGTTATCCCAAAAATTATATCCCTTTAATTTAATTTAAAGTCACAGAGAACGACACCTTTTACTGAAAAAAATCCGGAACGTTCAAGACATTTTATTCTTTCTACGCCAATTTTAATGTTTTAAATATTTTTGTTGACTCCTTACAAATTAGAGGAAAAAAATATATTCAGTGTTTAAATTTAAATATTAAATGATTCCTTATACTAGTTAGCCCTGACCTGTGATTTTCTGATGAGTCTTTTTCCTCTTTGGTCTGCTGTTGCGTGTGTTGGATCAGCACCCCTTTTATTATATTCAATCGAAAAACAACGCCCTGCTTTGTACTTCTTCACGTACGTTTGAACCAATAATTCAGTATTGTTACCCCTTGTTTTCAAAATTCACCTCGTGCTTTACTTTATATTTTTCTGTATGCGCCTTAGATCCTTTTTAGATTCCTTAGAGTTTTGACTTAGATACACCTTAGATTTCTGATTTAAATTTTTTAGACTTGGATTTCTTAGATTTCTGACTTAGAGCCCTACATTATTATAAACATTTAATTTAAATTAATTAACAAATTTCTACTCACGTTTTCAGCAAAACGGCACAAGCTTTTTTATATATCTTCAACGTAATTTGTCATCAACTATTGTTATACAACATCACTGTTCACAATAACTTAATTTAAAATTTATTTATTTGACGCGTAAATATTCGAGTAAGAGTGATGCAGGTTCGACGTGCTTCAAATTGAGACTGCCTCTTCTTAACAAGTCTGGGCGTTATATAGCTTTCGCTAGCTACATTTTTAATTGGTTTGTCCAAACAGTCTTACAAAGTGTTGTAACCAACCATGGTTGTTTTGGGCATTCCTAGGAGTTTTCAATCTGATGAAACTATTCTGTAGTTATGTTATGCTTGTATTCCTATTATCTTACGATCTTTGATCGCCTGTTTTGTTATTATTGTTGAACTTAAATTTGGCTTATGTCTGTTGTTTGTGTATATAAAGCTTTTTGGAGAATTGAATAAATAACTGCTGTAATATGAGTGATGTAAATACACGATGTTCTTTTTTACGTCTCGTACTTAAAACTTATCTTTGAAAGTGCGTCTCTTATCAAAGCGCTTTATTATTTTCTCTTTATCACATGCGTAATTGCATGAAGATTTACTAGGTTTCATCTCATCTCATGCGTATCTATTTTATAAACTTATTGAACGCTTCTTGAAGTAGTTTAATTGCATGTATAATTATTTCTCCGCTGAATACGTGTTCTACTATTGAAAGATACGCTTACTGGCGTTGATTATAGTTAATTACGGTCCATATACAAGGTGTTAAATGTTTTCTATTTGCATAATATGCGAATTATTTATTTTTATGCTAAATAAATGCAGTTTTCTGATTCCTATTGCTATTTACCGTTATTTACCCTTAAACAACCCCTTATCACAGCATTATATATATATATAAACAAATTAACATCTAAAAGCATAAGCATGTAACAGTGCATTTAGCAGAAGCATCTCCCAAATAAATTATCAGGTGCGCTCACATAAGCATTATGTTGGCTAGCACCATTACACACAAAAACGTGTTTGTTAAATTATTTCAAAAAAATTCTTATTAATACAAATCAATGCTTATGGGAGTACGGCCACCACAATTTTATTCTATTATAAATTTTCCCAGCATCCGAGGATCTGGTCGTCTGCCTACATCTATTTGTTTCTTTCTTTTAGGGGAATGGTTATGCGCTGTTATAGTCCTGAAGGGTATGCGCTAAACGTTCTGGGGGGGGGGGAGAAGGGAGTGTCCACAATCACTATCATTTTAAAGTTCTGGAGGGATGCGCGGTATCACTCTATTTTATTTTCTTTATTTATTTACTAATTTAAATTAATAACGGTTTTCTGATTTATTTGTTATTATGTATTCGTTTTCGTTTATTTCCACGCGTAAAAGGTGGGACAGTGATTGTTTTAGTGGTGTGGGGGTAATCGTGAATATTATACTTTTGGTTATAATTATTATATTATTATTTTTTTCCCCAGGTTTTGGTTATATCACACTCATATTATTTCTCACGCCAAGTCAATATCTAAAATTTGCTAACCTCCCCCATTCCCTCCGATTTACGCGCTGTTATCACCGTTTAATTTCGCGACCCTTCCCGCAAATTCTCTAAAGGCTGTCCAGAATGCTTTCTGGTTAGCCACTTTCCCGACTTCCTCTAGGCTCTTTGGCCATGCTAGCTTTACGATAGCTAATTTCATATCGGCTACCCCTCGATTTGCCACCTCGAGTGGGCAGTCAAAAAGCACGTGCTCTGCGCTTTCTGCGGCCTCACCGCATTCGCAGCGGTCGTTGTCGGTTAAACCGAATCTTTGCAAATACGTTTTCAAGGCGCCGTGCCCTATCATCAGCTGTACCATTTTATAGGCGGCTCCGTGGCGTAGCGGTATGTGTGTGACTACTACGCTCAAGGTCCTGGGTTCGTATCCCGACACGGTCCGCTTGAAAAATGTTAGGCGAGCATTTTTCACAAAAATACACCTTCGTTCGGATGAGAGGTAAAATGGAGGTCCCGTGTGTGAGTGTTGTCACGCACGTTAAAGATCCCTACCTTGCTTGGAACAGCAAGGGTTCAGCAAAATTCCAAATTTCCAGGTAAAAAAAACTCGCTTCCTGGCCAATGTAGTACTTTCGGGTGGAGCATTGGAAAATCACATGTAATGTACCATTTTATGGTTGAGCTTCACCTCGATCTTATCTCTAGCTACAATGCTCAGTATGAATTTGTGGGTCAACCTGTCCGTGGCAGCGTTGTTCCACATCTCTTCCCATTGTCGGATTAACTTTTCGTGCAGCTTTCTTTTAATCATAGTTCTCGGTATCGACGAATGTGATATCCGAGAGTCGTCCGTCGCGGCCTCTTTAGCTTTAACATCTGCCAGTCAACCTTGCATGGAATACATAAAGGGCTCGTATACTTTTTGTTATTACTTTCCAGGTGATAGTGGAGGTGGAAGTGTAGGTGGAGATGGCGGTGGATGCGGTGAAGGGGGAGATAGAGTGGAGGAATAGGTGGAGATTTAAAGTGCTGCCTCATGCCTCAACCATCCATTTTCTCTACTAATTTTGTTCATTATTTTAGTCGTCTAAGCTTTTGTGATGGAATGACGAAATTATCACTTTTTTCTAACTTCTCTATTTTTGAGTGCACAATGTGCATAATCGAGTGGATAGGGAAAAATATGCTACCGAGAGGGGGGCTTCAAAAATTGTTTAAATAAATCGGGCGGTTTTTCTAATCATTGAAAATAGTTTTTTATTGACTAATAGAGCTTCAGAAATCGCTCGATAGCTGGTAATAGTATTAACCAACACGTCTTTGAATGATGAAGAAGCAACTTGTATTCGACATCAGCTGCGGCACAGAATTCTTTAAGAAATTCGGTTCGGACTGTGTAAGTAGCAAAAAAATGTATAAAACTTTAAAATGACAAACTCAGCATCTAATGGCAGTAAATGGTCCATAGTGCATCGCGTTGTTAATGACATGCGCAGAGCAGCCAACACCATCTATGTTGTGGTTCAAATTTTCTTTAAGCTTATGAAAATCTGTTGATTCCTCTGCCGAAGTTCGTGTTTCAATAAGCTCAGTAATTGTGTTAGATGTCTCATTTTCCGTACACTGTATAACAAGTAGCTTTTTTGAAGTGATTCCGTTCTTTTGGTTATCAAAATACTGAATAATAATAGGAAATAATGTTGTACTTCAGTGATTAGTAGCACCAGTAGATATGCTTATGAATGGCACATCTTGTAAATCACCTTTTATTTTCGTATTCGACAAAGAGCTTAACACACTGGTTACTATAGCAGTAGCTCCCGTACGATTGTCTTTTTACCGTATCTTACACTGAAAACAACTCGCGGTTGAGGGTACAAATGCAATCTAAGAATTTAAAAGACTTATGATGACATATCGTATGGAAGGTCATTGCGCCTTCAGCTATTTGAATGAGGTGATCTTCAGAGTTTGACCTCACAAAAGATGTGGCATATTTGAAGTACTTGCCTGGTTTTTCAAATTTGTTTTGTGTTTTTGTGTGTTTAAGTGCTCATTTATGTCAGTTACACCTTTATTTGCTATCGAAATATTCGTCGAACGTATTGTACAAAAAGCCTGCCAGTCATATTTTCCTTTTTTCATCATTGGATATATATTTTGCAATTCGCTTTTAAATAAGCATTTACACCTAGAAATTTTGAGATATGGAATGACAATAAGAAGTAAACACGTTTGATTATGTATTTAGGTAGGTATATCTATCTGAATGTTTAACAACAATACGTTTATAAATAATTACTTACATTATTACATAAAAAGACGCACCGTAATATTCTGATCACCACCACTCGACACACAAGGATGCAGTTGTATTCGCTCACTACGATACTGAGTGGAAAGATGAAAGTGAATCGTAAATGATCGGTCGACAATTCCTAGCGGGCGACGGAAGGTGTAGCATGGGTGCGTGTAGGTGTGGTGTACAAAAGCGCACCTGGCCCGATGGGACAATAGCACGGGGAACTTTAAAACTGGACTGTATACAAAACCCCTCCCGGACGCTCCCCCGACGTTCACAAACCGGGACAAATCCGGGAAAACCGGACGGATGGTAACCCAACTCACAACCGATACTTTTATAGGTGAAACTTGCAGGAATCTGTAACGTGCATTTTTAATAGTTTAACATTTTACGCTTTTTCTCAATTAGTAAATACCTTTCTGCAATTACTATTTCTATATTTTATATTTATTAACCCGTTGGCGAATGCGTCGTATTATATTGAGTGGATTGCATCGTTCTTGTCTTGCCGTTCGTATAAATTTTGTTGCTTATGTGGATATACCAGTCTAGATAATAGGCGATAAAAGGTTGTAATAGCAACGAGTTGAATAAACAGATTAGAGTGCAGAGTGTAGTTCTGATTACATTTGAAGGAAGTATGCTTGATATGTAACGTGTTTGATTGACTTAGTGATGCGCGTTGCTTTACTAATTGTTTTTGTTGATTTTCTGTAGGAAATAAAAGTGATAGAACTTGTTGACTCGATCGCACGTGCTTGTTTTACGGAATATTATTTTAGTGATACGCGTTGCTTTACTAATTGTGTTTTTTTGTGGAGTTGTCTTTTTATATTTGAACTGTGTGTGCGTTCTAGTTTCGCGGTCCTTTTCTTCTCAGAGTAGCGCATACTTTGGATTATTTAAATACAGTGATACTGTAGTTTCTGAATTTTCTAGCAACAAAGAATCTAAAATAGATCATTGCTTGCGCAAATTTCGTTATTTGCGTAACATAACAGATTACCGGTTTACAAAGGTATTGGTTGAAGTTCCTCACTGCTTTTTGGGATGTTTATGAAAATAATATACATTTGGTCTCAGTTGAAATTAAACTAGTGCTACAGAATATTTCGAAATTATTGTCTTAGGAAATAGAATTACCAAGAAATTTATCGAGGCTACATAGTTCCGACGCGTGATAATGTCTGCTGCTAACACCAGTGAAATACGTAGGTGTGATTAGTGTAACGTGTGATAAGTTTCATCAACACCCTCACAGTCAAGGGTGAAGTGCTTCGTTAGTGCAGGACATCGTTGAATCCCACACTTCAGTTGCAAGGAAGCGTTGCTGAAGGACTTTTGTAAGTTGAACTATTTCCTACTGGTTATTACTTTAAATATCTATCCGTTGCTTTACCATATCTTTGTCGTTCTGATACCTTTTACAATAGACTTGCATGCTATTTTAAAACATAGAGAAAAAAGAAAGAAAGAAAGAAAAATCAATACTACTGAATTACTCATACCAATTGTGTCTTATCTATTTATCTTTTGTCAACATTTTGTTTGATTTATGTTTAATTGGTGTGGGAGGAAACGTTTCTGCTACTCCCCAATATTACCTCACTTTGTACTAAACATTTTTCTGTATTGCTTTTACCGTTGTTATATTATATAGATTATCCAAACAGTTTCTTTTTTTTACATTCTACAAAGTACTGAATAACTTAGACTTTTCATTGCTGCTATGCTTTTTCTTTATTTCAGGTTTGCAGGACTATTCTTTTTTTTGCAGGTTTGCTATTCTAATTTTTTTTTATTGCAGGTACTGTTACTAACTCCTTACCGCCGCATACATTATATGTCAGTCTGCTTTCTACAACCCCCCCTAATCTCCGATTGAGCCCGGTCATTCCTTGGGTTTTCTTTGTGTTACGCACGGCTACGAGCCAACGTAACATAAATTTGACGCCCAACGTGACTGCCACGAATTACGTAACAAATCGTACGACAAATTAATATTTAAGTAAATGTTAATATATACAGAGCAGCTAGTAAATTAATTTCCAGAAGCCACATTTATCTCTTAGTATTAAGAAAGAAAAATTAATATAGAAATAAAACCAGACTCCAAAAGAGAACACTTACAAAAAAAAAATAATCACAAAAGCAAAAATAGTTTAAAATTTGTAACAACTTATAAAACAAGCTTGTGTTGCTAAATTAAAAATTAAGTAGGTATGTACGTAACTGAATACCATAAATGTATAATTTTGTTCATTTATATACAAGACATTCACGGTTTATGTATTGTACTTCTTTACCTAATAAAAATGATACTTTAAAATGCGTGAAAATTGCCGAAACTAAACTTTTCTACTTTTGATTGCTGTAAGTTCTTTTAAGATAAGCTCTGTATTAATTGCATCTAAAAATGTTCCAAATTTATGGACAAAACGGTGAATCCATATAACCTGTCTTGCACACGATTGATTTTAAACAATCTTCTATAGATTTAAGTTTGAAAAATGAAATTTCATTTGATGTTACTGATACTGGAAGACTATTAAGAAAATTGTTACATTGAGCAAGTTTGATATTGAGTTATTTCTCAGCGATGTACGAATATAGATCATAGTTGTTTGACAGAAAAAAACATTTAAGGCACTTTTACTTCATTAAATAATTCATTGCCGTCTATGTCAGATTCTTTTTTGAATTCGTCCGTTAACTGTAAATGCAATGTTTGGCTATACCGTAAAATGGGGCTATACCGTAAAATGGGGCTACTTTGTTCCATTTTAATGCGCAAACATGAAAAGTTTCTGAAAAATATAAAAATGTAAATATAATTTTAGTTTTTACACGAGGTATAAATAAGAGGTTACTGAAACTTATTGCACGGTCGATTAATTAAAAAATTACCTGCAACTATTTTTTTTTTATTAAAAATTGGGACGACGCCTACCAATGGAAGAGGTTACTTTCCTTCAGCACATCTAAAAATAGCAAACACTCAAATTGGGTCCTAAGTAGGTGATATCTAAAAAGTCGTTTAATGGGAAAACTACAAATACACTTCTTGTCGAGGTAGATCTACAGAGCCCAGAACGTCATTCTAAGAGTACGTCATTACATCTGGTTTAGACGGCCATTTCCACATTGTCAGCGACCTTTCCATGGAGTTAATGGTGATTTCATTTTCATCACAGTTACTTTTGAATGTTTGTAATGTGAATGTTTTCATTGGTATCCTATCACTCCGAAAGCACTTGCTTCCACGCAATTTTCAGTGGCCTGAAAAATGCCACATCTAGCAACTGCGTTAGGTGCGTACTGTTTGGAAGCAAATCAATTAATCTTATTTGATTTTCGTGGTATATTTTTAGTGCACCTATGGTTATATGAGACACCAGATTGTCACATAATATAACTTTTTGCTTTCTAATTTTTCAGGCGTGAAATCATCTGATATTCCAGCCAATGATTAAATATTAATGACGTAACGTGAGTTATGTATCCCCCAATCTTTATATGTATTATAAAATAGAATCTAATAGGAAATTATTAAAAATCATTAAGAAATTATTAAGCCAAGTACAACAATGTAATTCAAGGATAAATATAAAAAGGTTATTAACAGTTATGAGAACGGATGCAATACATTGTATTCCAGACGATAGTGATACTGCAGGTGGTACATTACAGACGGTTAAGATACCGCGATTACCTAGAAAGTAAGATTGTTACAATGTATTATGAATAATATTAAGAAATAAGCAGACATGAGCTCTGCAAGTTCCCACAGACTTGTGAGGGGCAGGGACAACATAAATACCTCGGGAGCCCCAGATCAGTCAGTCAGTCAAAGTAAATCAGCTTTAACATTGCAGTTTGCTTAGGCTACTCACTCATATTAGTTGAATTAGTAATTATTTTTTGACTTAGAATTAGTTTAAACCAGTTTGTTAAAATTCCATAATTAATATCTGATTAAACTAATAAAATTTGTTACAAGTTTTGGAAGTAGTTTTTAAAAACACCGCTCCCAAGGCCCGAAACGTAACTTGTTTTGATTTTTATCTCAACAAGTGCCCATAAATTTGTTTCAGAACGCATCACACTATAAGCACTGTGCGTCTCGGGACACAAATAATTGTGTCTGTTTCAAGGTCAACTTTAACGTTTCAGTTTAAACTCATATTTAAATTATCCGTTAAAACTGAACTATCTATAATAGTATCTTTTAATTTGAACGGTAACGGAATCTAACTGGTAAAATAGATCTGTACATAAAATAAAACATATACTTTTTGCATAAATATTATAATTATAAAACATCACCGCACTCGCGCCATATAGGTTTTGAGTTTGATTTTTATTTCTTTTAACTTTGCATAGAATTATTAGAATTAAGATTAGATAACAAGCTTTGTTAATAAATAGGAAAAGGAAATTATTTGGGAAGAGTGCAAAGATTAACATTTATACGTCAAACATGACTTAAAAAAGCCAAAAATAATTGTGTCCCAAGACGCGTGTGTATATAAATTGCCGCTTGAATATATTTAAGTTAGTCGGTATTGCAAGTATTTGTCTGTTATTGTTTAAAAACCAGTTCAAAAAATATTTCATCATCAGTAAGTTTCTTTCAGCATTTCTTGATGCCATTTTTTAATAAATGTATTGGAAAAAAAACTAGACAAAATGCAGGAACCAGAGAATTTGTCAATGATGTGAGGTTAGAAATGCTCAATCCGGGGTTAAACCGCCCAGATTCCAGGTTTAGTTAAACCGGACTTAAATTGACAGTAACCTAGGATTGACCTTCTATACAAGGTATTATCTAGTTTTAACCGAGGGTTAGGTATAACTTGAGTTTAACCCTAATTGGTACAATGCACCCTAAGGGCCGGTTGTACAATGTCAGTTTAAATTTAAGTTTACTTAAATTGATAACAAGGGTAATCTTAAATTTAAACTTAACTTTAAACCACACGTGTTTTACATGTTTATTTTATCTTCAGATTAACTAAACCTTCCTTTTTAATTTAATATGACTGTTGGCAATTCTGAACCTAACTTCAGCTCGTGTAAATATGTGGTCTGTGGTATAAATCTCAGGTTATGGTCTGTTATTGTTGTGTTTTGCTTAGCTTATAGTGTTAAAAAGAAATCGGAATAATTAACATGGAAAAATTAAAAAGAAGTAACAATTTACATTTTACTGGACTTGGTAGACAAGCGGCGGGATATATTAGAAAGCAAGAAAACAGTTGCTGTAACTTGGGTACAGAAAGAAAAAGCTTGGCAAAGTTTATAAGTTGATTATAACTCTAGAACGATGGGAAGCCCAGGAACTTATAAACTTTTAAAAACAAAGTATGAAAATCTGAAAAACGGCCAAGAAAAAGTTTTCTCAGGACAAGCAGGCTTTTTATGGAACTGGAGGTGGGCCATATAGGATTCCGAAAGTAGACGATGTTGATGAAAAAATAAAATTAATTGTAGGTGACATTGTAATTGAAGGTTTAGATCCCAGCATGATTCCGATAGTGGTAAGTAATGCCCATTTATGTAATTTACTTTTTATTTACCAAGTATCTTTACAGTACCAATTTTAATAGAGGAAAGCCAACCTTCATCTTCCTGGCAGACATGGACTCCAGCATCGCTCGATACACATGTGTCACAAGAATTAGTTGTCGAAACACAAAGTGCTGCAGATACTGATGCAGCTGTTAAAACAGATATAAACAGTAATAATGATTATAGACGCAAACGTAAGCGCAGGAATTCTTTAACAGAAGGTGCTTGCGTAAAACATGTTGGAGTGTCTGATGAAAAGATAAAAGTACTGAAACTGCAACAAGAACTCCTTCGAACACAAATAAAATGTGCAAGGAATAAATCTGAAAAAAGAGTCCAACGTGAACAAGAGACCGACAAATTAAATGTAAAGCTGCTGTAAAAACACTTGATTGTATTAGGTGTTGTTAAATGAATATTCTTTTAAGTTGTACATATCAACAGTTATATAATTACAAAAAAATTAATAATTACGTTGTTTTTATAATATATGAAAGATTCGACAACGTACCGAAGTATTCGTTAATTAATTGCCGCCTTGTTACGTTATTCATTAAAATATTTGCTGGTGGCGGAATGTAATCTTGATCTTCCCCATCATAATTATTGTCAACTGCAGGATCTATTAGTTCAGGTTCATTTTGAGAAACTGCTATGTTGTGTAGAATAGCTGTACCAACAATTACAGATTAAACTGTTTGCAATTTCAGCCGCAAGCCTAAACTAAGGATGGAGAATCTCCTCTTCCATACATTATAATTTAATTAAGGGCCGCTATGCTTGCGGCCACGTCCCAATGCCCCAATGCTCCACCCGAAGGTACTACATGGGCTTTAAACGCGAAAATATAAACGTGCTCCTAATTATTCTAACTTCTAAATTAACACATCCTAAATAAAAATCTAACAACTGAAACAAAAACTAAAAATAAGGTTTCATTGATGGTATCCCTAGCGTTGATTTGGAGTGTGCACGATCAACAAGACACAAACAAAATGAATGAGGAGGGATCCGTAATGCCGGATAGCAGCTGCCAGCTCTGCTTACCGGTGCGACCTGAAGGGTCGACTTAAAACTATCCAAATCTAGCTAGCTAATTTAAAATGGATTCAAATTTTCTAAGAATACGCCAAATATATTAATAGTGAATCCAGCTATTTTACATGCTCTATAAATTTACAAATTCGTCTTCCCTGATCTAAGTAATTTGTTAGCTTAAGTCCGTCCCTAGCTTTTCCTACCATTCCCTAACTTATTTCTATTTTAATTTCAATCTTCTCAAACAATCTTCCTTCCTATATATAAGCTGCCACCAAAAATGACGGCAGAACGTCAAACAAATAATATCAAGCCACAAACAATAAAAGCAGGCAAAAATATAAATATAAAAATAAATTAAATATTTATGTAAATATATAAATAAACATTTTTTAGCATTAAGCGTTGAGCAGTGCATAAAATTGCAAAAAGCATAACCCAAATTATCAGGTGAAGTCGCATAAGCATTATACCGGCTAGTGCCGTTACGCACAAAACGTGCTCGTTAAACTATTTCAAATCTACTAATTATCATAAATCAATGCTTATGCTAGTACAACCGCCACAATTTTGTTCTTATCTCGTTAATATATTTCTCCAGCATCTGAAGATCTGGTCCTCTGCATACCCTTAAACTTACTGCTAGAGGGAAATGGATGCACTGCTGAAGTATGCACTAATCGTCGGGGGGGGGGTCACAATCACTATCACTGACTATCACTTCGCTTTTAAGTCCTGGAGGGATGCGCGGTTTCACTTTATTTTATTTATTATTTTATTTCTTTCTTTATTTCACTGATTTAATTTAATGAGGTTTTTGATTTATATGTTCTTATTTATTTATTTCCCGGATTAAGTTTTAAGTTTTTTATTTATTCCCGATTTCCGCGCGTATAAGGTTATATAGTGGCTATAGTGATTGTATTAGTGGTGCGGGGGTTGTCGTGCATATGGACTTTTATAAATATTATCATAAATTGTTATTTGCTGTTTTTTTGTTTTTTCTTTTTTTAGTTTTTGTTTTATATTTTTTTATTTTTACCTTTTTTTTTTATTATTTAAATACAGGTTTTGGTTACCAAACTCATATCATTTAACGCCAGGTCAAAATCTAAAATTTCCAATCCTCCCCCCCCCTAGCGTTTTACGCGCGGTTATCGCCGTCTAATCTCGCGACCCTTCCCGCAAACTCTTTAAAGGCTGTCCAGAACGCCTTCTGGTTAGCCACTTCCCCAACTTCCTCTAGGCTCTTTGGCCATGCTAGACCTAGGATAGCTAATTACCTATCAGCTAACCCTCGATTTGCCGCTTCAAGCGGGCAGTCGAAGAGCACGTGCTCTGCGCTTTCAGCGCCCTCACCGCATTCGCAGCGGTCGTTGTCGATTAAACCGAATCTTTGTAAATACGCTTTTAGGGCGCCGTGTCCTGTTATCAGTTGCACCATTTTATGATCGAGTTTTACCTCGATATTACCTCTAGCTTCTAAGCTCCGTATGAATTTGTGGGTCAACCTGCCCGTGGCAGCGTTGTTCCACCTCTCTTCCCATTGTCTGATAGACTTTTCGCGCAGCTTTCTTTTAATTAGAGACCACGGTATCGACGAATGTGATATCCGAAAGTCGCTCGTCGCGGCCTCTTTAGCTAATTCATCAGCCCTATCGTTCCCTACGTTACCATCGTGCGACCTAACCCAACAGAACTTTAAACGTCGACACTCGAGCGCCGTATGCGCTATCCTCCAGACGTCCGCCTGGAGGTTTGTCAAGGTGTTCATGTTTGTCAATGCCGTCAGCGCTGATTTGCTGTCGTTGATTATATAATATTCATCTCTGCCCGTGTGATTTATGACGTAATCGATTGCCTCACTTATGGCTACCAATTCACATTGGAAGATAGTGCTCCAGTTCGCGAGTTTTGTTTGATGCCGAAACACCTCCATTTCCTACTTAAACACAACACACACCGCGCCTGCTTGCCCGTCATCCATACGTGAACCGTCTGTATAAATTCTGATACGCGTCGCGTCCCCATCGCCTTCAACAAACTCGATTCCTTTAATATCGGCCGGGTGCCCTAACTCTGATACGACAATCTTTCTCTCTGCCTCCCTATTGCCAAGACGAATATCTTCGATAATTTCGCGTCCTTTCCCGGTATCTACTAACCTTCTATCTCAAAACTCCCTAACGACATATTCGATGGGGAGAGTCTTACTGATAACCAGGACCGCCTCCGTGGAGGTGGTCCTGTACGCCCTCGCCGCCTTCACCGCGGTAATGCGTTGAACGATCGTCAATTGACGCATCTCTCGGACTTTGCAACCTTCCGCCCATACAGATGCTGCGTACAGCATTGCCGGCTCTATAGCTCCGGCATAAACCGTCCTTAGCCATTCGCCTCTGAAACACCAGTTTATTTTCGCCGCCGCCATCATTTTATTTGATAATTCGCCGCCCTTGCATTTTACGTATTGTACGTGCGCTTTCCAATTTAATTTATTGTCTATTTTGACACCGAGGTACGTGATGGCGTCTTTGAACGGGATTTTCTCCCCTCCTGGCTCTAGCCTAGGGGGTCGCTGTCCCGGTTTCGTTCCGAAATATAGTGCTTCCGATTTTGACGTATTAAATCTCAATTTTACCTCCCGCGACCATTCGTGCAATTTATTTGGCACCTCGTTTGGTTTTGTTCGCATGTCCATTAATAATCGCGATCTGATAATTAAAAGCGTGTCATCCGCAAACCCAACGATTGAGCATCCTGCGGGCAACTTGACCCTAAAGATGCTCTCATATAACAACTTCCAAAATGTGGGACCAGAGCATGACCCCTGTGGGCACCCCCTTTCCACCTCGCGCGACAAAACTTCACCCGGAATTTCAACCTGTGATAGTCGTCCCGAGAAATAGCTCTTGACTAACGACATCAAGTTCTGCGTACAACCCCTACAATCTAACTCGCAAACGATTAATGGCCACCAGGCAGCATCAAATGCTCCTGAAATGTCCAAAGCAACAACAACACAGTACTCTTTAGCATCTCTCGCTTGCTTAATTTCCCCGACAACGAACTTTAGTGCGTCTATAGTCGACTTTTCCTCCATAAAACCGAACTGTCGGTTATTAAAACCACCGCTGTCTCGCACTAAGTGCTCAACTCGCGTAGTCATAACGCGATCCAAAGCTTTCCCCAGCACCGGTAGCAAACTAATTGGACGATAGCTGCCCGAGTCTGACGCATCCGCCTTTTCAAGTTTAGGGATAAATTTCACGTTCTGGACTTTCCAGCAACGCGAAAGTACGCCCCTCTCTAAACAAAGTTTAAACAACCCGACAAAGACACACGGGGCTAACAGGCACGCCTTCAGAGCTGCGTCCGAAGTGATTCCGTCATGCCGCGGTGCCTTCTTAGGATTCATCCTCCTAAGAGCCCTTACGACCTCGTGAACTAAGATTGACTTATCGGCACCTGTTCCTTGTGCCTCAATAGCTTCCCGACGTACTAAATCGTACAAGCCATCATACTCCTCGGGATTATCTGATGGAAAAAATTTCTCTAATAAATACTCCGCCGTGGTTCTAAAACCTTCAGTATATTCGCCATTTATTTTTTTATATTACCGAGCGCGATTTTCTGTTGTTTACCCCTTATTACGCGGTATGCGGTACCACAAGGTTTCTTCTCGGAATTTCGCGTGCAGAATTCTTTAAATTTATTTGTTCGCGTTTCTTTTATTAATATTTTATATTCGCAGTTACTTTGACTATATTCGAGTCGCCGTTGTTCTCTTATTTCTCCCGAGGCGCGTTGATAGCGGCGCCTTAGGTTACGCGTTTCTGCCCGCTTGGTGGTTAGTTTGCGAGTCCACCAGGGTACGCTGTCTTTAAATGTTTTCTTTCGCGGCATGGAGTACGACGACGCGTCTACCACAGCGTCGTTTAATTTTTTCGCGAGTGTTTCTATTTCGTCTGCCTCTTGGCAGTTTAATAGCTCGTTTTCGAGCGCAGGAATGCTTTTGCCAAATTTTTCTTTAAACCGCTACCAATTTGTTTTTTTATTACAGCACCGCGGAAAGATAGTTAGTTGCTCGTTTGTTTTTTTCTCGTTATCGATATCCCACGTAATAAATTTATGGTCAGAGAGCGTTATCTCGTCCGACCTAAGTTCTCAATTATAAATTATTTCTAGCATCTCGTGCGAGACTGCAGTAATATCTATAAAACTGCTGCCTCTATCATTAGTGTTTATCACACTAAGATCCCACTCCGTAAAAAGATCAGCAACCTGCGAGCCCCTATCGTCTTTGATAAGGCTACCCCATAACGGCGACTTAGCATTAAAGTCTCCCCCAATTATTAGTTTTTTATTCCTTCCAATTTTGCGAAAATTGCCTTCGATTTGATTTATTAAGTCCTCGGTTTGAGGAATTTCCCGTCGGGAGTCGACTGGAGGAAAGTACACGCTTATCACGTAGAATGTGTTTGTCCCGGTTTTTATTTCCGCGGTGGTTATAAACTATTAGACAAATTATTTAATAAAATACCGGCACACGTCCCATTATTTATTATTATTCCGCTGCACGGTCGTTCGCTATTCGCGTTTAACACCGTAAGCCCCCTCCCAAAACCTGTTATTTTGTGGCTATACAGGTGCGGTTCCTGTATGAACCCGATAACGATTTTATTTTTTTTTATAATTTTGACGAAATTATTGGTGGCCCCTTTACCCTTGCCTAAATTAATCTGCGCTCATTTGATTTTCGAGCACCTCAAAACATCATCTAATGGCCTAGGATTCATAGTCGATGTTCCTGACGATGACTGCCTTCAACCGCTGCATCGTGGGGCACTGGCTAGACTTCGCATCATGACGAGTGTCGACCCTAACGCTACCAACCCTGTCGTTCGGTCTCGCACAGACCACACAACAAGAAACTGCCCGCCTACAGCTCTTGAACTCATGCCCCACTTCGGCGCAGTTACCGCAAAACTGCGCCCGCTCCTTACACTCTGTGGACCTGTGGCCGAACTCGTAGCAACGGATGCACTGGATCATTGAGAAATGATCCCGAGCCCAAACCCTACGCCATCCCAAACAAACTGCCTCCGACAAAAAACATCTTCTAGTCGCCGGCGAAACCTCAAAAACGACGCTGGCAAACGGATCTCTGGGTCCCCTGCCACCAAACCGAAACTTCTCCTTCACCTCCTCCTCGAACCTAATCCCCTGAAGCGGTGGTTCTGAACAATCAACCTCTGCAGGAGCTGTTCTTGCTTCATCTCCCTCTCTACCCCAGGGAGCACAATGCGCGGCCTCCTCTTCTCGATGGTCCTTGCTGTAAGACACTGACAAGCCCCACCTACCGTCGACTGCAAACGCCTGGCATCCTCCTTACCAGCACACTCGACAACAACGCCATCCCTACGCGCCCGATGTGCTCCGACAACAACAAACCCATCC
This sequence comes from Platerodrilus igneus, assembly GCA_036346225.1. Classification (NCBI taxonomy): domain Eukaryota; kingdom Metazoa; phylum Arthropoda; class Insecta; order Coleoptera; family Lycidae; genus Platerodrilus; species Platerodrilus igneus. Next base: position 232,994 of record JARFIW010001548.1, read on the forward strand.
TTAGCCGGGTCAACCTTCCTCTTCAACGTCACTATGACGTCGTCCTTCACCCTTGGGTTGGCGTCGACACGAACTGCGACCGTCGACGCTGCTTTCCTAACCACTGCTTCAGCATAGGGCATCACACCCCTTGGTCCTCCTTGCCCTACTACGACCTGCTTAGTGCGCGTCGCTGCCACCTCCGCCACAGCCTCCTTGACCTCGCCACGCACCATCCTCAGACCCCTAACCATCCCTAATAGCTGATTCGCAACGTCTCGGAACTCGTCCGCGGCGCTGCGAATCACCTTCCTGTCGTCTACGGCGATGGTCGCCAAAGTGGCAGGGACCCGCTTATGTATAAAGCCGTGCGCCCTCCTCGCACGGAACATCAAGAGATCCAGCTCGTCTAGGTCGCTAGTAGCAACGCTTCCGTTGCTGCCAGTCGACCCACGACGCTGTCCTCTCGACGTTGCGGGCGACTCAAGCTCGGCTCCACACACAAGGGGCGCCGACTTCTCCGACTCCACCACCGCAGACCCAAACTCCCTCTGTGACGCAACTACCTCCCCGTCGGACTGCGACACCAACCTATCTACCGCAACCACGAGCTCCTTCTCTCCGACCTTCTCTACCGACCCAGCCTCCGACTGCTCACCCCTGACCGACTCCGATCGACCGCCCCTCTTCTTCTTCGGCAACGGCTCTTCATCTCGATGGACAACCATACTGAAAAATCAAATAGCAAAACAACATAGACAAACAAATCCCAGATTAAAATGCCTTGGCGACGCTAAATAAACTCAAAGCTAAGATGTATAACTAAACGGCAAAATAACAAGTACAGAACAAAAACGCTGCTCCAATAAAAGACGGAAATTTCAAATGACCCTTAAACTTCTTTGTAAGTATTTATTTATTCAAATTTTTAAAAACCACCAAATGAAATTTCAAATTTATCAGAACTAAAATAAACACTAACGTCAAAATAACAAGAAGGACAAAAAAGATAGCAAGCCTAATAATTATACGCAATTAAAAATCTACTATAATAAAACTGTATTTATTTATTTAAAATTCAAACTAGCTAATTACCTCAAAAACAAATTTATAAAATACTGGACTTAAATTTAAATTTGGAAGCAAACTAATTAAAACACGCGTTATTGGAATGCGGTACCCGAAGCACTTACCGTTTGTTTACTTGGTGTTTACTCGATCTTCAAGTGTTACACTCCTAATTAAACCCAAAGATCGACTTTAAGGAATCTTAAAGTGCACGTGTACTTAAAAAATGGAATATTGATATTCAAATTATTTTAAAATTTACGGTTTTTAGCTATTTGTTTGATTCAAAAAGGGGCTAGATTTTGGTTTTTAAATTGTTATTTTATTACACGCACTTTATATAATTTTTCCGAATTTATTTGTTGGTTTTACGCTGTTTTAGCCCGTTTTCCTCGTTTTTTTTAATAAATTTATTAGAAAGCTTTTTTAAATTATTTTGAGTTTATTTTTAGTTATTTATTTAGTAGATTTTTGATTTATTAGCCCGAAATTTAAGTTGGTTTATTTTAAAATGCGGATTTTAGTTAAATTTTAAGTTAAAACGCGATTTATTTATTATTTATTCGGTTTAAATTTTTGTTTTTATTACTGCCCTATGTACTAAAATTAACGTCACACAATAACAAAAGTATAATTCACTAAATATAAACGCTTAAAATATAATAATAAATCCTACATAAAAGCTTACATGTAGCCTTGTAGTCAGGAGCTCTGCAAAACACGTCCGCTCACTTCAAGCGCTAACTAGCAAGTATCCTCTTCCATACACCATAACTACGTTCCGCCACATTTCTGATCCGAATTTGAGACTCATTATATAGAGTTTTGGCACTAGTATGTGTCTGCAACAACGGAGTTAATAAATATGGACGACAGGCATATCCAATACCGCCAAGAACTAAGTAATTTTGAAATTGTCCTAATTCAAAAGAGGTACAAATTCGACTACTTTGGAAGAGATGGGCATAGTGCGTAGATCCAGGCCATCTACACACAATATTCTGAATCCGCATACGTGAGTCACATATCGCCTGTACATTTAATGAGAAATATTTATATTCCGGAATATTTCAGCATGATTAATGCCTGCAAAATAATTTGTTGAAGAACGTGATAATATACCATAGAATTTAATGTCAACTAACCTGGTGATTAAATCCTAACATGAGTACAATCTATAGCCCCAACAACTTAAGAAAATCTCGCAATGTTGTAGAACAATCTGCTACTTTTTTGTAAGTCGACAGGAAATTTTATAAAGTCTACACGTAATGATGCAGTTGCAATTATTTGACTTGCTGTTTTATGGATGCCAGCAAAATCACCCACAACTATCAGCATACTGCTAGTTGCATAAAACTTTAATGTTATTAAAAGCTTCTGCAGCGGTGTGACAATGTAGTTTCTATAGAAATACTTGAGTTGGAAACGTGTATATTATTAAATTATGTTTATACCTATCGGTTGGTCTTTCCAAAGGATAATGTATCAAGCTTAATAAGTAAATAACCAAGTGCTTCGATAGACGAAAACGTATTTTAAACTCTTTGTCACACCACAATTGGAAGTTCTTGGGCCTAAGTCTAAAAATCTGTGGACGCCTTGACCTTTCTACAACATACATATCACCCTCTTCTTCATCCGAAAAGTATACAGCGTCCACCAGTTTAAGAAAATCCACGTCTACTATATCTCCCTCGTCCATAATAAAACAATTGAAACCACAAAGATTAGCATTGAAACAGATTGATTTTTATTAGCTATAAGTATTCAAAAACTAACCACATGTTCTAAATTAACTATTATATTAATTTTTTTATCAATATACAAAATTTAGGTTAAGTGATGAATGGCAATGACAACTGGAGACTCAACTTCTTCCATAATGTGTAATGAGTTTCCTAAACCCCACTAACCACTACTACCTCCACCATCGCAACCACCTCCTCAACCGCGTGTTACAACTACCACATCCCCTGTTATTCCTGTTTCGCAGAAAACAGTCCAATCAATACCTTCCCATGTTCCGGTAACTCGACCTACGAAACCGAATAACAGGAATAATAAGATGAGGGAAATGAACATAAAAGGTGCATTACAGGAAGGTACTGACCTGGATGCATTTTATTACAACCCTAATGTTCCTAATCCCGTTTCGTTTTCCTGATGGCAACACAAACGTCTTAAGCTACATTTCTAGTTCTCGCACCCCAGATTCCTATGCCGACTTTGCTCCCCTTAGGATTTGACTTTTGGACTTTGGGATTTCTTTACTTACCTTCCTGTTTTGCTGAATATTCTTACGCTCCACCCCGTGTGGGTCCGGATTAGAAGAATCCCACGGTACGGCCTACATGTCGTATCACTAAGAAAAGAATTTTGTTGCTTCAACTGAAAATTAGTTGATTCAATTAAAATTTTGTATATAAACAATGATCTACATGCATTAAATAGAAAATAATAAAATGTTGCAAAACCGATTTTCAAGCAAACAAACCTAAATTTGTACCACAATAATTATGGCATTTATTCAAATGGCCATTAATGTAACTTGAATGATAGGTAACGTTCCTTCAATTACTTGTGGGTTTGAATTGAATTATTTAATACTTTTATCAAACACACTGTTATGTTAAATCGACACGTTGAATATTCCACTTACATATAAAAATCATTGAAGCAAATACACGAGTTTAGTATTTGAAAGGGTTTGCTGCATTAAAACAAACTTGTCCAATTTTTCCACTTACCAAAAAGCGTTATTGGTTTAACTAACCCATATGTTGAGCACAGTTAATAATTATTAAGCTAAGTGGCTAAAAAGGGTTGAAGTAATAACATTTTTGGTTTAATCAAACTTTTATTGTGTTCAATTGAAACATTTAGTTGTCAAATCAATCATTTCGTTGCGTTCTACATTGTTTAGAAATAGAATTGGATTAAACATCCAAGGTGGTTTGATTCAATATTCAGCTTGATTGATTTCGACTTAATGAAGTTATTTTAATCAATTTTTAATTCAACTTGACGATCAACAAATGAGTTAGTTTATCCCTAACAGGTTTAAAACCAAATTGATTTAAAATAACTTCATTCAGTCACATTATCAAGTTGGATATTGAATCAAATCACCTTCAATGTTACATTAACTCAGGTTCATCGTGCATAATTTTTAGTTTAGCTTCCACTTGAATTTTATAAAACTGGTTTATTCCTTGAGGTTGCAATGGGTCTTTGAAGTTAGACGTTCGCTTATATAGTTGAATGCTAAAAACAACGACATTTAGTTATGGGCAATAAGACTAATTTATAGGAATGTACTTACGTGTTTTTAGACGAAAAGATTTTGCTTGAACATAGCACAACATGCTAAATCTATCTCCTATGTATTTTTATACTGGGTTGAAATACTTTTATTGAAACTAACACAATAAACAATGTGAATTAACGCTTGACGCCATATTGACGTGTGCAGTCGAAGAGTAGCAGTATATTAAAGATATAATGTGCGCGCGCTGTACATCCAATACGCAGCATCGGACACACTAAAAACGGTTGGGTTCAACGAATAACCGCGATGTTTGATTTCGCTATGGTAGTTTATTTAAACCAGCAAGCTATAGTACGTTTGTTCGAATGTTGCATTTCTTACAAAACGTGTTCATTTGACACTTATTCCACCTCCACCATTCATTTAACTAAAATGGATTTTATTCAACATTAAAGTAGTATTGGAGTAAAATATGAAATTTGTTGGCAATATTAGTTTGTATTAAATTCGACTGATGTTCAATAAAATTCACTGTTGCATTCTTTAATTAACCAACTGTAATTATGCATTCAAACAAACAAATTTAAGTCAACTAATTTTTGTAGTTAGTTTAACCATCTACAAGCGGTCCAGTGAATATAGTTTCGTTTAGAACGACTAAAAAATACTTGATCAAATGCTTTACTCTTCAATACAACAGAGTTGGTTGTATCAACCAAATCACTTTTCTCAGTGTAAGAGGCGACTAAAGCGGTCCAACACACACACACTACATACACACACACATACACACACCCGCACACACGCACCCACACATACTCATTCACAAATACACTGGGTTTCGGTTTTGTGTTCTTTTTGGGCTGTTTTTTAGCCGCAATGAAAATCATATCCTACTGAAAACGGGGTATGTTCCTGGTATTTAAAAGTGCGATCGAGTATATGTTCTGTTTCTGTATTCTTAATAAAACATTCTATGTCAGAATAAACTGCTATCGAGAAAGGTATCTTATACCTAAGATCCCTAGCTGTAAATATTTTTTGTTTTCGAAAGGGAAAATAGCACAACACTCGTTAAGGGTTTCGCAGACTTGCTCGTGTTTCTCGAGACGCTTGTGATCATAAAAATAAAAGAAGCTACTATTGCATACATAGAAGTGGCCATATGTTTAGTTAATTGGCATCTCACTAATGAGGCTTAACTTATTATAAGACAGCAGCGGTATTTAACGTCGGGTTTAAAACCTTTGAGATTCGCCAACCCATCATGTTCGCTACTGCTTTGATTTTTTACCAATTTATCATCTTCAGAATTATATTCTGACGTATCCTCGACATAGCGGTCTTCAATACTTAATAGATTATCGTGGTTTTTGCGTGTTTAACTAGATAATTGCATTGGGGTTATGATATATCGAAAGCGTTTTAAAACAAAAGCAAAAACATTTACAGAATTATTAGTTTGCTTCTTAAATTTTGATACATCTGCTGTCGGTATACAACTGACCAAATTTTTTATATTGAAAATTTCTGTAAAGTGCGGATATGAAGTTATATGATTAGCCTTTCTACCTGTTGCAAACTTAAATACTCTTGCTAAAAACAAGAGATGTCCCTATTCTGAATATTTAAACATTCTTTTTGTTTTGAATAGCAAGAGGAAAAGGTATGGAACAAATTTCAGAAAGTGTAGACACTGAGCCATAAAAAACGTAATGTTTTATTTTACCCAATACATGTGTTGAAACATTGAAGCTGGTTATATCTTCATAAAAGAAGACGTCGCTTTGATTTTTTATATTGAAAAATAAACCTAAAAACTGTTTTGAATGGCGATACATCAGATCTGTTAGTATAACTAAATACCTTACCGCCCTTTGAGGCGGTTGTTGCAATATCATTGACTTCCCTAGTTGTAATTACATAACTCAAAAGCCTTTCCTTTCATCCACTACAGTATAACAAAACACTGTTTCGTCAAGACTTATACTTTAAATACATTCAGTACCTGTCCAAACTAAATTGCACGCAAAACACAAAAGTATATATGTGTATATGTGCAACAACTGTCTCAAATGGGGGTAAGGTATTTAGTTATACTGACAGATCTGATGTATCGCCATTCAAAACAGTTTTTAGGCTTATTTTTCAATATAAAAATCAAAGAGACGCCTTCTTTTACGGAGATATAAGCAGCTTCTCTCTCTCTACGTTGGCTTGAAATATAGAGAATTTGTGTTTTTTAATTTAATTTCTTAATTGTATGCAGATTTGTAATAACTGAGGGCTGAGCAAACATAAGAGTGCTGTAAATAATAACCGTAGCTATTATTTGAAAAATACATATCTTTTCAATAAACTCTTCAGAAAATTACAGATTCGGAAAAATAGTTTAAAGTCATTGTATTCAAAATTTTTAAGCGCATTTTAATCGTTCGTGCAAAACTGGCTCTGCATGTGGAATTAGAAGTCATTTTATGGTCGTGCAATTCGCCCAAAGGCGTCACGCCAAAGGTTTTATTGAAATTATACGGCTCAAAGTAAAGGAAGTGTTGTTGAAATTCGAAAATGTGGACTAACAGAATGGACGTGGACTTTTCAATGTGTTGTAATCAAATGTTACAACTGTATCCAAAACTGCATGCAATTTTAAGGAAGTATCGTAAAACAAAAATATATCATAATTGGGTGCAAATATTAAAAGCTCAGAATCCCAATATTGATTCAATTTTAGTGATGGAGAAACAAACTTCGCTCTCGGTTAGTTATCTAAGACTTTCAGAAAATCTTCCATTTCATACGAATAGATAAAAAATGCTTTTTCAAAATTTATTTAACAAACTGCAAATCATCAAATGGATGCCAAGTCCTCAACATCCTGGAGTAGTTTGGAAAACAATCACGTCTGCATTTAATTCGAGAATTCAAACAGCTCAGATTATTAACGTTACTCATAAAGACCTTGGTGAATTTCCTGAAGAGTGTAAAAAACTAATTCTAACCAAATTGCATATGATTTTTAAATATCACACAGTAAACCTTAAAGTTAATGTTGCGTCGGAGTGCGATTTTTCAAATTTTCTGTTGCGAATAACAAAATTAAGTCTCAAATAAGATATTTTTCCATGCACAAGTCTTTAATTTGTTTTAATAATTTACAGAGTTTTAACGATTGGTATGCAGACAATGTTTCAGAATGTTTATTGGGTAAAATAGAACATTACGCTTCTTACGGCTCAGTGTCTACACTTTCTGAAATATTATTTCTTACTGTGAATATCAACAAGTGCAACGATATTTGTCATGCAACTTGTTTCATACCTTTTCCTCTTGCTATTCAAAGCAAAAAGGATGTCTAAATATTCAAAATAGGGATATCTCTTGTTTTTATTGGAGTATTTTAGTAGGAGTATTTAAATTTGCAACAGGTAAAATGCTAATTATATAACTTCATATCCGCATTTTACAGAAATTTTCAACATAAAAAAATTTAGTCAGCTCTATACCGATAGCAGATGTATCAAAATTTAAGAAGCAAAATAATAATTCTGTAAATGTTTTTGCTTTTGTTCTAAAACGCTTTCGATATATAGTAACCCCAGTGCAATTAAGTAGTTAAACACGCGAAAACTACGACAATCTGTTAAGTATTGAAGACAGCTATGTCGAGGATACGTCAAAATATAATTCTGATGATGAGATGATAAATTGGTAAAAAATCTAAGCAGTAGCGAGCACGACGGGTTGGAAAATCTCAAAGGTTTTACAACCGACGTTAAACACAGCAACTGAACTAATTCAATATTAAATTGTAATTATATAAAAATTAAGTTTACCAGAAAGAATCGAAGTTGTACGCGTAATTGGAAATAATGTCCACTCGATGAGAGAGGCAGATAGAGAATTTAATAATAGATATCCTCAAAAACTACTGATTAACTGCAGCAATGTTAATAAAATATGTAACGAGACAGTTACTATTTCCAGGCATCTTTTTGTCACAAATAATTCACATCAAAAAGTAAGACATGAATAAGTGGTTTTGAATTATTTTCAAGGTAATCCTCAATATAGCTTAAGAACCACCGCTGTATATTTGAACATACCCAAAAAAAACCAATAAGAAGATGTCTTAAAAAGAACAAAATGAAGCCATATAAGCATACCTTACGAGTAGGTGGTACTGAGAAAAGAATGTTGTTTTACCTGTGGATCCAAGGAGAGTATCCTAATAATAAAATGTTTTTAAGTCATATACTATTCAGTGAAGAAGCAACTTTTACAACCAACGAAGTAGTTTCTTCTCAAAATCTTTGTCATTGGTGGTTTGGCGGTTAGAGGCACAGGTGAAGTCCTATCTATAATGTACTTTTATATCGCGCCGCACGTGTAAGTGATGGGCAAGTTAATGCCTCGCGCAACAATTCATTTTTGTTATCAACGTGGCCACGAGAAGTTGTACTACTCGTGTGTAATGCAGTGAACCAACAACAAGTAAGTTTTATGTTCATGTGTCTGTATCCTCTTAATAAAACTGTGTAACTCCACAAATAATTTTGCAACGCACCAGGTATATACGGTCCACTCTCATATATATAATATTATTTCGCATTACTTTACCCCCCCCCCCCCAAATTGGTCTCTATTTCTAGACAATCCTGAATGGGGGATTAATTGGAAGGGTCAATATTCACATAAAGTGAATGTGCGTTGCGGAATTACGCGTGAAAGAATTATTGAACCTTTTTTGAAAGAAACTTAAATAAGCAGCATTTTCTGGAATTTCCAAAAAACGACATAATGGATACTTTGACTGATATTTCTCTTTAAGATACAATAAATCTGTATTTTCAATTGGATGACAGTCCAGCACTTATTGTTGCAACTCTGAGAGGAATGATTAAACCCTTACTTTAAAAATTCATGGATAGGGCGTAACAATCCATTAGCGGAATGGTCACCTAGATTTCCAGACTTAATCCCACTGAATTTTATCATGTGGAGTATGATTAAACATATCGTGTATAAATTGCGCGCTCAAACAGTTAACAGTTTTCGAGTCCGGATTACAAATCCTTGTGCTGAAATATTTTCAAGTGATATAAAAAATACATTGAAATGAATTGTGAGCTAGTTGAAGTTTAAAAAATTTAGGTTTTTATAGCACGCCATTTTAACCTTTAATGGTATGAATTTTATTCAACGTCATAGAGTACACAAATTTGCAATATAAGCTTACTATGAGTACTACACAAACATTAAATTCAAATCAGAGCATTAAGCAAATATTATTTATATAATTTTCTAAAGGCCATTTTTAATTATAAAACAAAATTTGGGAACACTACTCGTTTATAGATGGTATCGAAAATTAATCTAGGGAAATAATATTAAGTTATTAAAAGAAAATAATACTAATTAAATTGTAAAGACCTTAGAAAGTAATATATTTCATACATGTTAAAGTTTTTTACACATTTGAGATAATGATACTACAATTTTAATTAAAATTGTTTGATAATGTTGCACTATAATTTTAATTTCTACCTTTAAAATTACAGATTAAAAAATATTATTTTGCAATGTTAAAATTACATATTGCATATTAAGCCATAGCTGATAAAGAACTAGAAATATACAGAAGTTCTTCCATTAATAAGATTATGGAAGAAATTGTTGCTCTGTATTCACAAAATATACAGAATTTGTTAAAGATGTGTGGCTCTAAGATAGCATGCGTGGAGAAATCTAGCCGGATATCATGCATTAATGATGTAGATAACGGATTAGATTTGGAAAAAAATTACTTCAGAGTAAAATTATTATACTTTCAAATAAGAACTTTCAAAATGACTTACCCATCATAGAACGTGCAACTACATCAAGATGTCAAAACCCTTGCACTAGCTCTACCATAACACCAGTAGTTCGGCAGGTTGATTCTATTCCTTTATATACTGTCCCTTTGCAACAATGTTTGCAGCTTACGCCATTGCAAAGTACAAGTAACCAACTGTTTTTTCTTAATACAGGAAATACAGAGGAAGATCAAGAGTTAACTTTTGAAGACGACAAAGAAAGTATGTAATTATATTCGTATTATGTGAAATCCTTAAAATTTCTGATGTTACAGATTTAACTGAATGTGATTTCTTTGTTGAAATTCCTGATGTACATAAGGATGCAGAAATTCTCAATATTAGTATTTTAAGGCAGTTGCGTACATGATTTAATGCAAATGTCTGAGGATGAGCACATTCTTAATAAGGTTTTGAATGTCACATTTCAAGGAGAAGTGAATATTGATGGTTGTAGTCTCACAAAAGAATTATTTAATATCTTTTTCAAGAAATGTAATGCCTATTTTTCCGAAATGAAGATAGCTTGGTTCCATATTTTTATTTAAACAACATGGGTGAGTTGAATAAGTTTCTAATAATCGGCAGAATCTTAAATCATATGCTAACATTAACTTATTCGCTTCCTCTAAAATTATCAAAGATTTGTTTAACACATATAGCATTTCCAGATAAAGAGATGCCTGATGACATATTATTAGAAGAATTATTCCTTTATGTCAATCCCTATTTAAGGAAAATTTTTAAAAAATCCTGCAGTTAATTCACAACAAATTACACTGAAAGAAATAGGAATTCTCCAAGATTTCTATCAATCTAATAAATTTTATGCTCGGCCTTCTGCTGATACAATTTCTAAACAATTAGCAATAATAGCTCAGGACTTTTTAGCGGATAAGCCTAAATAAATAATAACAAAAATTCGTGAAGGGGTACTACCTGAACATCATCCCAAATTCTGTATATCCTAGTAGATTTTGTATTTTCAACACCTACTGTAGTATTTTTTTGACTTTAAAGATTTAAAGTGCACATACAAATGAACAACTATAATGCAAATTAGAAGTTTCTCAATATATAAACAGTTTCAGCAGAATGCTAAATAACAACCAGATGAACAATGCTTGGTCTGTTCTCTTCCTAATGTACTGTAAAATGTATGTGTTTTTAAAATACTAAAGAAATTAAGTAGTGAATCACTTCAAATCTGTGTCAAGGTTCATGATGCTAGTAGATATCCTATTGTAACAGAAACTGTAATTATATAACCACAGAAAATGTTTACAGAAATGTTTATTAAATCTAGTATGTCTAATAGTACAAATAGTTCTTGTAACAATGGAAATTAATCACATGTAATTATATGCGTTTATCAAATTAAAGAAGTGACACATCGAATATATTTCTCTTTGATTGTTATTTCTTGAGAATCCCTGATATAACTCAGTAATACTTTTTGCAGTTGAGTTAAATCTAAATTAACTCTAAAGGACAAGTTTGATAACTCAAATTAGTCATCATTTAGACTCACAATATTAACTGATAATTCAACACCAAATGACGTTAAAGATTCAACAAGTAGTTGATACAGTGGTGTTCTATTATCAAAAATATCACGCACAGCAGTAACGGTTGAGTGATAATTTGATAATACTCCACTTAACCACAACTGTAGTGGGGTGTTCCATTCTTATATTATGAACATTTATTTCATGCTGATTGAAATGAATATAATTTCTTATTATTTACATTTTTATATAGATATTGAATGCAAAATCTATGAATTAAAATGTCAGCATCTAAAATACCCTCCCTTTCTAAAGAATACAATTCTATATAGACAGTATCACACACTTGTGTGTACACATCAACCCATAATCGTTCAATTCGCTGGCTATACACAGATTTTCCTGTAATATGACTTTCTCTAATCCACAAATGGTATTTATTAGGGCTGCCACCAAAATATTCTCATAGCCATGATCCGATCTAACTCAAGAAGGAAGACCATACTTCTCAATGGTTTCAGTAAAAAATTTAACAACCGGCTCTCTCTGAATAGACATTTCACATTTTAAGTAAACTATCAGACGAGAATAACCATCAATACAGCCATGTATCACAAAGCTCCATTTGTAACTTACAAAAAACCTGAATTATTTAGTTGTTCAACATGAACTAAAGTCGGTAGAAAACTACATACACGTGGATCATTAGACATAGGTCACAATGCGGTTTAAATTTGATAATATGCAATAAAATTTCTATATTTAATTTAAACTAACTAGATAGAAGTTTATGACTGCTATTGCAGTAATTAAAACAAAATTTTCGAAATCTTACATATCACATACTTCGTTTTCCGACTGTCCAAAATTGAACATACCTCGATGGCTTCAAATTAGTATCCATATGCCACAATGAATTAGGGATTGCAACTTTATATAACCTCCTTTTAATTGATTTACTCCACATATTGACAGCTCCTATAGGATCTACTTTGTTCAAAGTATAACGGACATGGTACCTCTGGAAACAATACCTTGTGTCTTAAATATGACTGCATAAGCTATTGAAATGAATACCTATTAATACAACTAAAAATATAACATAGTAAAAATTGTACTGAGAAGCCAGCATTAGGATGTTCTTGATGAACGTTAGTCACATAAGTCTCTAAATCAGCATCAGATACTTGAATATCTGCTCCTCATAGGCATATTCATTTCATGTAACTTTCTGTATATAAGTGATTTTGAACAGCCCAAGTGAAGTGCTATACTACTAGCTGAATATCTTTGATTATAAAATAATTGTAACTGTTCCTCAGTTATATCTAATGAAGAGCGCTAGTTACATTTCCCCTATATTAATATGTATATAAAATTAAATGTAATAATTATGTCTTAGGTACAGCATGATACATTGTATTAAAGAATGTAAGATATTAAAAGTCAACTAAGTTCATATCAGAAATAAGAATAAGGAACGACTGCTTTGTAAGCCAGACGCAACTTGATACCTCAGGTTAAGAAACAATAAACTGCGATCAAGCAGACTCATTTATAATTACTTAAAATAAAGACATTGTATGATTTATCTGGAAACAGTCGAAACGCAATATCTGCACTTTCCCACAAAACGACGTGAAACCAGAGGCTTCATGTTAAATGTAAGTAGCTGTGATCGCCAGTCAGTCTTCGGATGTCATAACTTTAACATTGTTAGGTGTTCAAGCTACTCATTGTTAATTATTAATTATTGATTTATTTAAATATTAACTTATAGGATTTTTCAATTACATTTACTATAACCTATTTGTTATTATCATTTTCTGTCCATGCTATTATCCTCATACATCTGAAAATTTTATGGTAAGATAAAATAATGATTACCCGTTGGTGATATGTCACAATGTGAACCCAAAATCATATAATTCAAGCAGTGTAAATCTGTCTCGTCTTGCAACCAATCAAATTGAGGATTTTTAGTTTCCATGCTTTTCATCTCTTTATTTTCTCGTGAAACGAAGTATAGTTAGCGACTGTTATGTTTCTATAGTTTGATATTTTCTCTTATAGTGTGTAGGCTTTCACGGCCGATATCAATAATATATTTTTTCGGGCTGATTTGCAGCGATCGGTTGAATTCTCCATTTACTCCAAACGTTTCGTTAACAGCTAAGATTAACATCTTCAGCGGTATCGTTGAGCTTTTATTCGTGGGGATCGTCTTGGTTGCTTGCTATGTACTGAATTAGATTCTGAAATACCGCGGTATTTATAGCCATGCTTAGTTGCACATGCATGACTGGCTGATCTGAAGCGGTTTCCGCTTTGTTGTTTTTAAAGCATTGGGATGCAAACTTTTATGTATACGGATGCCTTCTTCGTTCCGGTAAGTTTGGTACGTTCTTGTGAATTTCGATGGCTTTGGTGTTTATTCTTGTATAGTAATGAGTTGTAGTAAGAACCTCTGTTTTATTAAATTGTATCTTCAAATCGCCTGGCAATTGTGAATGTTCAGCGACCGCAGAATTGTCAGACTGAAGAAAATGGCAGTGTGTTTTGTGTTTTCCTATTCGTGTGTTGATACTGCGCTGTGCTATGCCTACGTACACTGAACCACATAAGCAGGAATCCTGTAAGCTTCAGCAGTGAAAGAAGGCGGACGTTTATCTTTTGCAGCTCCTAGCAACTGCCTTAACTGATATGTAGGCTTGAAGACTATGTTGACATTGTCTTTCTGAAGAACCTAGCAAAGCACTAGGCGATATTAAGTATAATAAGTATGCCGTCCCCGACTTGATGGTTGTTTCCTCATAAGTGGTGTTTTACTTTGTCTTGTGGCCTTCTTTATCTCATGTTTGATGAATCCATTAATTTTAGTGCCAGGTCTGGGCGTTTTAGCTTTCTTTGTAACGATTTCTGTTCACAGATGCAGTATGTACATGTCACCAATGTCTTTAATATCGCTCTCTTCTGGCTTAGGTGGTAATTTGACTCCTTGTTTAAATATCAATCAGTGTGTGTCGGCTTCTTATATACTGGATGGCCGACAGATTCATCACCCCTTTTAATCACCAATACGTCCAAGAACGGTGGCTGATTATTATTTTCTTTCTCCATGGTAAATTGTATACGAGGATGAATGCTGTTCAGGTGTTTCAGGAATTCATCTTGATGCTTCTTCGCAATAGCTTCAGATCACAAATGTATCATTTACATATTTGAACCAACATGTAGGCTTGTGGACTTATGTTCTAATAGCTTCTTTCTTAAAAAATTCTATATAGAAGTTGGCGATAACTGGGTTTAATGGACTTCCCATGGCTACACCGTCCTTGTGCTCGTAGAATCTTTTGTTCCATTAAATGTAAGTGGTAGTCAACACATGTTGGTAAAAGCCTGTTATGGCATCTAAGAAGACATTACGGAAGTATACCGTAGCTTCATTGACAGGTACCATCGTACAACGATACTATGTCAAAGCTGACCAATAAGTCTGTTGGTCGTAGACTTGAGTTTTCTAGTTTTTAACGAAATGTGCCGAGTGTCTGATGTACGAGTTTGATGTTCCAACGCGGGGTTGAAGAAGTTTGTCAAATATTTGGCCAGGTTGTACGTTGGTGATCCTATGATACTGACAACGGACCTAAGTGGCACATTCAACTTTTGTATCTTAGATAGCCCATACAGACGTGGTGGTAACACTTCAGACTTTTTAGTGCAAGTTGCTACTTGATTGGGATAGATGACTTCTTGATAAGTTGGTTTGTTTTCCTTAATTTTCTTCTCGTTGGGGTCATGTTGTAGTTTACAGTAAATATATGTGTTTAACATCTTATTTACTTTCTGTTGAAAATCTTTTTCGTTCAACGGTCGCATTACCCTTGCCCTACTGGCGTCATTACGATTTTGGTGTTGTTGTACAAGTTTTATATAGTCATACATTCTGTTACGTTTATTTTGAACATCCCGTACATTTTTTTCTGTTAATAAGAAATACGCGGTCTAATAATTGTCAACTCAAATCCCTTTGGCGTTAAAAACGGAAATTAATTCAGTAAATTAAAATAACCCTTTCACGTGTTAATTAATTTATCTATTTGAATAAATTCGATTCCTATTGTTACATGCTAAAGCCTAATTAATAATAAATACTTTTTCTAAGAATTCTTCAACATAAAGTTTATGCTAAAATTAAACAGGCGATAACTGGTTCTAGGTATCTGATAATTGATTTTTATGTGTTTTTCATTGAAAGCGTCGTCGAATTAAAGCCGCGCATTATCCCAATAAACCGTGTTTTTCCAGTTTTATTTCCTTAACAATAATATTACTTTGAGCTCTGGCCATTAGTGAAACGAAATTAATATTCACTTGCTCTTCAATCTACACAACGAAAACACGTGTAGAATGGTTGGTTGTTTTCGTTTTCTGTATGAAAATTCGCGCACGCCTTACAGCGTGGTGGGTGTTTATGGGTTTTATAATATTGTACTTTTCGACGACAATAAATTAATTTTATTTATAATTACTATAGCTCCTTCCGGTGGTTCTTAAAGCCACAATGAATGGTTGCTTCTTGTTGTGATGGGAGGACTACTCCAAGGCGGAATCACGCGCACCTCTGTGTCGCACCGTTTGCACAGACGGTAGGAGCCAACCGACGGTGGTGACTCGAGGGTGAGTGTTTAGACACTAATTTTCTTATATGGGTACTCGGTAGTTGTTGGAAACAACATATGTACACGGATTTACGGATGCATCACCTTGTTGGTGGTAAAATGACTGGTTGTTTGTATGCGCTAGGATATTATATTGTTTACTGATTTCTTTATTAGGATACTTTAATGTATAGAATTCCGTACTTACAATGCTGATTTGGAGCTGTGGTTTTTAGTGAGGTAATTTTGTTCCTTTTTCTTGTTTGAAGATTAATATAGAAGGTGACCTAAAAACTGCAGCTGTTCATGTTAAAAATGATTCTTTTTTATTCATAAATATGCATATTGTGTACCTACAAATTGTTTATTTTTGGTACTATTGTGTTTTGTATATAATTTTTTTTTTTTTTAAATTAGAGGCTTTTAGTTTGTAAATGTTTGATTGTGCGTAAGTGAGTATATTTTTATTTCTGGCTTTCCTTAACATTTTTTTTGTAGATATATTGCCCCGACCACTCGCCGATTGAGCCCGGTCAACTTCTTTTTTTTTCCTCGTTTTTATTTTCTTTTTTAGACTACGTCGCTGAACGTAACAATTCTTCTCGGTGGATGTTACGTTTAGGTGCTTTACTCGCTGTAGGATTTTGAAAACTTTCATTCACCTTACTAAGAGAGTGTATTTACAACACTCGAAAAGAACATGCTAGCAATTATAAGCAACTGATGCATATACACCTGTAGATTAGTAACACCATGAAACATAGTGACAGGAGTTTTATCGATAGAATAACATACGAATCAATAACACGTACAACCAAAACACATATAAAGAATTTCAACCAATGCGCCACTGCACAAAAGCTGCCCCCCCCCCGTCCATTGACATGGAGAAAACGTTGGTGTACTTATAGGATCACAAGTTTACAACAACTGAAACGACGGTACTCGTCAAAGGAGGGAACTTTGCTATAACATCCACAACTATGCCGATTGAAAACATAATCGTCAGTATTCGGAATCTGCCAGAAGTCGATGCAGAAGAAGTACGAATGAAAACCTCCAGAATCCTACAGCGAGCAAAAACACCTAAAAGTAATATCGACTTAGAAGAACGTTGAAACATGTTTAATTTGCTCAGTATTTATTCCCATTGAATTACAAGTATAATGCGCCAAGCGTGCTTTATTCTTTATTAATGTTCCATATAGTACATAATGGAACGCTTCGTTTTAATAATCTTCTTGTAGTAAAATATCTGTGTGACATAAAGTTATTTTGTCGAGCATCTCTAGCAATCTTGTTGCCTTCGTATTTCCCCACCTCTAACGGCGAGTCTTTGAATTGTCGCTATCGTCCGTTTCTAGTTTTGTTCGTTAGTCGCAGCCTAGCTATCAATTCATCAAGATGTTTTCCAGACTAGAGGCATGCGACCTTCCATTAAATTATTTGTGTGAGTGGTTCAAGTCATGGTAGACTTGAATCGATTTCAATAACTTCTACTAACGGTTTGTAATATATACATTTTACGAACTTAATTTAATTTTGTTTCATTTATTTAGCGCGCCTACGAAAAACTATAGAGAAGTACAAGTGAGAATTTTGGTTTTGTAAGTTGTATGGTTCTGTAGAAGGATTGGAGATTACAGACATGTGGTCGTGATTGCTGTTACCCCAGAAAATAGTTTATGGTGTTGTTTGGAGCTGATGAAATTTCTGATGGGATTTGTCTATGAAAATCAGATGCAGTTTGGTTCGTTATTAAATTTAAGAAATTTTGTATGTGTTTAGAATGTCGTTAGTCTTTGATAAACAGACGGTCATATAAAAAACACGAAATTTGCTATCATGTTTATGACTATATGACCTGTTTCACTTTCGATTATTGTTAAACTGGTTATACAAACCGCAGAAAGAAATTTTTGTTAGGTCAGATTTATATATTTGTAGGCTTTGTTTACATTCGAACTTCAGATAAATTTCGAAGTATATTTTCGACGTTATATTTTTTTGTGATGTAGGAACATTTTAAAGGTATTTGCCGTGAAAGCAGATGCTTCGTGTAGCTTTCCTAAAATTCAAATTAAACATTCTTCAATCTTGAAGTTAGCTTTTATTCACATATAAATTATAAAAACTTAGTATAAAAATTTAAATTCGTTTAGTGACAATTGCAAAGTGTTTGCATTTGTGTTCATACAAAATTTTGAGGTTATGAAAATTTATATATTTAATACAAAAAGTACTTGATAAGTAATAGCAGTGAACTTTTGTTTACTTTTAATTTGTTATGTACATGGAAGTTTATTTCACTTCATTGCAAAATTTAAATACACGCTGCGTAATAATTATGAAACTGTAATCTACCTGATAAGATCTGCCCAGGATAGAAATGATAATTCAATGCATTGTGTTTACAATTTTTTTTTATTAAATATTTAAAACAAGCTTATGTTTAGAGAGCAGTCTTTTGCTTTAAAAAGACAAAATTTTGATTTTGTTATAAACATTATTGTTGAAAATTTTTACATGTTAACAAGTTATGAATTTTTAAAAGAAAGTTTTTTACTTCAGTAAACAATTAGTTAAACTTTGAGACTTTTATTTTGGTCAAATGCGATCAAATCTGATAACATAAAGGTATAATTTTTGTGTAATAATTTTGTGCCAATATCATATTGGATATACATTTTTTATTTTTGATAGTTTTATAGGACACAAATGGTGTTCTACACTTTTTTATTTAATCTTTGTAATTTCTTACAGGAGCTGCGTCTTATTTTTATAAGACAGGTTTTTGTTAACGAAGGCGATCGTTTTATCTTTGGGTTTCCACGTCCGCCCTTAAAAGTGTGTTTTGCCCTTATCGTGATTATCTCAGGACTTGGTGGCGCCTATTTAACTTTGTTTAGTTTTTGTTTGAAAACAAAATTCGACTAACCCCCACTTCTTATTGCTCTACCCAGGAATAGACCCCTAGCTATGTCGGAAGATGGCCCTTTCTTTGATTCTCTGTGAAGGAAGCGGAAAATTTTTGTGCACAGGCGCCCATTTATAAAAATAAGTTTCACTGGCGCCCCGCACAGTCAACAAAAATTCGTTTCAACGTATGACTATTAGGATTGACTATAAGTATAACTATAAGTAAATTCCTATCAATTACGACATATCATACTGATTCGACGGATCAAATATACCAATTATTTTCAAACAATTGCAGTAAACTGTTTTAAATACATTAACGTCAAAAATTTCCTTTGTGATGTTTTAAAAACTACCATTCTATAACCGGTAAATACACAGCTCTAGAGTTGTTTTATCTTCTTCGTCAAGCGGATTACGTTTTTACTACGCAAATTTGGAAGATTTTTTTATGTTAAGCACTAACTAAATGACCAAGCAACTAAAAGATACTTAATCAGCCTAAATATTAGGAGTGTATTTGTATGATCGTCTTCAATAAATTATAAGTCGGGTACATTTTATTAGTTATTAGGGCAACTGTATTGCGATATTCAAATTACTTCCGTTGTTAGTGTTGAAGAAATTCGAACATAATTTAGTAGGTAAGTATATATAGATACCAATGTATATATTTATACAAAGTGTTAATAAAAGTTGATACACTGAATGATATACTATTTGTAACATTCCGTTTGTTTTAAATATTGTTACGAGCTACTATTAAGCAACCCGTTAAACACACAAGCGCCGCAAACAATGTATATTCTGCAGAAGCCTCGATCTTTCTAGCACTTACCGCAGTATGAATCATCTATTTAATTTAGGTTATATATAAGACCGCTGATAAAGTACAGAATTAGTCTATATCAAAATGTCGCATATAAATCATCTCGTGTATAGTTAGTTGCTCATTACGTTTTGAAAGTCCTATAGTAAATATAAATTTGTATTATGTAAACGTGTAGACAAAAGTGTAATAAATAAATTATAGTAGTGTTATTAATAGACCTATGGTTAAGAATTTAGTTTAAGAAGATATTAGTGTTTGTATTAGCATTAGTGTGATAGTGCTTCATTGTTAATTGTTTGTCGCTCGGTACCCGACTCAATTTATTAGAATACGTCAGTGTATCCCTAATTAGTTTTAAGATGCATTTGCTTTACTTCCCATACTAAAGTACATGTAGCAATGTTTTAATAAAGAACATTTGTTGTAGAGCAATTATTAATCAATCTAACCTAGTAACATGGGAATGCGATATACAACATTCTGCAATACCCTGAACTACAGAACTACTTAATGTAATATTGTTATTAGTTGTCAGCGTTCCATAATTACCTACTTAAGGTTATATATTTCAGTAAAGTGGATAACAAAAACAAGTATAATTATAATTATAAAAGAGTGTAGAATGAGCAAAGAAAAGTAGTAGTACACTAGAAAGATTATTGTTACTCTGTGAATTAAGTTAAATAAATAAATACTGTCAGATGCGTTTTCTTCAAGTACCTAGTATATAGGTGTGTTGATGTTGGCGATCTAGTTTAACAAAGGCGAACCACATTACATGGCGATCCTGCCAGCCTAACTGATCCTGCCAGCCCAACTGATCATGCCAGCCAAATTGATTCTGCGAAGTTTGTTAGTCCATAATCTATTAACCAGCGTTGTATATACTTCCAGTACATTAGGGAATATGGATAAGAAATTCTAATAAGTTATGTATGCCACCGCCACGACAAACTGTAAGTACTTGCCTAGATTAGTATGCAAAAATTTTTTTAAGCTGAATAGTTATCCGATTGCAATATACCGCTGTAAAATTAAGTAAGAACTTTCTAGTTACCGCTTGAAGCAAGCGGACGTGTTTTTCAGTGCTCCCGCGTCTGCAGTAAACAAGTAAGTTTTTGCTATTTATTATTGTTTTATTATAGTTTAAGCTTTGCTTTTTATTGTATTTTATTTTCCATTATTGTGTGCCGTTAATTTTAATATACAGGGTTAAAAACTGCGTTTTAACTTAAATTTTAACTAAAATTCGCGTTTAAAAATAAACTAAATCAAATTTCGGGCTAATAAATCAAAAACCAATAACCAAACACCCCAAAATAATTTAAAAAAGCATTTTTAAATAAATTTATTAAAAATCTAGTAAATCGGGTTAAAAAACCGCGTAAAACAAGCAAATAAATTTGGGAAAATTATATATCGTGCGTGTAATAAAATAACAATTTAAAAACCAAAATCTAGGCCCTTTTGAATTAAACAAATAACTAAAAACCGTAAATTTTAAAATAATTTGAATATAAATATACCATTTTTAAGTCATCGTGTACTTTAAGTTTCCTTAAAATTGATCTTTGGGTTTATTAGTGGTGTAACATTTTAAGGTTCAGTAAACATCGAGTAAACAAGCGGTAAGTGCTTCCGGTATCGCATTCCAATAACCCGTGTTTTAATTAGATTGTTTTTAAGTTTAAAGTCCAGTATTTTATAAATTTGTTTTTGAGGTAATTAGCTAGTTTGAATTTTAAATAAATAAATACAGTTTTGTTATAGTAGATTTTTAATTGCGTATATTTATTGGGCTTGTTATCTTATTTTGTTCTCCTTGTTATTTTGACGTTAGTGTTTATTTTATTTCTGATAAATTTAATATTTCATTTGGTGGTTTTTAAAAAATTTGAATAAATAAATAAATACAGAGAAGTTTAAGGACCATTTGAAATCTCGGTTTTTTATTGGTGCAGCGTTTTTGTTCTGTACTTGTTGTTTTGCCGTTTAGCTATACACCTTAGCTTCGAGTTTAGTTAGCGTCGTCAGGGCATTTTGATCTGGGATTTGTTTATTTTGTTGTTTTGTTATCTGATTTCTCAACATGGTTGTCCATCGAGACGAGGAGCTGTTGCCGAAGAAGAAGAAGGGAGGTCGGTCGGAGTCGGTCAGGGGTGAGCAGTCGGAGGCTGGGTCGGTTGAGAAGGTCGGAGAGAAGGAGCTCGCGGTTGCGGTAGAGAAGTTGATGTCGCAGTCCGACTGGGAAGTAGTCGCGTCGCAGAGGGAGCCTGGGTCTGCGGTGGTAGAGTCGGAGGGGTTGGCGCCCCTGGTGTGTGGAGCCGAGCCTGAGTCGCCCGCAACGTCGAGAGGACAACGTCGTGGGTAGACTGGTAGCGACGGAAGCGTTGCTGTTAGCGACCTAGACGAGCTGGATCTCTTGATGTTCCGTGCGAGGAGGGCGCACGGTTTTATACATAAGCGGGTTCCTGCTACTTCGGCGACCATCACCGTAGACGACAGGAAGGTGATTCGCAACGCCGCGGACGAGTTCGGAGAGGATGCGAATCAGCTATTAGGGATAGTTATGGTTCTCAGGATGGTGCGTGGCGAGGTGAAGGAGGCTGTGGCGGAGGTAGCAGTGGCAGCGGCGCGCACTGAGCAGGTCGTGGTAGGGCAGGGGACCAAGAGGTGTGATGTCCTATGCTGGAGCAGTGATTAGGAAGACAGCGTCGACGGTCGCAGTTCGTGTCGACGCAAACCCAGGAGTGAAGGACGACGTCATGGTGACGTTGAAGAGGAAGGTTGACCCGGCCAAGGATGGGTTTGTTGTTGTCGGAGCACGCCGGCGCGTAGGGGTGGCGTTGTTGTCGAGTGTGCTGGAGGATGTCAGGCGCTTGCAGTCGACGGTAGATGGGGCTTGTCAGGGTCTTACAGCTAGGACCATCAAGAAGAGGAGGCCGCGCATCGTGCTCCCTGGGGTAGAAAGGGAGATGAAGCAAGAAGAGCTCCTGCATAGGTTGATTGCTCAGAACCCCCGCTTCAGGGGGATTAGGTTCGAGAAGGAGGTGAAGGAGAAGTTCCGATTCCGTGGCAGAGGACCCAGAGATCCGTTGGCCAGCGTCGTTTTTGAGGTTTCTCCGGCGGCTAGGAGGTGTTTTCTGTCGGAGGCAGTTTGTTTGGGTTGGCGTAGGGTTTGGGCTCGGGATCATTTCTCAATGATCCAGTGCTTCCGTTGCTACGAGTTCGGCCACAGGTCCACAGAGTGTAAGGAGCGGGTGCAATTTTGCGGTAACTGCGCCGAAGTGGGTCATGAGTTCAAGAGCTGTAGGCGGGCAGTTTCTTGTTGTGTTGTCTGTGTGAGGTCGAACGATAGGGTTGGTAGCGTCAGGGTCGACACTCGTCATAATGCGAAGTCCAGCCAGTGCCCCACGATGCAGCGGTTGAAGGCAGTCATCACCAGGAACATCGACTATAGATCCAAGGCCATTAGACGATGTTTTGAGGAGGTCGAAAATTAAATGCGCGCAGATTAATTTAGACAAGGGCAAAGGGGCCACCAATAATTTCGTCAAAATAATAAAAGAAAATGAAATCGACATCGGGTTCATACAGGAACCGCACCTGTATGGCCACAAAATAACAGGTTTTGGGAGGGGGGTTACCGTCTTAAACGCAAATAGCGAACGACCGCGCAGCGGAATAATAATAAATAATGGGACGTGCGCCGGGATAATATTAAACAATTTGTCCAACGAGTTTATAATCACCGCGGAAATAAAAACAGGTACAAACACGTTCTACGTGATAAGCGCGTACCTTCCACCAGTCGACTCCGTCGGGAAAAATCCTCAAACCGAGGACTTAATAAATCACATCGAAGGCATTTTCGCAAAATTGGGAGGAATAAAAAACTACTAATCGGGGGAGACTTTAATGCTAAGTCACAGTTATGGGGTAGCCCTATAGAAAACGATAGAGGTTCGCAAGTTGCTGATCTTTTAATGGAATGGGATCTTAGTGTGATAAACACTAATGATTCACCTACGTTTGAGGGGCATAGAGGCAGCAGTTTTATTGATATTACTGCAGCCTCGCACGAGATGTTAGAAATCATTTGTGATTGGAAATTAAGGTCGGACGAGAAAACGCTCTCTGACCATAAATTAATAACATGGGACGTTGAAACCATAACAAGGCAAACGAGCAGCTAACTATATTTCCGCGGTTCTGTAATAAAAAAGCAAATTGGAAGCGGTTTAAACAAAAATTTGGCAAAAGTATCCCAGCGCTCGAAAACGAGCTATTTAACTGCCGAGAGGCAGACGAAATAGAAACACTCGCGGAAAATTTAAACGACGCAGTGGTAGACGCATCGTCGTACTCCATGCCGCGAAAGAAAACATTTAAAGACAGCGTACCCTGGTGGACCCGGGAACTAACCACCAAGCGAGCAGAAACGCGTAACCTAAGGCGCCGCTATCAACGCGCCTCGGGAAATATAAGAGAACAACGAAGAATAGAATACAATCAATGTTACCGCGAATATAAGATATTAATAGAAGAAACGCGGACAAATAAGTTCAAAGAATTCTGCACGCGAAACTCACAGAAAGAACCTTGGGGAACCGCATACCGCGTAATAAGGGGTAAACAACAGAAAATCGCGCTCGGTAACATAAGAAAGACAAATGGCGAATATACGGAAGGTTTTAAAACCACGACGGAATATTTATTAGAGAAATTCTTCCCTTTGGATAATCCCGAGGACGATGAGGGGTCGCACGATTTAGTACGTCGGGAAGCTACAGAAGCGCAAGGAACAGGTGCCGATAAGGCAATCCTAGTTCACGAGGTCGTCAGGGCTCTTAGGAGAATGAACCCTAAGAAGGCACCGGGGCACGACGGAATCACTTCAGACGCAGCTCTGGAGGCGTGTCTGTTAGCCCCATGCGTCTTTGTCGGGTTGTTTAATCTTTGTCTAGAGAGGGGAGTCTTTCCGCGTTACTGGAAAGTCCAGAACGTAAAATTTATACCTAAACCTAAAAAGGCGGATGCGTCAGACCCGGGCAGCTATCGTCCAATTAGCTTGCTGCCGGTGCTGGGGAAAGCTTTGGATCGCGTTATGACTACCCGAGTTGAGGACTTAGTGCGTGACAGCGGCGGTTTTAATAACCGACGGTTTGGTTTTACGGAGGGAAAGTCGACTATCGACGCATTAGAGTTCGTTGTCGGGGAAATTAAGCAGGCGAGAGATGCTAAAGAGTACTGGGT
This sequence comes from Platerodrilus igneus, assembly GCA_036346225.1. Taxonomy (NCBI): domain Eukaryota; kingdom Metazoa; phylum Arthropoda; class Insecta; order Coleoptera; family Lycidae; genus Platerodrilus; species Platerodrilus igneus. The sequence continues at coordinate 258,346 of JARFIW010001548.1, forward strand.
TGTTGTTGCTTTGGACATTTCAGGAGCATTTGATGCTGCCTGTGGCCATTGATTGTTTGCGAGTTGGAAAATAGGGGTTGTCCGCGAAACTTGATGTCTTTGGTCAAGAGTTATTTCTCGGGGCGATTGGCACAGGTTGAAATTCCGGGTGAAGTTTTGTCGCACGAGGTGGAAAGGAGATATCCGCAGGGGTCATGCTCAGGTCCCACGTTTTGGAAGTTGTTGTATGAGAGCATCTTTAGAGTCAGGTTGCCCACAGGATGCTCAATCGTTGGGTTTGCGGATGATACGCTTTTAATTGTCAGATCGCGATTGTTAATGGATATGCGTACAAAACCGAACGAGGCGCTTAATAAACTACACGAATGGTCGCAGGCGGTAAAAGTAAGATTTAACACGGCGAAGTCAGAGGCGCTTTATTTCGGAAAGAAACCGGGACAGCGACCTCCTAGGCTAGAGCTAGGAGGGGAGAAAATACCGTTTACGGAAGCAATTACATACCTCGGGGTAAATATTGACAATAAGTTAAATTGGAAAGCTCACGTGCAGTACGTTAAAAGCAAAGGCAGCGAAATATCAAACAAAATGGTGGCGGCGACGAAAATAAACTGGGGTTTCAGGGGCGAATCGCTGAGGACGGTCTATGCCGGAGCAATTGAGCCGGCAATGCTGTACGCAGCATCCGTATGGGCGAAAGGTTGTAAAGTCCGGGAGATGCGTCAATTAACGACCGTGCAACGTATAACCGCGGTAAAGGCGGCGAGGGCATACAGGACTACCTCCACGGAGGCGGTGCTGGTTATCAGTAGGACTCTTCCTATCGAATATGTCGTTAGGGAGTTTCGAAATAGAAGGTTAGTAGATACAGGGAAGGGACGTGAAATTATCGAAGATATTCATCTTGGCAATAGGGAGGTAGAGAAAAAGATTGTCGTATCAGAGTTAGGGCACCCGGCCGATATTAGAGGAATCGAATTTGTCGAAGACGATAGGGACGCGACGGGTATCAGAATTTATACAGACGGTTCACGTATGGATGACGGGCAAGCAGGCGCGGTGTTTGTTGTGTTTAAGCAGGAAAGGGAGGTGTTTCGGTATCAAACGAAACTCGCAAACTGGAGCACTATCTTTCAGTGCGAATTGGTAGCCATACGAGAGGCAATCGATTACGTCATAAACTACACGGGCAGAGATGAATATTATATAATCAGCGACAGCAAATCAGCACTGACGGCTTTGACAAACATGAACACCTTAACAAACCTCCAGGCGGACGTCTGGAGGATAGCGGATATGGCGCTCGAGTTTCGACATTTAAAGTTCTGTTGGGTTAGGTCGCACGATGGTAACGTAGGGAAGGATAGGGCTGATGAATTAGCTAAAGGGGCCGCGACGGGCGACTTTCGGATATCACATTCGTCGATACCGAGACTTCTCTAATTAAAAGAAAGCTGCGCGAAAAGTCAATCAGACAATGGGAAGAGAGGTGGAACAACGCTGCCACGGGCAGGTTGACCCACAAATTCATACCAAGCTTAGAAGCTAGAGGTAATATCGAGGTAGAACTCGATCATAAAATGGTGCAACTGATAACAGGGCACGGTGCCCTAAAAGCGTATTTACAAAGATTTGGTTTAACCGACAACGACCGCCGCGAATGCGGTGTGGCGCTGAAAGCGCAAAGCACGTGCTTTTCGACTGCCCGCTTAAGGCGGCAAATCGAGGGTTAGCTGATAGCAAATTAGCTACCCTAGGTCTAGCATGGCCAAAGAGCCTAAAGGAAGTTGGGGAAGTGGCTAACCAGAAGGCGTTCTGGACAGCCTTTAAAGAGTTTGCGGGAAGGGTCGCGAGATTAGACAGCGATAACCGCGCGTAAATCGGAAGGGGGGGCAGGATTGGAAATTTTAGATTTTGACCTGGCGTTAAATGATATGAGTTTGGTAACCAAAACCTGTATTTCAATAATTAAAAAAACAGGAAAAAAAATAAATTAAAAAAAAATTAAAAAAAAAATTAAACAAAAACAAAAAAAAATTATCATTATATTTATAAAAGTCCATATGCACGACAACCCCCGCACCACTAATACAATCACTATGACCACTATCTAACCTTATACGCGCGGAAATCGGGAATAAATAAAAACTTAAAACTTAATCCGGGCAAATAAATAAATAAGAACATATAAATCAAAACTCTCATTAAATTAAATCAATGCAATAAACAAAGGAATAAAATAATTAATAAAATAGAGTGAACCGCGCATCCCTCCAGGACTTAAAAGTGAAGTGATAGTGATTGTGATCCCTCAGGACGATTAGTGCATACCTACCGGAACTTTAGCAGTGCATATACATTTCCCCCTAGCAGTAAGTTTAAATGTATCCAGACGACCAGATCTTCGGATGCTGGAGAAATATATTAACGAGGTAAGAACAAATTTGTGGCGGTTATGCTCGCATAAGCATTGATTTATGATAATTAGTAGATTTGAAATAATTTAATGAGCACATTTTGTGCGTAATGGCGCTAGCCGGTATAATGCTTATGCGAGTTCACCTGATAATTTGGGTTATGCTTTTTGCAATTTTATGCACTGCTCAACGCTTAATGCTTATAGATGTTTATTTATATATTTACATAAATATTTATATTTATTTTTATATTTATATTTTTGCCTGCTTTTATTGTTTGTGGTTTGATATTATTTGTTTGACGTTCTGCCGCCATTTTTGGTGGCAGCTTATATATAGGAAGGAAGATTGTCTGAGAAGATTGTAATTACAATATAAATCAGTTAGGGAATGATAGGGAAAGCTAGGGACGGACTTATGCTAACAAATTACTTAGACCAGGCAAACAAATGTGTAAATTTATAGGGCAGGTAAAATAGCTGGATTCACTATTAATATTTGGCGTATTCTTAGAAAATTTGAATCCATTTTAAATTAGCTAGCTAGATTTGGATAGTTTTAAGTCGACCCTTCAGGTCGCACCGGTAAGCAGAGCTGGCGGCTGCTATCCGTCATTACGGATCCCTCCCCTTTCATTTTGTTTGTGTCTTGTTGTTCGGGCACACTCCAAATCAACGCTAGGGATACCATCAATCAAACCCTATTTTAAGTTTATGTTTCAATTGTTAGATTTTTATTTAGGATGTGTTAATTTTGAAGTTAGAATAATTAGGAGCACGTTTATATTTTCGCGTTTGAACCCAGTGTAGTACCTTTGGGTGGAGTATTGGGGACGTGGCCGCAAACATAGCGGCCCCTTAATTAAATTATAATGTAAAATTAAGAAATATTTATTTTGAGAAATTTGTCGAATTCATTGTTAGTATGGGCACCACGCAGTCCAAACAAGAAGAAATTATTGTGCAAGCTGCGGGAGTAGGCACCAATAGTGCTACGCAAGAATTAAATAACGGTTTAAAAGTATCGGATTATTTATTAATTACTATAGTTGTTCTAATTATCATAGGTTTCATATACATTTTAGAAAGTAAATATAAAAAACTGAGAAATCAGAATAGAGCTGCAAAAATGCAAATTATGCGACAACAAATTGAAATTACAAATATGCGAAGAGGTGAAATAACGCAAAGTGTCGTACTATTGTAATAAAGTATGAAATCGCTAAGCAATTATTTGTTAATTAAGAAAATCATTTTTAGAATTTTAAAGTGTAATAAGTTAGTTTCATTATGGAATGTCGTATAAGCAGTATAAAAGTTTAGAAGAATTTGATAATCTATTAGATTCAAATTTAATTAATCTTAGGAAGCAAAACGCGCAAGCTAGATTAAACCAAGTATCGAATAAGCGCAAATACTCTTGAGTTACAAGCAAATAGAATTTATTTTGATTCATTAAGACTAAGTTTTAGAAGCGAACAGTTAGAAGTAGGTTTTAAAAAACAGATAATTTATGTACAGAAATTGATGTAAAACTTTCGAGCATCGAACGGATTCTCATTTCACGATTATCACAGGAAGATTTTTTGTCTGACAAGAGTATAAATATAGAGCATTATATGTTTCCAATAGGGGAAAATTTTCGAGAACTATTGACAGAACTTGAAGAGTTTTACGATATATTAGAAGCAGATTATAACGATAATTTTCAAAGCATCAGTTATTTTGTTAGTAAATCGTCTCAAGTTGCCAATTTTAACATAGGTTAAGGGAATTACGTGACGCCGCAACCGAAAAGCTAAAGAAAAAGGAACTTACGCCTGAAGAAAAAAATTTAGTAAGAGTATTAAAGTCAAGAATAGATCAAAAAATTACGGAAATTCAAACCACAATTAAAATGCGTAAAGAAAGTTTGGTGAAACATAAATTTTTAGAAACCAAAATCAATAAAATCACTATAAACATGTCTATGAGTGCAGTAGAATTTTTCAATTTTGCGAGTCGAATAATGTCTTCAAATTTCGACGGGTCGTCAGCTAATATGCCCGCATTTTTGGATTCCATAGAAATGCTACAAACTTCGATAGAAGGCAACGAGAGAAATGCAGCAATATACCTGAGATCTAAACTTACTGGAAAGGCTAGGGATCTAATTTCAAATGAAGATGATTTTAATACCATTGTTTCAAAATTAAAGAAAGGAATTAAACCAGAAAATTCAGATTTAGTTTACTACAAGGTTATGCAATTAGGCCGGCACGAAAAAACAAATACACAGTATGCCAGTGAATTGGATGAGTTAGCATCGCAACTAAGAAAAGCTTGCATTTCAGAAGACACCCCCAGTAAAGTTGCAGGAAGTCATGCGACCAAACACGTTGTAAGGAGCATGATTGAAAACGCAATAAATCATGATGTTAAATTGGTCACGCAAGCAGGTACTTTCACCAACGTGGAAGATGCGATCACCAAATATATGAATATTACGTCAGCAAACGACAGAAACAATACGACAGTGTTATATTCCAAGTCAACAAATGCACCGAGAAATAAACACTTTAGCTCTACTTATAACTACTATCAAGGTACGTCAAGGTTAAGTAGAAACTTTACGCATGCAACAAATAACTGTATACGCGACCAGAATAGAAACTATCACGCTCAACGCAACAGTTGGAGAAATTACACAATACCTAATAACAATGCAGATCATCAAAACAAAAATTATTTCAACAACAAAGGACGAAGTTTTAATAGGCGCACTCAGTACGTGAAAAGTTATGAAATACAGGATCAGGGAAACGAGCAACCCCACAAGCATCCGGAACTGGAAGGGGCAAGCCAACAATAAAAATATATACGTTTAATTTACATATGTCCAATTTCATAACAGTACGGACATCAATGACAAACCAGCATGAAATCAAACTTATTGTGGATACTGGAGCCGACATAAGTCTGATTAAAGCATAAAAAATCAGCACACACCAAAAAATTTTTTTCGAACAGAATTGTCAAATTAGAGGCATTACGAACAATACTTTAAGTACAATAGGTTTAACTTCGGGAACTATAGAAATAGGAAATAGTCATTTTCAACAGCAATTTCAAATAGTACAAGACAATTTTCCAATACCTGTTGATGGAATAATAGGTAGAAATTTTTTAGTAAAATATCAAGGTGAAATCAGTTACAAAGATTGGACGCCAACAGTTCAAAGTAATTTCAACGTCGTCTACAATACCAATAGAAACTGGAACAGAACCAGATTCTTTTTTTTATTCCACCTAGAACGGAAGTAATTAGGCGTTTAAATAATTTAATTTCAGATAATAGTGATAAACTAATTTTAAATACTGAACCTAAAGAAGGAGTTTTTATGACTAGTATTTTAACGTATTCGAAATCAGGATTCGTTCGTGTAATAAACACTATCAATGAGACAGTAAAGTTACATTATAGCGATATAAAAACCGAAAATTTAGAACATTATTCAAAATTTGAGATATAAAAGGAAATAGTAAGAATCGAAAAGACGTACTCTTAGCTGATTTGAATAAAGATATACCAGAATATGTAAGGGATAGAGTTACTAGTTTATGTGTTGAATACGATGATATTTTCGGATTAAAGGAAGATAGGATTACAGTCAACAATTTATATAAGCAAAAAATACGTTTAAAAAATGACGAACCAGCGTACGTAAAAAACTACAGATTACCAGAGAGTCAAAGAGCAGAGGTACAGAATCAGGTAACTAAAATGTTAAATGCTGAAATTATTGAACCTTCATATAATTATGTGTCTACACGAAGTCCTTAATTTTGTTTCAATACTTATCACTGGATCGTTATATGAATTCCTTCAACGGTCATAAAATCTTTGGGAGAAATTAAATATTCATAAAATAATGAGCTAAAGAAAAAATGAATTCTATATTCTCATATTAAACAATTATGTACATGATAATGCAACTCAACAAAGATAAATTCTTATGAATATAATTACTACGTTACTCAGGAGATGTAAAGCAAAATTTTTTTTATTTTTTAACTCTATTGAATTTTAATTGAAGTTTGCATTTTAGTAACAATATTTATTTATACTTAGTAGTCCGAAGTAGCGCTACGAAAGACTGTACAAGAGATTCAAATTTTTATACATGCAATAATGTATTTGTTAATTAATCTCAAATTAAATTTTCATTTGTTGGAATGAAGGCACACAAACTGACATCTTGAAATAAGGTTTTGGTAAACAAAATAAGAAATAACATTTAGTTAAACAAATGCTGCAAACAACATGTTACTATGATTGATGTAACTTATTATCTTTTTATACATAGTTTGACAATGAATAATTTCTAAATTTGAACACGAGACTAATAAAATAAAATCATTTTATATATTTTAAATATTATGCCCTTAAAAAGTTAAACTTCTTTCTATTAACAAATAAATTATCTGTACGGCAAAGTGCTTGCATATACAGAGCATAAAGTAATTTACAACTGAACAATTAAATATTACGTAAATTCATAGATCTGTATACGGAATAAAATACAGCACATGCAGCAAAAATTTCAGGAAATCAAATGGGCTTACCCATCGGCGTCAACGACCTAACAACCTGTCAGCACTTATTGCGACGTCACCATTCCGTCATGTGTCGGCACTTTCCAACAAATCTGCTTACAATTTTTGTACAAAATGAATTTCCATGTTGATGAATTTTATTTACACATCAACCAAGTAGAATAATATTAATATTTCATTAAAATTTTGTGGATTACTGAAGTTGCACTGCAATATACTTTATTATAAATTGTAATTAATTACCTATAAAACAAACCGTTGTAAAGATCAAATTACTTCATGTGTTTGTTGTCTTAGACAACTAAACAAAACTGTTTCACTTATTTCGGCGCTTACGCCAGGAAAACTTAATTTTCTGTATCATCTCGCCTGTTTAATTAACAGGTCAAGGAACCTTTTGGCTTGACGAGAAGACACAAAGTGACGACCTGTTACTAGTCGACGAACAACTTGGATATCTTAGATATCATAACATACGAGTAGGGAGCACGCGCAAGGTTTGTAATATTGTGATCAGCTGTAGTAGTAAAATGCTTTAATTTTATTGGTTTAATAAATATACTAGAGTACTGGAGTTCATACTGAGTAAAATATTAAATAAATAAATACTAAATTAATGGGTTTGTAGCAGTAATGTCGACAATTAATTTTGCTTGGAATTTTTACATGTTACACAGATAGCAACGGAAATAAGAAATGGCGTTTAGTCGTAGACTACAGGAAACTCAATAACAAGCTAGCAACAGATCAATTTCCATTACCAAGGATTGATACCATTTTAGATCAACTTGGACGAGCAAAGTATTTTTCGACAGTAGATCTCAAATCAGGTTCATCAGCTACCATTTCAAGAAGAATTGAGGGACATCACAAGCTTTTCTACAGAAAATGGAAGCTATCGTTTCACAAGAACACCCTTTGGACTCAAAACCTCACCGCCAGCTTTCCAGCGGATGATGAATTTAGCATTTGCAGGTGTTGGACCAGAAAAAGCATTTATCTACATGGATGATTTAATAATCATAGAAATTTCAGAGCAACATCATTTAGACTCAATACGAGAAGTTTTTGAAACACGCAGAAAGTATAATTTAAAATTAAACTCTAGTAAGTGCAATTTTTTTAAAACAAGTGTTACTTTTCTAGCGCACCAAGTAATAAATCAAGGAGTTAAGCCTGATCCATCAAAACATAACGTTATTAAAAACTTTCCCACACCGAAAAACGCAAAGGAAGTCAAAAGATTGGTAGCTTTTTGTAATTTTTATCGTAAGTTTATTTCTAATTTTGCCGAAATAACCATACCACTAATAAACTAATGCAAAAAAACGTACATTTTGTATGGAGTGAAGAGTGTTCTCAAGCGTTCATCACTCTGAAAAACACATTATTAAGGCCAACCATACTAAAATACCTAAGATTTGATAAGGAATTTATACTTTCTTGTGATGCGTCGCAAAACGCATGTGGAGCAGTATTACAGCAAAAATTTGGCGAAAATTTATTACCGATAGCATTTGCATCAAAATCTTTTTCAAAAACGAATATTAAGAAAAGTACAATAGAAAAGGAAATGATAGCCATACATTGGACTATGGGACATTTCAAACCGTATCTTTATGGCAGAAAATTTAGAGTTCTCACAGATCACAAAGGATTAATTTATCTGTTCACAATGAAAAACCCTACACCAAAGCTAGTACGTATGAAGTTAGATATATTGGAAGACGATTTTGAGATAGAGCATATCCCAGGTACCAGGAATGTTCTAGCCGACTGTTTGTCGCGATTAACTATAAAAGATCTAGAAGATATGAATACTGACCAAACCAAATGTGCAAAAAATATTATGGTTGTAACACGAGCCATGGCCAGGCAACAGTGCAACCAGAAGGATGTAAATACGGATATACAAGATAGGGAAGAAGTTAAGGAAATAATTCCGGACAAGGTAAAAATTTTTGAATTAGAATGTAACGACGCAGCGTTAATCAAAATGCCGTATGTAAGTTTTAAGGTAGCACCAAACTATATATGTATGCGTTTGGTCAAGAATAGAAGATATAAAGCAGAGGAGATAACCCATTTCATTAAGAGTAGTTTTCCACTCGAGGAACTTCTACTACAGTTGGAAAAAACAACTGGTAAATTAGGATATCGAAATATTAAATTATCCACATCAGATAACATTTTTAAATACTGTACAGTAAATGAATTTAAGAAGGCAGCGTCGTCAATATTTAGAAAAATATGCGTAATACTATATCCAGAACCGGCGAATGTACAAAACGAAGAGCAACCAAAGCAATTACTAAAAGTTTTTCACGAAAATCCAGTCTTTGGAGGACACTGTGGTAACAAACGATTACTGAAAAAATTAAAAACCCAGTACAATTGGAAGGGAATATCACGCGATGTGGCACAATACACAGCCAAATGTCAGGAATGTCAAATTCATAAAAGTAAAATTAGACATAAAGAAGGAATGGTAATAACCCCAACCCCACAAAAGTGTTTCGATATAACTACTATCGATATGATAGGCCCTTTCGTAAAATCTAATAAAGGAAATATATGCGCTATAATAATATCATGTGAGTTAAGTAAATACATTGTAATAATTCCAACCCCAAACAAAGAAAGCAACACCATAGCTAGAGCTTTAGTAAATAATTTTATTTTAATATATGGTCCAATGAAGCAAATACGAACAGATCTCGGAACTGAGTACAAAAATGAAATTTTCAAGAGTGTAACGGAATTGCTATCCATACCGCATCAATTTTCAACATTACATGTGATTTTTTTTCCAATGCTCCACCCGAAGGTACTACATTGGCCAGGAAGCGAGTTTTTTTTTACCTGGAAAATTTGGAATTTTGCCGAATCCTTGCTGTTCCAAGCAAGGTAGGGATCTTTAACGTGCGTGACAATACTCACACTCTGGACCTCCATTTTACCTCTCATCCGAACGAGGGTGTATTTTTGTGAAAAATGCTCGCCTAACATTTTTCAAGCGGACCGTGTCGGGATTCGAATCAATTTTCAACACCATATCACCTACAAACTATAGCAGGAGTAGAGAGAAGTCATCGCACACTAAATGAATATTTACGATCATATGTTAATGAATCTAGAGCAGATTGGGACGAATAGACACCGTATTTTAGTTTTTGTTATAATACAACACCGCTCATTACGCACGGATATACACCTTTCGAACTTGTTTTTGGTAAGAAAATTCAATTACTTTCAGAATTAACGAACGGAGTGGATCCAATATACAATGTCGAAAATTACGGTAAAGAGCTAAAATATGGACTACAAGTCACCGCGAAAAGAGCCGAACGTTATATAGAGCAAGCAAAAAAAGAGAAAGAAAGCTAAAATATGACAGAAATACAACCAGCGACGTCGTATAGGTTGGAGATTTAGTTCTGTTAACAAAGGAGAATCGGTCGAAACTCGATAGTTACTTTAAGGGACCATACACTGTTATTTCATGTAACAAGCCTAACTGTACAATTAAGGACAACTTAGGTAAAATTCAGACAGTGCATATGAACAGAATTGTTAAGTTTAAATTTGAGCAAAGTGAAAAGATGATTCATACTAAAGAATACGAAGTGTCTAGTGTAATAAAAGTGCATTAACATTATAATTAGTTTAGTAGTGAATGAAATGCAAGGCAATTAATGAAAAAGAATGTTCCACTTGAGTTTTAAAATATTATGCAACTACTCGATAATTAGATATGTAATTTAATAGGATTTTATTATAAGCCACTTAATTAGTTAAGCTTTCAGCAACCATTTAAATTTATTATTCATGTTATTTGTTTTGTAAAGGCGAAACTCCCGTAGGAAGCTTTCGCCTTGCGCAAAAAGAGGGTGTAGAGCAATTATTAATCAATCTAACCTAGTAACATAGGAATGTGGTGTACATCATTCTGCAATACCCTAAACTACAGAACTGCTTAATGTAATATTGTTATTAGTTGTCAGCGTTCCCTAATTACCTACTTAAGGTTATATATTTCAGTAAAGTGGATAACAAAAACAATTATAATTATAATTATAATAGATAGTGTAGAATGAGCAGAGAAAAGTAGTAGTACGCTAGAAGGATTATTGTTACTCTGTAAATTAAGTTAAATAAATAAATACTCTCAGATGTGTTTTCTTCAAGTACATAGTATATAGGTGTGTCGATGTTGGCGATCTAGTTTAACAAAGGCGAACCACATTACAAATACACCTGGAAACACACAACTGACTGCCGATTTTGATGTGGTAATTCATCATAATAAACCATTGGAAGAACAAGAAACCGGCAAGACAGCAAAAAGTAACAATATTAATTCTGTGTAACATTCTTACAATTAAAAGAAATGGTGAACCTTTGTAGTTATGTGATTCACAAACCTTTATATGAACCAAGATTTTACTATATTATTAAATTTATTTTTAAAATGGCATTACCCAACTACTTAGTGTGTTTCACTTTTTATGTCACCCGAATAACTTTTTTGTTTGGAAAGCATTCGATATATAATTTTTTTCAGTTGTGTAGGCCTTGATAATGCATGTTTTTAATATGAATTGTGTTTCTGTAAAATGAAAAGTAGCCAACTATGATTAAAATAAAAAGCATCGTTTCAAGTAGTCATTGTAGTGACTAAAAGAGAAAAAGTATTAAGAAAAGTTGTTACAAATCACCCAAAATCTTTAAATACTAAATGTGTCGAAACATTTTTTAATTTTAAGTTTTTCAACATTTTCTAAGATTTGAAAAATGCGTCCGTCTTGAAGGTGATGTAGGTGAAAAGATTCCATTAAAAATGAGTTTATTAAATTTTGCTTCCAGATTGATTACAGTTGATTACACAATGTAAAATATAACACTTGAATAGTTAATGCAATAGCTTTGCTACACTAATAATGGAACGCTTACAAGAATTCTTTTTCATATCTTTGCTTTATAAGGAAGAAGAAAAATTTACTTGAAATGATTAGTAATAAAAATATTAAACTCCACATTTTGCAATTTTTGAAGTCCCAAATAGGTTGCAGCGCAAAATCTGCAAAAGGGAGGAGATATACAAATCAGGACAAAATACTAAGGCCTATGTTGCATAAACAAAGTTTTAAAGTTTATAATACATGCCTTCTAAGCGTACCTTAAATTCATTACTAAAAAAAATCCCAGTAACTCCTGGTATTTGTGATTCTATTTTTGAAAATCTGATAACTGTTGGAAAAAGTTCGAATTCCATACAAAAACAATGTATTCTGATGTTTGATGAAATCAGCATCCAACCCCATATTTCTTTGAATGTATACACTCAAATAAAATTAAATAAAACCCTTAACCACAAAAATATTTAAATTACTAGATACGTATTTCGACCACTATGTGGTCATCATCAGTGAAAAAAAAAATTAGCTGTACATATCGAGGATATTCTCCTCACCCGCAGGCTGGTGTTCTCAACAACAAACAAGTGAAGTGACATTATAATTCTACTAATTTATACTAATTCTATCTGAAGCGGAACCAGTTTAATCAACAACCAATGAGAAAGCAAGATTAAACTGGTTCCGCTTCAGATTTAGAATTAGTATAAATTAGGTAGATTTAAGTTATAATGTCACAATTCACTTGTTTGTTGTTGAGAACACCAGCCTGCGGGTGAGGAGAATATCCTCGATAGTGTACAGCTAATTTTTTTTTTTTTTCCTACTGATGATGACCACATAGTGGTCGAAATACGTATCTAGTAATTTAAATATTTTTTGTGGTTAAGGGTTTTTATTTAATTTTATTTGAGTGTATACATTCAAAGAAATATGGGGTTGGATGCTGATTTCATCAAACATCAGAATACATTGTTTTTGTATGGAATTCGAACTTTTTCCAACAGTTATCAGATTTTCAAAAATAGAATCACAAATACCAGGAGTTACTGGGATTTTTTTTAGTAATGAATTTAAGGTACGCTTAGAAGGCATGTATTATAAACTTTAAAACTTTGTTTATGCAACATAGGCCTTAGTATTTTGTCCTGATTTGTATATCTCCTCCCTTTTGCAGATTTTGCGCTGCAACCTATTTGGCTTCAAAAATTGCAAAATGTGGAGTTTAATATTTTTATTACTAATCATTTCAAGTAAATTTTTCTTCTTCCTTATAAAGCAAAGATATGAAAAAGAATTCTTGTAAGCGTTCCATTATTAGTGTAGCAAAGCTATTGCATTAACTATTCAAGTGTTATATTTTACATTGTGTAATCAACTGTAATCAATCTGGAAGCAAAATTTAATAAACTCATTTTTAATGGAATCTTTTCACCTACATCACCTTCAAGACGGACGCATTTTTCAAATCTTAGAAAATGTTGAAAAACTTAAAATTAAAAATGTTTCGTAATTTAAGGCATTATAATTATAATTACTTTTATATTCTAATCTGAAGCGGAACCAGTTTAATCTTGCTTTCTCATTGGTTGTTGATTAAACTGGTTCCGCTTCAGATTTAGAATTAGTATAAATTAGGTAGATTTAAGTTATAATGTCACAATTCACTTGTTTGTTGTTGAGAACACCAGCCTGCGGGTGAGGAGAATATCCTCGATAGTGTACAGCTAATTTTTTTTTTTTTTTTTTTTTTTTTCCTACTGATGATGACCACATAGTGGTCGAAATACGTATCTAGTAATTTAAATATTTTTTGTGGTTAAGGGTTTTTATTTAATTTTATTTAAATCGTGCCACAGTGTTCCTATAGATTATTATACACTCAAAGCTCTGAAGAATTTGAAGATTTTGGATATAGACAACCTTCTTGTATTGCTACTAATGCCCTAGTTTTTATGCTACAGGGTTTTTTCATAACTGTAAAGAACCCCTGCCTTACAGTTTTTCTAGCGCCCAATCAAGTCCAATGAAATTGCAAGCATGTTAAAAATTCTTACTAACAAATGCCAGAAAGCTGATTTTGATGCTGTGAGTACTGTAAGCGACCAAGGAACTAACAACACGTCGGCTATTAATTCTTTAATGGGAAATAATGTAATAGTAGAAAAATTTATTAGATATTTTTTCGTAAATGAAAAAAAGTTATCATATTTATGACCAGCCTCATCTTCTTAAAGGGATTTGGAATAGTTTATTGTCAAAAGATTTAGTTTGGCTGGATACAAACTTAACCAATGTTACAAGATGGTCTGACATTGTTGATTTGAACAAATTTGACAATTTTTCGGGAGAATTAAGAATACTATATAAATTAACTGATCAACATGTTATTCCTGATAAAATCAAGAAGATGAAAGTATCGTATGCCGCCCAAGTTTTCAGCCATTCTGGGTCATCAATTATGTCTCTATTTGCACGGACTGGTAAGTCTTCTTAATTTCGATAATTGATTGAATTGATTTCATTATTTTAGGCAGTACAACATTCCAAAGGCTTCTACCTTTTTTCTCTGTACTTTTCTTACTGTCCACATTTCATAGTTATACAGTGGCGTGCTCCACACGTTTGCTTTCAACAATTTTCTTCTTGTTTCTGTTTGTTGTCTTCAAACATAGCAGCTACTCTTTCTTTTTAGATTCGACACAGCTACCACTCTATTGTTTTCTAAATATATACCCTATATACCCTGACTGCTACCAAAATACTCCAAAACTTAGACATTTGCCGAATTAATAATTTGCAATTAATCCTTTCACACAATCAACATTTGCTATTAAAATTGCAAAAGCAACACCTATAGTTGTTTGCAATAATCATCAGGTTTAAATACATTACCTTTTTATCATTGGGTTTTCAACTGGTTGGATGCCTACCTTAATTGATTTATATTTTGAGCTAACCTACACATTTCCTTGAAATTCTCACAGCCTACATATTTCACTATCTATGTGCAATAGTCTAACCTAGTTTCACCTCTATTTTTTCCTATCTATCCAATTTATTTACCGTTTTCCATGTATTTATTTTTTTCTCATACCATTTCTAGAACCTCTTTGTTCTTAACTTTATCTATCCATGATATTTTCATCATACGTCTCTAGGACCATATTCCAAAGACTTCTATCTTATACCTGTCCGCTTCTCCTACTGTCCACGTTTCACAGCCATACAGTGGTTGTGCTCCACACATATGCTTTCAGCAATCTTTTTCTTGTTTCTATATTTGTTGTCTTTAAACACAGTAGTTGCATTTTCTTGTTAAATAAAGCATGGCCTTGTGCTAATCTTTGTTCTATACGGGTAGCTTCTACAGTCTTTTACTTGATTCCTAAACCATTGTCTAACAAGAATGTAATCTATTTAATGTCTTCCTATATCCCCTGGCATCTTCCACGTGTATCGTCTTCCAGCATGACTTTGAAATAATGTATTTTTGACGGTTAAATTGTTTTTGTTGCAAAATTCTCCCAGTTTATTTCCTCTGTCATTTCTTGTGCCTAAACCAAATAAGCCTACTACCGCTTCTTTCCTACCCTCACCTCATTCAAACTATAAATGGTAAAATCTTGTAAGTAGGACATTTTGGAGGAATTTGGGACAGCGCCACCGCCACAGCGCCACTAATTGTTTTTAATGGGTTTTCTTATTAAAAACCCATTAGCACTAATAGTTTTTTAATGGGTTTTTTTATTAAAAAACTCATTACCACTAATCTTTTTTTAATGGGAAAACTCATTAACGATATTATCATTTTTCCTTACGTCACATCTGTCATTACCGCCATCGAACCTAAGTTAGAGTTTTCTTCGACTATGCATATGCACCTTATCCAGAATTTTCCGGGGAATATAACTCTGTTGGATTTTTAAAACCGGACTACCCCTTACATTAAAGCCTGACATCTTTAAATTTTTTGTTTATTTAATTTTAACACTATTTTGTTTATTTAATTTTAACTCGATCTTTAAATCCTTTTTGGTCACCAGGCTTTGTAAATCAATTTAAACCTTTTGAAGAGAAACTTAATAAAACACTTTAAACTTTTACTAAGGGTGTATCATGCTATTGTCTACAGGATAGTTACTAATAAAGTAATTTAATTATAAATAACTTCTACGTCATATTTTGGAAATGGTAGACTTGTATATTTTCTAAATGAATCACTGAGCAAAAGCACATGCTTAGTGTTATTAAATTTAACCGTTAGTATCATTTTACGAGCGCGGTTAATTATTATTTAAAATCTAATTTGTTTTAAATAAAGAAATCAAATACTTGACTAGATTCAATGATTCACTCATTGCCGACTCATTAGTTTGAACAATCTGTATATCATTTGTTAAACGCAAACCATTTATAAGCCTATTAACGTTGTTCACTAACCTAGGAATAATTATTCATACGAGATCAGTCGATTTCTTTGAAAGTGAAATTTTCGTTTTCCCTAATACAAATAATGTTTAATTGTATTTACCGGAATTAAAAATTATCGTCGGCCTTATTGCTCATTTTGAAAAAAATCCTGTACAACTTTCCATAGATACTATTAACCGCGTAATCGCTCCAAGCAACAATTATAGTTTACGTTTCCAGTATATATTCAAAAGGAACACGTTATATACCTATAGTGTTTTTCGTAGTTTGTGCGGTAAGTGCTTGCGTTTGTGACTTGTAATTTCCAACCGTTTTATTCAACTTAAAAGGGGTAAGTTTTTCAATTAATTCTATACTTTTAGCTGCATTTTCTACCTGCTTGTTTATTATTAATATTTATGTTTTTGTAAAATTTTATATAATAAAATCAAGTAGTCAAAAAATTTATTAAACTTAAATATATTACAATGCATTCTGAATAAGTAAAAAATTTTGCTTGGCGCATGCTAAATGATTATCCATATGCATAAGACAATGACTAAATCCTCCATGATCCATCATTAACATTTTCAAATTTGGAAAGTTAAATTCTTCAATATTTTCAATATGGCTGTGCTGTAAATATCTGGATACGATATTTTGTTTCTGTAAACCCTTCATGTACACTGTGGCACTTGGTGGGATTATCTTTTCTAAATATGAAGTTAAGTGCAATGACGACAACCCACTGATCGATTGGTTTTCCCAAGTAAGTCCATGCAGATTTTTCAGGAGCCATGCATTGTTTCTTGAAATTTTCGTTCAAGTGGGTGGATTCTAAAAGGAGAAGCAATATTTCGTACTACAATTTATAATTTTTCACATCCAAAATAGCTACTTCTTTTATAAAGAACTGACCGCTTTTGAATTGGAAACCTTGAATATCCAAGATGTAAGCCATAAAGCTGCATTCTTCTCGATGGTTGATTCTCAAATAACCAAACTTGCGGTAACTCCATTAATATATACTAAAGCAAGTCTGTTTACATCTCCATCAGAAAAAGCATTCAATTTTACGTATGCTGCTTCTTGGGTAAATTGTATGATTCTAAATTTCAATTGAAAATTGCAAAACTCTCTACATTTAAAGTAATACATAATTTTGGCGCATTCTACTATTGCAAATAATTTGTACGACTCGTTTCCACCGTATAAATCAAAATCAAATTCCAAGTTATGGTAGTGAAAATTTGATGTAAATTCACCTAGCGCATAGGTGGTCTTATCTACTAATTTGTCAATACCTAATGGCACTCTTGCATCACTTTTTCAACGATTTGAAGTCTTCACTTAATTACGCATGCGATAAAGAAAGAATAATAAAGCGCTTTGATAAGAAACGCACTTTCAAAATAAGTTGAAATACGAGACATAAACAGAAACATGTGGATTTACATCACTCATGTTACATCAGTTATTTATTCAATTCCCCAAAAGCTTTATCTACACAAACAACAGCCATAAGCTAAATTAAAGTCCAGTAATAATATCAAAACAAGCGGTCAAAAATCGTGAAACAATAGAAATACGAGCATAATACGAAGCCATAGAATAATTTCATCAAAAATAAAGCTTGTAAACTCCTAGGAATATCCAAAACAATCATGGTTGATTACAGGACTTCGTACGATGGTTCTGATAAACCAATCAAAATTTAGATAGCGAAAACTATATAACGTCCAGAGTTGATAAGGAGGCCCAATCTCAATTTGTGCACTCTGTGTGAATTAAAATTGGCTAGTCGTGGCATAATTAAAATTAGAATATTAGAGAAAAACACAGAGCGGTATAAAATATTGTTCGTAGCATAATATTGCTTGCTACTAAACAGTTAAAGATATTTCAGTTAATAAAATGTTATCCACATTATGTTTGCCTGGCGAGGAAGGGTTTACTAACGTGTGTTAGAACTAATCAGATACATCAAATATTGGGCTCCAGGCTATTGTAAATATGTGTGTATATATTAGAATAAATAGGATATGAATTTAGTACACATCCAGTTAAATTAAGTAAGTACCCGGACGTTTTACTGGGCGTCGCCGTGGATCAATGTAGTAAGCGTAAGACTACGGATCCCAAGGTCCTGGGTTCGAATCCCGACACGGCCGATTGCTTGAAAAATGACAGGTGAGCATTTTTCACAAAAATTACGCCCTCGTTCGGATGAGAGGTTAAATGGAGGTCCCGTGTGTGAGTGTTGTCACGCACGTTAAAGATCCCTACCTTGCCTGAAACGGCAAGGATTCGGCAAAATTCTAAATTACCATGCAACAAAAAACTCGCCTCCTGGCCAATGTAGTACCTTCTGGTGGAGCATTGGAAATATAAATGCACGGACGTTTTACTGGTATCATAAGTCACAGTATAGATGTAGTCACCATAACGCCCTATACTAATCTTACCAAAATTAATCTGTGCCAGGAGTGGAACAGCTAAGGTGTGTGTAATTAGACAGTATGGCAGCAACCCAAATAGTACCTCGAAATCAGCGATAGCAACCAATAATCAGGGGAGTAACCATTAATATAGACGGCAGAAGAAAAACCAAGCAGTTGGCGCTAGAAATAGCAGGCGTTAACCAAAGCTAGAAAATCATTCCAGAATTAGCCGATGTCGAACGGCAAAGTAAATTTCTAAATCAAAACGCACTTACCACGGGTATAATCCAATCCTTGTATACTCCGTACTGTATTTCAAAAAGCAAGAAGCAGAAGGATACGCGTAGAACAGAATTGGTGCAAATACTTTATCTTTGTGAAGTAATATTAAGTAATATGTTCTTACACTTTCAAATTGTCGGGAAAGAATGTTTAATAACGTGATGAGTGCACTATCAAATTAACAACTAAATGTGAAAGAAAATTTCTAGACTATTGAAACCGTGTAGCATGTGTTGATAACAATACTAGTATGAATTAGGACGTTACGATAATACACCGATATACAGGTGTAAGGTTGGTTGACTAACGAACTATTGTAGACTTAAAATAAAATGCACAAAGTGAATTACGAAATGGTAATACTTGATTAGAGGCGTCACTCATAACAGGTAATTATACAAAATGTCGAGGTGAAAGTCGGAAGTTGAACGAAAATATTCAGTCTGGTGAAATTGAACGTAACAATACTTCTCACCTAAATGAGGTAAACAAAATTAACCAAAATTAATATAATAACCAAAATATGTACAATTTGTAGCTCCACAACCGTTATAATATCATCCGCTACTTAGGAAAACCCTTGAATCAAAGTAACAATATAAATTAGTCTGTCCATGACTCCCTTAAATCAGTTTAAAACCAGGAAAAATAACTCTGTATACTACTGGAAGTAAGTTGAACGTTCTATGACTTCTTTCCTTTTATGTAATTTTTACATATCAACTAAAAATTTTTGATGACCTTTTACATAAACATCTCAGCACATGCAAAATTTAAATATTCAAAAAGAAATTAATGCCTTATGCTATTAATGAATTTTATCTATGACCCGTTGTTTTCTTGTTCAACTGGTTGTGAATATGCGTCTCTGCATGCACCCCAATTCTTAGAACTTCCACTGCTTGCCGTTGGCCAGTGTCCTTGGATTGTCTTCAGTTAGATTTTCTTATTGTTTTTGTTTGATAGTTGTTTATTGAATCGCGTAGTACAGCTTGGTTATACGCCCAGTTTAACACTTAATCGTTTACTTAGTTGAATTTAGTTCAACCCTTAGTTCAATCCTCAGTTCAATAATTAGTTTAATAATTGGCGTAATACGGGGTTGAATACTTGGTGTAATACCCGGTGCCCTAAGTCAATAAAATATTAAAGATTATGTTTAATTAGAATTTTTGATGTTTTAAATGCCAAACGGCAAATTTTGTTGTATATTTGCACTTGTACTAGTTTTTGAAATTTTCTATCCCCAACTTTTAATTGAATATTATTATTTAATTTGATGGTTTAACTTCGCGTGTTATCTTGTTTCAGACAAGCATAGAGCGTGCCTTGGTTGTAGAAAAACTGGCTCTTTATCAACTCGTGTGCTATGTAAAGGCCCACCTATTCACCTGTTATAATTGGTTTCTAAGTTTATCCTGTTGATTGAAGCGTTGCACTTGTCTTATGGTGCAAGCCTTCGGATTTCCTTGGAGTTACCATCCTAAGTTTCGTCGCAATGCTTTAGCATATTATGTAGATATCAAAATTTTACACTGTGGATTCCGTTGACCATGATACCTTGTACCTTCTCAAGTCACGTCCTCTTATTTGTATAGGAATTTATTCAAACTTTCAGTTTAATTCCACACGTAGTCAAAAGCAGGTTTCCTTATTTTTATTTACCAATGTGCTGACATTTATTTGAATTTTGTTAAGTTCACTATTAAAAGACCACGTAGTCAAATGTTACAATGGGATTTTTCAACAGATGGCGTAAATTAGATGCGTTTTTATTGCCTTTTTACTTTCTGTAATTCGCTTATTTTGCAAGGCCCGTTTGTTATGGGCATACATGATTATTAATGCGCCGAGTTTAACAAAATTCGTTTCATGTTTGTTTGACTTTTAATGTTCCTGATGCGTATTTATTTAAAGTTTATGAATGCATTGCTATTCTTAAAAATGAATTGGATTGCGTACAAAGTTATTTATCTTAGTAAATGTGATTGAATTCTTGAAGAATGAGCTTCCATTCATTGATTAAAGTTGGTTGTGAATTTTATACAGTGTGTTTGATATTTGCTTTTTGTATAATTGGCGAATTTCTTACTCTTTATGATAAAAATGCTTAATTTTCTAAACTTTGGTGTCGTTTACATGGAGTGTACAACCCTTGTATTCTATATACCCCTAAATAACTCTATTATTATAGCAATATATATATTTATATATATATATATATATATATATATTGCTGTGATAAGGGGTTGCTTAAGGGTGCACGTTATAGTAAAGGTCGTTCGGGAAGGAGTAATTAGAATAGTCTGCAGAAAACCACACTTATTTAAGGAAATAATTAAGAAATAGGCATAGTTTGTAGATAGTAAGTAGTCAACACCCTGTATATAAAGTAGAAATAGTTTTTGGGCGACGCAGGTAAACATAGGAAGACGCATGGTAGGCGTAGGAATGAGAAGTACATGTATTAAGTAGATAGTAAATATTAAATACCCTGTAGATAAAGTTTAGTTAATTTAGGTAAAACAAATAAGGATATTTTTCGGTGGAAGTACGCGTATATTGAGAAATAAATGATAAAGTGTAATTAGACCCGCATTAAGAAGAAGAGTTCCAGACGATTAAATCAATACGGATATAGAAATAGAGTTTCAGGCAGTTAATATAAATGCGTACAAAGATCTAACCAATTTGATAAGAGAAATGATTAAAAATTGCGTGAATCACATGTAAACATGAAAATTTAAAGTCGGGTTGCATCAGTTGTTTATAGAAAAGCAAGTAATCTATCAAAATACAGCATGTTGATAATGAAAGACAGCTGCGGGCAGGTTGTGATTATGGGAAAGCGTGGAGCATTGCATCAGAAACTGCTCTAAAAGCAATTATTTGATTGGTGAGAGACAAGCGACGAGTTCTAGACCAGACCCACGGATGGAGTGGGAATTCGAGGTTATATTAGCAAGCACCTTGATAAGAAAGTCAGTTTTGAACTCAATGAAGGCCAAAGTGCATTGCCATTAAATAAAGTAATACGTAATAAGTATAAAAGTGAAAAATAAAATGAGTGCGAATATGAAGATTACAATTGCCGTTTAAACGTAAGTACGTTTTTAATGAATTTATTGTAAACTAAGACATAAAAATAATAGGGTTTCGAGGTCTGAGGGAAATAGACTAGGATTCTGATGTTAAAAAAAAATACAGTAATACAATTTAAATGTCAAGGGGAAAAGAAGAATAATACAATCTTGAAGTACATGGATGAAACAAACTACAATTTTAAGTCTTGGGCAAGAATGATAAAAGTCTAAGTTTGAAGAATTGAAATAAATTGGGGTATATAATTTAATGGTGGTGGTCCAGAGTGTAATAATTTGAATGGAATCCAGAATTGGGGAAGATCATTTTTATTGGAAGCGTCGATGTGAAAAAGATAAAACCAGGTCATATTTTTAGTTATAAGACATTTGTTTTTCTATATGAATTTTTATTTTATTTTTAATATTGAATTTGCTAAATATGATATGCTTGTGAAGAAGTCAACAAAAGAGGTTGCATACGTATTGAATGAGTAATAAGAAAACAGGTTTAGAATATTCTACACTTTGTTGGTAAAGATAATGAATTTTCTTTGGTGACTTTGGGTTTTTGAGTACATACTAGATGGTTGTTAATAAATGAAATTTATAAGAAATGTATTACAAATAATTTCAAAAGCTGTACATAACATATTGGTTTCATTATATAAAATCTAAATTTACTGAATTTTATAATTACAAATAAATGCTAGCCGAGGTCATAAGATTTAAATAGTACAAAGGCGGAGCCACAAGTTGAATAGGAAAGCGATAACCCGCAAGGCGGTAACGCATCGAATTTTGCCATTGGTAGATAGAGTTGTTTAATGATAAAGTCCAGTTGATAGCAATATTAAGAAAACAGCTGGAGGAGGAGATAATTACACTTAATCGTGAATATTAAAATGGTGGTCCAATAATTTAAAATAGCATAGCAAAATAAATAGGTCGCCCAAAGTAGGGGCATTATAATTCTTCTAATATCTTAGCAAATAAATAATGCAGCACAACGTAGGGGCATGATGAGTATTTAATATCATAGCAAAATAAATATAGCAGCCCAACGTAGGGGCTCGATAATCCGCCAATAGCATAGCAATATATATATATATATATATAGGTAATTATAGCAAAACATAATTTTTAATGGGCTTTTAACTCTTTAATATAGACAATTACATTATTCTTACCAATTTTAGTTGAAGAAAATTAGTAATTAAATGAATAGAAGTTTTATTTATTTTTATAGATTATTCAATACTAGATATTAAATAACGCACGATTTTTTTTTGTATCAAAAATCTATTTTTTCTTATATTCTAATTATTTAAACTCAAAAATATCATGATCTTCGTTTTAAGAATTTTATAATTTAGGGATTCGTTTTGAAATGTTGCCTTAATTTTTCTTTATTTGTATTTTTTAAAGTTTAATTGATTTTTATTCTTAAAATATAAAAATAATTTACAGCAAATGTTAATTCATAAAACCTGATTTAAAGGAAATCACATTTTATGATTTTATTAAAAATAGGGATTTTTTAAGTAAAGATGAAGTTTGTAAGTAAATTAAATAGCTATAAATTTACTGTTCTAATTAGATTTTATAGAAATATCACTATAGGCTTATGGGAACTTTTTATACGAATTAAATAAGTTAATCTACTTAAATTTTTTGGTAAAATCGCGGAGAGTATAGAACACCTAGCTGCCATGGAAAATTATTATTTATAATTTAATAGGGTTGGCAGATATTAAATTATTTTGATTTTTATTTAATTTGAAGAATAAACGTTATTAAAGGTTTTTATCTATAAAACTTAATTTTTTTAGTTTTAGTATATATTTTTTTATACATGATTATTTTTTTATATACAAATTTGTAGTAGATAGAATTATATATTTAATAGTTTTTGATTTTGATATATAAATAATTCTAGTAAAACTTGCGCCGGCAATTGCGGTTATAACGGGTGTTCCAAATTGCACGGGCTTTTTAAGAATAAGTAAAATATAGATGGCGCACTGAATTCGCCTGGGTATCTTAACATTTAAGAAGTGTGATGTATGACATTTATAAAAATGGCTTCGTACACGATACAACAACGCGTTTAAATTGTTGAATTATTTTATGAAAATCAGCGTTGCGTGGAAAGTGTTTTTTAGAAAACTACGTAAATTTTATGGTTTACATAATCGTTTAGCTAAAAGCACTATTGGTCGAATTATTAAAAAATGTCAATTGATTTGGTTCGTGATAGTGTTGCTGAAGATCCCATTAGACGACGTTCTCAACAAGGTGGACTTAGTGGATCAACAACATGGCATATTTTGCACAAGGATTTTGTAACATTATTTTGTAATGTTAACGATTAAACAAATTAATTAATTAAAAATTCAGTAACTTGAATAAAGTATAAACAAAAATTTACACCAATAAATCACCTCATTTTATTTAGGATCCTTTATAATAAAAGACCACATTTACCGATAGCTTCAGGCTAGTAAATTCCAGCGGCAGGTCATCATTTAAAGCTCTAGACCTCCGTAAGTCAAATACAATAAACTTCTTAAAAGTTTAGTACCTTTTTAGCGTAAATAAAGAAAACCAATTTCAGTTTGAAAAACTTAACCTTTCGTTGATTGACAGCGGGTTATACAAAACGAAACCTTTTTATAAATAGCGGAAACTATTTCCAATTGATTTGTTCAAATATTACAAGTAATTTTAAGTAGTCTGGAGATATCCATTGTATTTAAAATCCATTTCGGCTCAAGTAGGTTAGCCGGTCTTTGTTAATGCCAGACTACGGCCGCCATAGATAGGTTCCACATTGCAATAACTAAATAATTCGTAGAAAGTAAAAGATAATTTAAACCCGTGGGAGAATAATTGCTTCCGTGATTCTCATCTAAAAAGGGGTTGGATTTGGTTTCTGAAATCTTGTTTTGTGGGAGGTTCTGTTCAGTCATTGGATAACAGAAAATGACGTACGTAATTATTAAGGTAGGGTTTAGTCTATATATTTGAAGGCTTAGCCAAAGACGGGGAGTTCTTCCAATGGGGCCGTCCGTGGTCAAGAAGTAGAGAGAAACGTAGTTTGCGGGAAGCGTTCTCTGGCATGACATAGAATATTCCACTTTGTATCACGTTAGAAAAAATTGGAAAGAAGTGTTACTTTTCCAGTTTCGCGAGGGTTATGCCCATATGTTCGCGGATTTATAGTAATGCAAGATAAATATTAAAAAGCTTGTAGGCGTGTGACGTAGCAAGTAAGTGATATTGTCAAAAATTCTGCCGAGTTCGTGTGCCAGTCAATTTTCTTAAACATTACAAACAAAAGCAACAAGCGAGATTCTCTTCCCAAATTTAATAACTGCTCTACGTTGGAAAACAAACCCTCAAACAATGGACAATTATTAGTAAGTAAGTCTTTATAGTTAAGTAGCATGACCAATTTTTAGTTAGTTTATTTGTTAGGACGTTTTGGCCATAAACCGTAGGATTAAATTAGTGTACGATTTATAATATAAGTTTCTTTAATATACAAGTGTTTGATAACTACTAATGTACTCAAAATTTTCATAAATTCCATAGTCACCTATTCACTTAAATTTCTAAATCAATGAATGTAAAAGGTTCACGTTTATTGCTCTGTGAATTAAATAGTTTTGTTTGCCGTTGATTAAGTCAATAGTTTTTCTTATTTTTTTATATAAGTAGTAAAAAAGTGAGGAATTGATTAAAAGAAACAATTGTCCGCTTTGGGATGACAAGTCTCTCACGGTTTTGTACGAACATTTGGACATTCTCGACTTGTCTGGCGCCCTTGGCAATTGTCATTAAGCCACAATATTTTATGAAAGGTAAGTGCCAGTAGTATATTATAAATTAATTTAACCCTTTTTGCCTAGTGCCGGTGACCCCCCTTTAAATTTTGTTTTACAGGCCGCCCCCATTTTATAATTTGACTGGAAAAGATACACTTAGTAGCTTTTCCGCCTGTAACAATTTTGCTCTGAAGGCATATAAGGTTCAAATAACACAGGCACTAAAGCCATTAGATCATTTGCAACGTCGTTCATTTGTCAATTTCATCAATGAACAAACAACAGGCTGATTTTTCTCAAAAAATCATGTTTTCCGATGAGGCATATTTTGAACTTGGTGGCTATGTTAAAAAACAAAATTGTAGTATTTGGGGTGAAGAATATCCACGAATTATTCATGAGAAACCTATGCATTCTAAACGAGTTACTGTTTGGTGTGCATTATGGTCAGGTGGTGTAATTGGACCTTACTTCTTTGAAAATGCTGCTGGTCAAGCTGTAACTGTCAATGGTGATCGATATCGTCGGATGATAACCGAATTTTTGTGGCCTGAATTAATGAATATTGATCTAGAGGATATTTGGTTTCAACAGGATGACGCCACATCTCACTCTGCACAAGAAACAATTGCTTTATTGAGAGAAAAATTTCCTGGACGTGTAATCTCAAGAAACGGTGATGTTAATTGGCCACCAAGATCATGTGATTTGACTCCATTAGACTATTTTCTTTGGGGTTATGTGAAAAATCAGGTTTATAAAAACAAGCCACATTCGATTCCTGCTTTGAAAGATGAAATTATTGGTGTCATTGGTGAGATAGAGCCTCAATTATGTCAAAATGTCATTGAAAATTTTAACAAAAGAGTGGACGTCTGTGGAGCTGTAAGAGGAGACCATTTTTCAGATATTATTTTTCGTATATAAATGTCATTAGTGATACTTCAATTACCAATAAAAAGTTTTTGAAAACGAATGCAAATACTGTGTTTTATTTATTGTTAAAAAAAGCGCAATTTGAAACACCCTATACAATCAAAATAATTAAAATTTTTAATTATTGAAAAATAAGTAATTTTAGGAGGTGGAATTTTATTTATATATGTGTTTATAATTTCTGTTAGATTTTTATTAAACTAGTATTATATACACTATTATTATAATGTAATTTTTATTATCTTGTTATTAGATTATATTTAATTAAAAGTAAAAAAAATATAGCACCTTAATCTGTTCAGAGAAACTTGTTCCGTAATTGATGGTACACGATTATTTTTCCTTTTTTGTTAGGCTTGTATATCGTGATTTACAAGTATTTTAATTTAACTCTAATTGCCGCAGTATTTTAACTGTGCTAAGGTAGCGTAACCATTAGTTTCTTTATTAGGAACTGGAATGGGTGATTGGACAAGATAATTTGTATTTTTTTTGAAGTAGTTTTTAATTTTATTTTGAACTTAAAAAGCTAAATGATTTTAAAAGACGAGAAGACCCTATAAAATTTTACTTTATATTATTTTTAGTAATTATTATATATTTGTTTATTTGGGGTGATTTGAATTCTTTAAATTTTTTATTGATGATATATAATTTTAAATATAAAATAAATCACCTTAGGGATAACAGCGTAATTTTCTTTAAAATTCTTATTGTAAGGGAAGTTTGCAACCTCG
This sequence comes from Platerodrilus igneus, assembly GCA_036346225.1. NCBI lineage: Eukaryota > Metazoa > Arthropoda > Insecta > Coleoptera > Lycidae > Platerodrilus > Platerodrilus igneus. The sequence continues at coordinate 285,990 of JARFIW010001548.1, forward strand.
ATGTTGGATTAACACTTATTTCTATATTTAAAAATTTAATATATTGTAGTACGAAAGGATCAAATATATATTAGATACTAATTGTTATTTTAGGAGATTAGTGTAATTGATTTAGAATCATTTTAGGTAAGATCTATACAAACAATACTTGATTATACTGGGTGGTTTTCTAGTTTTAAGATGCTTATTGATTTTTGTGTTATTTTTATTGGTTGGGATTGCCTCTTTTATTTTGATGGAGCGTAAGGATCTTGGATACATTCAGTTGCGAAAAGGACTCAATAAGGTGGGATATTTAGGGTTAGTTTAGCCTTTTAGAAATGCTATTAAATTGTTCACTAAAGAAATGGTTTTTCCGCTTATATCTAATTTTATAGTGTTTATGATTTATCCCCTTGTTAATGCTTTTCTTGTCTTTGGCAATATGAGTAAGTATTCCGTTCTTTTCGGTATTTATTCATTTTTCTTTAGGATTATTGTATTTCTTGTGTAGTTCTAGAGTTGGCGTATATTTTGTTATTATGGCGGGATGATTGTCTAATTCTAATTATTCAATATTATGATCTCTTCGAAGAGTTGTGCGGATTATTTCTTATGAAGAAAAAATATATTTAATTTTATTATCTTTTTTTTTTATTTTAGGTTTGTAGTTTTAATATGTATTATTTTTTGTATCGATATTATTTGTAATTTTAGATTTTAGAATTTCCTTTAGAATTTATTGTATTTGCAAGCCTTTTGGTTTTGCCGAGGGTGAGTCTGAATTTGTGTCTGGACTTAAAGTTGAATACAGAGGTGGAATTTTTGCTCTAATTTTTATGGTTGAATATTCAATAATTATATTAATAAGATTTTGTTTATACTTTGATATTTTTAGACGGAAATATTTATAATTTTTTATATTTCATTAAGGTAGTTTTTATTATGTTTTGTTCATTTGAGTACGAGTATATATTACTGTGAGGTTTATCGGTTGGGTTCCAAAATTCGTGCCCCTCACTTTAGGCGTCATAATACTGTGAGGTTTATTGGCAATCGCCCTAGGCTGCTCTACTCTTGTCTCCTACTAGCTGAAATTGCTTAAAAGTTACACAGACACCTACCTGTTAAATCTAAAAACTCTCGCTCAATATCATCATGCTGAAACCTAAATAGAAATTTACACCCTACAATCACACACTCAAAAATAACTCAATTCACAAAATATATCACCTCTATTAACGTGAGATCAATATTTCATTACGTCATATACCCTCGTATTGTCAACAATTTAATAATAATAAAAATAATTCAGATCGATAACCCTTTTAAACACATATTTTTAATTAAAGCAAGAGGACATTCCTCATACATTACGTTAACTCTTTTGTCTTATCATGAGCTCATAGTAAAACTCTATAAATGTGCATACAACTTTACTGCACTACCAAATATCAAATAAGCCTTCTATACCTCTTTACAACATCGCATGGTTATCTGTAAATTAATTGATTATTCTTGATCGTCAAAATTAAATTTTAATTTTATTTTAAAGTCCCTTAAATTCCAGTTCATAAAATGTATAGCATTAAAAAACACACCAAAACGCAAATCAAAATAATCACAAAAACCATAATGTTCTATATAATGGCCACCTGGTAGCTATCTTCTGAATGTTGTCCACCAACTGGCCCCTTGGTGATGATGCCGTCCAGTATATGTTCTCAGTCCACCAAATAACTCCGCGGTCGAATCACCATGTCTGCCGCTAGTCCAAACTATCTTTCCAAAAATAATATACAACCAAAAACATCCAATCTTTAAATTTTCCTCCTTATTCCAAATTAAAATTAGTACTCAAAAATCGCTGCTTCCATCATCTAAATAATTTTAATCTTTACTAATTTCGTGCATTCCAACAACACAATAACAATCTGATTGTACTTACATACAAGATTAACTTTCACTTAAATAACTTTTAAATAATTTTTATCAAACTGTACTAATTCACTTGAAAGTAACTAGATGTGCCGTGAATGACTGATAAAATTAAAAGAGAGCGAGGCCCTTATTCAAAAATGGTTAAATAATGAAGAATTTACCCCCCCTGTTTCAAAATCGCACGTACAACTCGTACCCGTTATAACAATTCTTAAAATTATTTGTTAACCGCCCCGTATTCTAGCGAAACAGCTCTAACGGATCTCGGCTTCGCGTGAATTTCGATAACAAAAACACACAAATACTTGGTAAAACGTTTATAACTGTCAATTGCCATTTCGATTCCATGAAAATTAGTCTCCACCGTTCAGTTCATTCCCACTACTTCCACGTCTCCTGACTAGAACAAAACATCTTTCATCTCGCTTGTACCAATAACATCGTTTCACGTATATGCCTCTACCAGCTGAATATTTACCTTTCTCCATCTAAACCTGTCGCACGTATATCTATATCCTCCAATCACCTTGCTTGGCTCCTTTCTCTTGCTTTCAACCGACGCGTGTTTGCTTCTAAAATTCCTTGAAATTATTGATTTTCTTCTCCCGCTACAATAAATTTGTTCAAATCTTTTTACAATACTGGCTCCGTGATTAACTCGATGTATCTCGCTCGTAAGCATACGTTTTTTGTTCCATCTTTGTTCTTTCGTGACAGTTGTCTCTAGCTCCCTCCTATACTAGCTCCAGAATTAAAATCGATATCTTAACAAACATACTGCGTCTTTGTCAGATTTATGTGGTTTTGCTTTGTCCCTGTTGCAAATTGCCTGCGTTAATTCCAACGGTCGTCTGTTTTCCTATAAGCTATTAAAGCTTGTTGGTGTCAATGTTATCTAAAAATATATTTCCCTTGTTATTTTGCTCTGCTTTTAACGTTTGGGTTTTACCTTGGAAAAATAAAACTGTTATTTTAACACATATTCAACGCTTTTACAATTCCTTATAATAATTAAATATGCTAACCTTTTACCCTATTATTATTAATTCTTGTACCCTATATTTAAATAAATACTATCTTACATCATTTCAAGCTAATTATGACTAACCAAATTAACCCTACACTATTATATATTACCTACGCTTCTAAAATAATTGTTTAAAATATCCTAATACATCAAATAACTAATTTAATTTTCTAATATCTAGCTTATGCCCTTATGTATCCCAATGAATCCTTAGTTACACGATAATATATATATATATATATATATAATATAAATATATATTGTTGTGTAGTTTCCTTCTGAAAATCGTGCCCTCGCATTGGGTCGTAAATATTTATGGTGTAGTCGCCTCGGCTGCTCCGCTCTGCCCCTCTTTGCTTCATTAAAAACACTTATACTAAACACATGCTTACCTGGATTGTTGAATCCAAAAACTCCGCCTCACTGGTACCATGCTATAACCTAAAAGAAAACCTACCCTACACTCACACTCAAAATAACGCAATTCACAAAATACAACACACTATTTACAGACAATAAGTATTACATTTTCATAGTATTTTTCATTATGTACACTTGGGTTCTTTGTACTATCAACAATTTTATTTTTAAAGAAATAATTCACTTCGATAACCTTATTAAACAATTATCTTGTTAAAATGAGAGAGCATTCCTCATACCTGACTTTATTCCTTCGTCTTAACATGAGCTCATCGTAAATCGTTTTAACCATGAGTGCAAATTTATAGCACAACCAAACAAAATTAAATAAACGCTCTATCCTTTTTTACAATATATCCTGGTTATCTGTAAATCACTACCCCTTGACAGCCTAAATAATTTTCATTCACCTCGAAAGTCTTATAAATTTATAGTTCACTATATACAACAATTAAAAAAAATACACCAAAGCACAAAAAGTAAAAAGAATCATTGCAAATAGTCACCACACAATGTTTGAATAAAAGTCGTTACCTGGTAACTATCTTCAACAGGTTTTTTCCAACTAACCCTTGCAGATGATGCCGTCGAGTATGGAATCGCTATCCGCTTGCATCTATCCCAAAATTTCTCCTTATTAAAAATAATCATCCACATCCAATTTCCCAAATTTTCAATGTATAACAAGTTAATTATTGATTGCTGCCTTCACCATTTTCAAATTTTAATACATTCCCAAAACCAAAATAAAGATCGTAGTACTTACGTATGCCATCTACGTTTCGTTTCTAATTCTTTATTTAACTTCAAGCTTTTATATAACTGGACATTATACATTACACACACTTGTGTGTACTTATCTTAATAAACAAAATATAACTTCACTAAATATCTCACTGTAAATAACTTTGTAGAACGTAGGAACAAGCGTCACCCTTCCAATCGAGTGATTATATAGCCTCGGTCGTTAAGATAACGTTTCCCATGTTTGTTTGTATGGTTTGAAATGTTTCTGGTTTTACCCTATGTTAACGAATACGAAAAGTTTTTAATAAATAAAAGCGGCATCTATCGCGTTGCTTCTAAACCCTTATTATCCCAATTAAATAAAAACACCTAAAATTACATTAACCCTAAACTATCCTGCCTTGCCTAAGTTCTAATTTCTATTTAAAATACCTAATTATCTTACTACTAAATTTATCAAAACCCTCTAGCTTGACCCACGACCTTCTGTATGTCTTGTTAACCTCCAATTAGCTTCTAATTACACAATAATATATATATATATATAAGTAAGTTTAATAAGTAAATTAATACAAAGAAAAAAGGAATTATTGGCAAAGGACTCAAATTCAGCCACGAGGGCATCCTGTCGACGCGTTTCGCCCTAATTGGGGCTCATCAGGACAGGAGTAGCAAAGTTGTAATATTTAATACAGGCACCTTATGGGAAGTTCAGCTCACCTAACTCTCACAATTTGTGTCTTCATGTCGTTTCACCTGACATCGAGTAGCAACAGTCGGCACGGAGGAAATCCGGCTCAAATGCTTTTTCCATAGCCAAAAGTTATAACTTAAAAGAGAAGTAAGTTTAACGAGTCTTAAATTAATACAAAAAAAAAGGAATTATTGGCAAGCGAGTCAAATTTAGCTTTATATTAATTTATGACTCAATAAACTTACTTTTCTTTTAAATTATAACTTATGGCTATGGAAAAAGCAGTTGAGCCCGATGTCCTCCGTGCCAACTATTGCTAAAAACCTGCGATGTCAGGTGAAACGACACGAAGACACAAATTGTGAGCTAAGTAATGATGTACTTCTTATAAGATGTCTGTATTAAATATTACAACTTTGCTACTCCTGTCCTGATCAGCCCCAATTAGGGCGAAACGTATCGACAGGATGCCCTTGTGACTGAATATAAGTCACCTGCCAATAATTTCATTTTCTTTGTATTAATTTAAGACTCATTAAACTTACTTTTCTTTTAAATTATAACTCTTCGCTATGGAAAAAGGCAGTTGAGCCGGATCTCCTCCGTGCTGACTGTTGCTAAAAACCTGCGATATCAGGTAAAACAACACGAAGACAAAATTGTGAACTAGGTGATGCTGTACTTCCCATAGGTTGTCTGTATTAAATATTACAACTTTGCTGTTCCTGTTCTGATGAGTCACAATTAGGGCGAAATGCGTCGACAGGATGCCCTTGTTGCTGAATTAGAGTCGCTTGCCAATAATTCCTTTCTCTCTCTCTCTCTCTCTCTCTATATATATATATATATATATATATATATATATATATTAAAATGTCTAAGGGAGCTACTAAGAGTTATAAGGGTTGGTTAGTACAAGGTAGTATATGCCAAACAAAAATAATCCACATATTTGATCACATAAACCTAAAAATATATGTTTGCCGTATTTTATGTATACTAAAATACCATGCAAATATAGTAGTTGAAATTAAGTGCCAAAAGGCAATTTTAAAATGACTAAGTGGCGTAGTAAGATGTGAAATGCTCAAGGGTTTATACCGAGTTGAATTTTTAAAAGCCTTTGAAAGTACATTTGCCGTCCAAAAGCCGGATGCGTCTGTAAATGTTCACTATCAACATGCATCCAGGGTCAAGTGTAATTTTGGTTTCATTTTCTATAGAATTAGCAACGCAAGAGCACCATAATAGATGGGTTAGATATCTGCCGCAGATTGAAAACTTCATGAATTGTGTACCGAGTTCAGTGACAAAAACGTGTCCGATAACATTGATTCGGAGGATTATACCAGCTAGGCCATGGAGGGAAGAAGTCGAGGTACAAGACATCACAGAGTTGTTGGGCAGTGTTAGACGTAGGATCGAAAGGATGCAGCGTAGGGATATCGAGCGAAGGTGTAGCAGGATCAAAAAAAAGGACAACTTTTGAAATAGGAGATATGGTGGTGGTGAAAAGGTTAAGAGTTTCAAACCGCGACAGGAACATTTGCGCGAAGTTGTTGTTTCCTTATGAAGGGCCGTACAAGATTACGCGTATTTTTGCGGAAGGAAATACATTTGAATTAGTTACTATGACAGGGGAATATCGTGGGCGTTTTCATTTGGAAAATCTATATCCATATAAGGTTGTACAGGAAGAGGGTTTAGTAGAATAGTTGTTATATAGTTCATGCAACGGAAAGTTTAGTTTTGTTTTAGTTTATAAGGTAGGTTAGTATGTAGCATAGTTAGACAGACATATTGAGAGTTAAAATAGGGGTTGAATAATTAAAATATGTAGGAATCTGAAAAGGGTTTATGTAAACAGGAAAGAGGGGTTTGATTTTAAATAAAACTAGAAATTATGCACACCTGGAAAGAGTAAAGCCGACGCAATTTCAAATTTCATTCAAAATCAGTGGGGCCAATAAAATGTCTAAGGAGCTACTAAGAGTTATAAGGGTTGGTTAGTACAAGGTAGTATATGCCAAACAAAATAATCCACATATTTGATCACATAAACCTAAAATATATGTTTGCCGTATTTTATGTATACTAAAATACCATGCAAATATAGTAGTTAAAATTAAGTGCCAAAAGGCAATTTTAAAATGACTAAGTGGCGTAGTAAGATGTGAAATGCTCAAGGGTTTATACCGAGTTGAATTTTAAAAGCCTTTGAAAGTACATTTGCCGTCCAAAAGCCGGATGCGTCTGTAAATGTTCACTATCAACATGCATCCAGGGTCAAGTGTAATTTTGGTTTCATTTTCTATAGAATCAACTTTTGGACAATATTTGTAAACCCAAAATTATTAGTTATAATAACATCGTAAAATGTGATTGGTTGAATGTAAAGATTTAGGACATATATTAGAATTTAGTGTGATTATGATTTTGTATTAAAGACATGAACTTTGGTATGTGCGACACGGACTTAGCTATTTGTGATGAACTTTAGGATGTAGTAGGCTAGTGGAGAATTAACATGGTCGCCTTAGAGAGTAAACAAGGCAGTTTATTTTTCGAAGCAATTTTGTAAAAGACGTGTTTTCAGAGATTATTTTCGAACCAATTTTGTAATAGACGTGTTTTCAGAACTGTGCTAATTTTGTATTCAGATAATAAAAGTAATCAATTTTTAAAATGAGTTTAATTGAAAAGTGGTAAAAGATACAAGCATAGGAATTATAAAGGGAATAGTAGTGATTGTGCGACGGAAAATTAGTGGATTTGGAGGGTGGTTTAAAGTTAGAAGGGTATCGAGAGTGGTTATACAGAAAGAAGTTTGATATTGGAGTGTGGTTTAAAGTTAGAAGGTCATCGAGAGTGGTTATACAGATTAGAAGTTGGATATTGGAGTGTGGTTTAAGGTTAGAAGGAGCATCGAACAGAAAGATAAAGAAACGAGCAGATTGGAGATTAGATACGGAGAAGCGGACGGTTTTATAGAGGAAACAAGAATTCGAAGTGGATATTAGCAGAAGGAAGTTGAAACACGGTATTTTCTAAATTCTAAATTTGGGTTAATCATTTCAGATATTGGGGAACAGTAAATAGTCGAAGACACCTGGAAGCAGCACGGAAATTCAAGAGCAGCAGTGTGAAGACGTATACGGTAATTAGGATTTTGTGCCAGGATTCAGCAAGGCATCGACGGAGTATAGACCAGGTGAGTTTTTAAAATCATATTTTTTTATACGTCAAAATTTAGTCATATAAAATTTGGTTGTAATTTAATTTGGCACATAGTAACTTTGATATAATTAGAAATTTTGGCATATACTAAAGTAGAGTAGCAATTTTAGTAGTAAAACGAAAGGGTGCACGTTGGTTGGACTTAACACAACTACTTATAACGGAAACCCACTATAAGCAGTTGAATAACCTGAGATTAAGAGTTTTAAATAGTCGAGGCATTACATTAAATAGTTTATAAAAGAACCAACCAAACGGTGCAAGTACAAGGGGCGTGCATTAGGTGTGCACAGTTTACAAAAGTATAAAATAAAGGGTATAATATAGGTGAAACACACAGAAAGTAGAGGGGTAGGGTATATAATACGTGGCAAACCCAACGTGGGGCTGAGAAAAAGGCTAGATTGAGTTGAAATTAGACAGGAATAGCAGTAGGATACAGGATCCAGAGATTAGGTGGGGCCCGCTGTTTTTTGTTATTTTTCAGGCATACAAGTTCAAAGACAGGCCGCAGAGATGACGGACCCAGCAATGAAACGGTTTACGAGATCGGGACTGATATACGGACTTGAAGCAGAAATCACGACACTAAACGATGAACTTAGGACACAGGACATAGAATTAGACGCAGGAGGAGACATCCAGGAGACGGAGACAAGGCAGACTGACCCGGAGGCGACAGACATGGACACGGACCAGGCGACGGCACCGGAGGTAAGGGTAGCAGAAATCGCCGGAACCCAGGACCTAATACGACTCATAATGAGCTTGCAAACAAATTTGCAGAACGATTTTAAAACTTTACGTACGGAACAAAAAGAGTCGCGGACGGCTTTTGAAACTTCACAGACAAATCTATCGAACAAATTTGAAATTTCACAGACAAATCTATCGAACAAATTTGAAACTTCACGCACTGAACAAAAAGAGGCAAATACGCTTTTGGATAATAAAATAACGACTTTAACAAACCGAATTGACGATTCAAACACTGAGTTAACCAATAAAATTGTAGATTCACACATCGAACTGAGAAACGAGTTTAGGACAGCACACACGGAAATAATGAACCAAATTAACGAATGGCAGACAGAGTTTAAGACGACACGCACGGAACTAAAAACGGGTCTGACTGACACAATTACAGAGTCACACACGGAACTACAAACGGACGCAACAGACAAAACTGAACAGTCGCGGACAGAGGTAAGGACATCACACACGGAGAAACAAACGGAGTTAACAGACCAGACTGCAGAAACACATACGGAACTACAAACGGACCTAACGGACAAGATCGAAGAGTCGCGGACAGAGGACGAACGAAGGACGGAATTACAAGACAACGTAGACCGCGTAGATGAGACTAAAATTACACAGGTACAATTGCAGGGACAGACACAGCACTTGACACCGAAATTGGGCGCGGACGACATGGTATTACTACTCACAGGACAAGTGGTACTAAATGTAAAAACACTACGAAAAATTTTAGGCGTTGTGAGAAATTTCGATTTGGAAACGGCACTGGAGACAAAAACACGAATTAGTTATTGGGATCAAAACCGGGGTTATAGGGGTGACAACCGACGACATATGTATCACGAACATCGACCCAGCTACCGACAGGACTATTTTAACCACGGACACCGAAACCACTGGGGACACGAGGGAAACAGGAGACCATACTACCATAGGGAACACCGGGAGAACGACATACCAAGACAAAACAGGTACCAGCGCGACGACAACGCGGATGACGGTCGAAATACAGGGGGCGGTACACAGCACGGATATAGCCGGACGGACAGGGACGCGAATGTCCACCATATAACGACAAATGCAAGGACTCAGGACACGGATCAAATTGAAGTGGTGCAGATACACGAGGCACCCTTAGAAAAAAAAAAACGCCAAATTTTGGACGAACGAATGTGTAGGATTAAAGGTCGACGTGGTTTATAGTTTGAAGGACTTGTTGTTAAATAATTATAATTTGAATAAAAAGAACCTTTTGTTCATTAATATTGGTTTAAATGAGTGTTTATATGTTGTTTTAGTTGATAGTGGTTCACAGTTGTCGCTGGTAGATGAGAGGGTAGTGATAAAACATGCGGATTTTTTAAGAGAAAGAATAGAAGCGATTGATGGGGTTAATTTATGGTCGGCTATGAATAAAAAGTTAACTACGATTTATAGGATCATCCGTGTACCGATATTTGTAGGGGAAAAAAAATGCAGGAGAGGCAGAATTTTTAATTACAAAGGGGTTGCATATAGATTTCATATTAGGAATGGATTTTATAGAGGATTTTGGAGTGAATATAGATGGTAAGGATAGGTCGATTCGAATTTTTGATAAAGATAAGTTATGGATGGTGTCTACGGTTAGTGAGGAATATAGGAATGGAGATAATATAGATAAGTCAGGATTAGGAATGGATAGGACAAGTGATGATAGACAGGTTAAAGTACGGTTATGTAATATGTTTGTGAGATTAATTAAGGATGAACAGATTGGAAGAGTGAGTAATGAGATAAAGGCGAAGCTAGAAGAATTGTTTAATAAACATGTAGGGTTATTTAATGAAGAGCCAAGATTGGCGAGGCGATACATGCATAAGTTAGAGGTCACGGAAGACAACGGGTTTAATACAAAGGTGTATCCAATTCCGTTTGCTATTAGAAATAGGGTTAAAGCCGAGATTAACAAGATGTTACGAGATGGAATAATAGAACCAGCGAAAACTCAATATGTGAACCCGGTAGTTATTGTTCCTAAACCCAATAAAAGGGATATAAGGATTTGTTTGGATGCGAGAAAGTTGAATTCGATTACGAAACCGCAGTATGAACAACCGCAGGGGTTGGATAATTTGTTGTACAAAGTGTACGAGATGAAAGTTTTCAGTAAGCTAGATTTAAAAAATTCATTTTGGTTAATTCCGTTGCATGAAGACAGTAAGAAGTTTACAGGGTTTAGCATTGAAGGAGATTTACATGTTTTCTGTGGTTCCGTTTGGGTTAAGTAGTTCTTCCGCAGCACTGGTAAGGGCCATGCAGAAGCTGTTTAACGAGTATGAATGTTTCTGTTCGCACTATGTGGATGATTTGTTGATTTTTTCAAGGACTGAGCAAGAACACTTGGAGCATATAGAAAAGGTGATCCAGAGGCTGGACGAAGGGGGTTTGAAGTTGAACGGGGAGAAATGCGAGTTGTTCAAGAACAAAGTTACATATTTAGGGTTTGAAATCAGTGAGAATGGGATGAAAATTTGTAATAAAAGGTTGGACGAGTTGAAAAAGATTGCTCAACCAAAGAACGTGAGAGGATTACGAGGATTTTTAGGGGTTCTAAATTATTATAAACGAATTATACCGCGGTATTCCGAGTTGTGTGTGCCGTTGGTGAGTTTATTGAAGAAAAATGAAAGATGGAAATGGACTGCTGATCGAGAGAAGGCGTTCCAGGATTTAAAAAATGCATTTTATAAAGAGTTGTCATTAAAATATCCAAATTTCAAAGACGAATTTATTTTAAGAACGGATGCGTCGAAATATGCGATAGGGGCTGAGTTGGTGCAGATCCAGGATGGAGCTGAGGTACCAATTGTATGTATTTCGAGGGTATTTAAAGACTGCGAAACCAGATATACGACGGCAGAGAAGGAAATGTTGGCAATCGTATATGCAGTGAAAAAGTTGCGTTTTTATCTGCTAGGTAACAAATTTTTAATAGAATCCGACAACACGGTGGTAACATTTATGAAGAAAAAGGAGTTCCTAAACAGCAGGTTGTACAGATGGGCGTTAGTATTACAGGAATACGATTTCGAAATCAAGCACAAACCAGGCAAGGAGAATGTGACGGCGGATTTTCTAAGCAGACCGCAAGTGGAAAAAAATAAGGACGTGAGGGATTGTTTAGTTGCTTTGCAGGAGTTCAGGGATGTTGGTCGGTGGACAAATGCCAAGCTAATGGAAACGCAAAGGCACAGTGAGGTGAGCTTGATCCGCGAGAGATTAACAAGCGAAAATGTGGAGGAGTACCGTGGATTTACCATCGTAGGGCAGTTCGTAGTCAAAAGGATAGGTGAGGCAGAGCTAGTAGTGGTATCCAGAGACGCGGCTGTGGAAATCATAGATGAAATTCATTTAAATTTTGGACATATAGGTATAAGAAAAACATTTTTGGTATTCAGGGAGGCGTTTTATGCACGGAACGACATCACGGTGGTAAAAGAAAGGATTAATCGTTGCAAAATTTGTATCTTAGGGAAGGACAAGAACGTGGTGTTGCAGAACGTACCGATGAGTGTGAGCGTGAGCGGACCATTGGAATTGGTAGCTGTTGATTACTTAAGCAACCTGATTACGAGTGAACAGGGGTATCGGCACATATTAGTAATGGTGGACGTTTTTTCAAAATTTGTTAAATTATTTCCGGCGAGGCGAAGCAACACGGTGCATGCTTTACAATCGATCAAAGAATTTGGAAGCCAGGTAGGGAGAATGGAAAGGATATTGGTAGACAACGCAACTTATTTTAACAACCAAAGATTTAGGAACGGGTTAAATCGAGCGCACATTAAGGTGTCATTTAGCAGTATACGGCATCCGAAAGCAAATCCATGCGAACGATATATACGGGAGGTAATCAAATATCTACGGTTAGCAACGCAAGAGCACCATAATAGATGGGTTAGATATCTGCCGCAGATTGAAAACTTCATGAATTGTGTACCGAGTTCAGTGACAAAAACGTGTCCGATAACATTGATTCGGAGGATTATACCAGCTAGGCCATGGAGGGAAGAAGTCGAGGTACAAGACATCACAGAGTTGTTGGGCAGTGTTAGACGTAGGATCGAAAGGATGCAGCGTAGGGATATCGAGCGAAGGTGTAGCAGGATCAAAAAAAAGGACAACTTTTGAAATAGGAGATATGGTGGTGGTGAAAAGGTTAAGAGTTTCGAACCGCGACAGGAACATTTGCGCGAAGTTGTTGTTTCTTATGAAGGGCCGTACAAGATTACGCGTATTTTTGCGGAAGGAAATACATTTGAATTAGTTACTATGACAGGGGAATATCGTGGGCGTTTTCATTTGGAAAATCTATATCCATATAAGGTTGTACAGGAAGAGGGTTTAGTAGAATAGTTGTTATATAGTTCATGCAACGGAAAGTTTAGTTTTGTTTTAGTTTATAAGGTAGGTTAGTATGTAGCATAGTTAGACAGACATATTGAGAGTTAAAATAGGGGTTGAATAATTAAAATATGTAGGAATCTGAAAAGGGGTTTGTGTAAACAGGAAAGAGGGGGTTTGATTTTAAATAAAACTAGAAATTATGCACACCTGGAAAGAGTAAAGCCGACGCAATTTCAAATTTCATTCAAAATCAGTGGGGCCAATAAAATGTCTAAGGGAGCTACTAAGAGTTATAAGGGTTGGTTAGTACAAGGTAGTATATGCCAAACAAAAATAATCCACATATTTGATCACATAAACCTAAAAATATATGTTTGCCGTATTTTATGTATACTAAAATACCATGCAAATATAGTAGTTGAAATTAAGTGCCAAAAGGCAATTTTAAAATGACTAAGTGGCGTAGTAAGATGTGAAATGCTCAAGGGTTTATACCGAGTTGAATTTTAAAAGCCTTTGAAAGTACATTTGCCGTCCAAAAGCCGGATGCGTCTGTAAATGTTCACTATCAACATGCATCCAGGGTCAAGTGTAATTTTGGTTTCATTTTCTATAAAATCAACTTTTGGACAATATTTGTAAACCCAAAATTATTAGTTATAATAACATCGTAAAATGTGATTGGTTGAATGTAAAGATTTAGGACATATATTAGAATTTAGTGTGATTATGATTTTGTATTAAAGACATGAACTTTGGTATGTGCGACACGGACTTAGCTATTTGTGATGAACTTTAGGATGTAGTAGGCTAGTGAAGAATTAACATGGTCGCCTTAGAGAGTAAACAAGGCAGTTTATTTTTCGAAGCAATTTTGTAAAAGACGTGTTTTCAAAGATTATTTTCGAACCAATTTTGTAATAGACGTGTTTTCAGAACTGTGCTAATTTTGTATTCAGATAATAAAAGTAATCAATTTTTAAAATGAGTTTAATTGAAAAGTGGTAAAAGATACAAGCATAGGAATTATAAAGGGAATAGTAGTGATTGTGCGACGGAAAATTAGTGAATTTGGAGGGTGGTTTAAAGTTAGAAGGGTATCGAGAGTGGTTATACAGAAAGAAGTTTGATATTGGAGTGTGGTTTAAAGTTAGAAGGTCATCGAGAGTGGTTATACAGATTAGAAGTTGGATATTGGAGTGTGGTTTAAGGTTAGAAGGAGCATCGAACAGAAAGATAAAGAAACGAGCAGATTGGAGATTAGATACGGAGAAGCGGACGGTTTTATAGAGGAAACAAGAATTCGAAGTGGATATTAGCAGAAGGAAGTTGAAACACGGTATTTTCTAAATTCTAAATTTGGGTTAATCATTTCAGATATTGGGGAACAGTAAATAGTCGAAGACACCTGGAAGCAGCACGGAAATTCAAGAGCAGCAGTGTGAAGACGTATACGGTAATTAGGATTTTGTGCCAGGATTCAGCAAGGCATCGACGGAGTATAGACCAGGTGAGTTTTAAAATCATATTTTTATACGTCAAAATTTAGTCATATAAAATTTGGTTGTAATTTAATTTGGCACATAGTAACTTTGATATAATTAGAAATTTTGGCATATACTAAAGTAGAGTAGCAATTTTAGTAGTAAAACGAAAGGGTGCACGTTGGTTGGACTTAACACAACTACTTATAACGGAAACCCACTATAAGCAGTTGAATAACCTGAGATTAAGAGTTTTAAATAGTCGAGGCATTACATTAAATAGTTTATAAAAGAACCAACCAAACGGTGCAAGTACAAGGGGCGTGCATTAGGTGTGCACAGTTTACAAAAGTATAAAATAAAGGGTATAATATAGGTGAAACACACAGAAAGTAGAGGGGTAGGGTATATAATAATATATATATATATATATATTGTAATGTAAAGGGGGGGGGTACAAGGCTTCTAAGGGTAGATTTGTGTTAAAAAGGGTGTATGCCAAACGACATAATTCATATATCAGATCCAGTAATTCAAAAACTATATTTTGCCGTACTTTACATATGCTAAAGTATTTACCATTTTAGTTTGAAACGTATGTGCCAAAAGGTAAACAAGATGACTTAATGACTTTGATACAATGCACGGTACTCAAGGTTTTATACTAAGTTGAAATTTTATAAGCCATTGAAAGTACATTTGCCGTCGGAAAACCGGACGCGTCTACGGATATCTACAATCAACCAAGCGTCCAGGTCTTGTGTGAATTATTTTGGCTTTTCATTTAAGTAGAATCAACTTTTGGACGAATTGTAAATTCAAAATTATAAGTGAATAGTAATATCCAAAGATATAATTGGAGAATTGTGAAGTGTTTAGGACCAATGGTAGAAATTAGGATTGTATGTAAAGACTATAGTTAAGGTATTTGTGACACTAGAGAAAAGAAAAGTTGTTATTGGATAGTTTTATGCTTTTAAAATGTGATTAAGTAAGCTAGTTTTGTTGTGCTTATTGCCTAGCGAAGTAAATAAGGGGATTCTATTTCGATTTCTTTTAGTAAAAAGACGTGTTTTGCAAACCTGCGTTAAAGTTGTATAATATTTGGATAAAATAAATGTTTTTGAGTTTAAAGAGTATGATTTAGTAAAGTGAAGGTATAAGAAGCATCGGTGTTATAAAAGCGACGATAATTGGAGAATATTAAGAGTGTTTATAGTGCGACGGGAAAGCAACGGATATTTAGTTAGATTTGAACGAGATTGGTATTGGAATTGGAACGATTTTGGTTAAAAGGCAGTAGGAGATTCGAGTGGTAATACAAAGCGACGGCGAAGCAACGACGCTATTAATAATTTTGGAGTGATTTGGATAAAGATTAACGGCAGTAGGACATAGAGTGGACATTGAAGTATAGCAGGGCATAGATTGAATTGTAACAGGACGGCAGGATAGGTTTGGGATTGACTACGGAAAGACGAAAGGATTAATTGGAGCACGCAGAGAGAATACAGGAGAGCAGCAAAGTACAGGGGAAGAATCAACGCAGAAATCAAAGGAACACGGAAGGATTAACGCAGGGGAAGTAAATACTACGGTTTATTCAAAATTCTAAAATTAGGGTAAATTATTTCAGATTTGGGGTCAGCAAAATTATATTAAGACACCTGGAGGCGACACGCAGGATCATCAGTGATTGTGAATCCTTGTAAAGGCGCGTACGGCGAATAAGAACTTGAGCCAGCAACATTTAAAGAAGGCATCAGCGCTGTATAATTCAGGTGAGTACCGTGAAATATCTTAAAACGTCAGATAAGTCAGAAATTGTATACATAAATTAATTTGGCACCAAGCAACATTGATCAGTAAAATTTGGCATACACAGTAAATAATTCCATATAAAAAGTGGTAAAACAAACGAGTGTGCAGTTTGGTTGGGCAGTGCACATCTACTCACGATTGAACCCACGGTGAGTAGGTGAACGCCCTGAGATAAAGGTTTCATATAGTCGAGGCATAAAATATAGTAAACAGTTTTAAATAGATAACCAACCAAACTTTGCTAAAACACATCATATAGGAATCATTCATTGAATACTAAAATTAGGGGCGACGACAAAAGTCGTGTATCAGAATTTATAAATAAAGTAAAATTAATTTAAATATATAAAAAAAATAAATATTAGGGCGGAGGGGTGGAGTAATAAACCTGCATAAGAATATATATATATATATATATATGTGTGTGTGTGTGTGTGTGTGTGTGTGTGTGTATGTGTGTGTGCGTGGTACGTGTGCGTGTGCGTGTGCGTGTGCGTGTGCGTGTGCGTGTGCGTGTGCGTGTGCGTGTGTGCGTGTGCGCGCGCGCGTGAGTGCGCGCGCGCGCGTGCGTGCGCGCGCGCGCGTGCGTGCGTGCGCGCGCGCGTGTGTATGTGTTGGAAGAGGTTTATGCCAATTTCTTTAAATTTATTGTTATTATTTTATGGAATAAGAATATTTGCCTTTGTTATTTTTATTTAATTAATAGATTTATAGTAAAAAATAATAAAAATAAAATTGTGACGATTTGGCTTATTACGATAAATGGGGCTTTTATTTCTTGAGCTCCAATTTATGTTAATATAATTCTTGTTGTTAAAAATATTCAGAGTAATAGTTTATTTGGGGGATAAAATTTGTTTCTTTGTATTGATATGAGATGGTGTTATTATTGAATTTGCTTCAACAAAATTATCTGGATTTCCTAATATAAAAGGTTTAATTAATGAGATTAGCGTAATTAACATTATTGTAATTCATATTGCATCGTTAATAGTAAAATAGAAGTGAAATTGGATTTGGTCTATGTTTCTATTAATTCCTAATGGATTGTTTGATTCTGTTGGTAAAGAAACTAGAAATGCGTGACAAATACACCACCTTCGTATCAATTGCGATAAGACATACATCTACGTTTTGCAATTCCGGTAAAATGTTAATTTCTTGCTCAACCGTGGAGCTCAATAAATCTTTTCGATGGAGAAAATCTGTACCTGATCACTCCAAATTTAAATTTTTCACAGTATCGGGATCAACCCACGTGTTAAAAGATCAGACAGATTTTCAAAAAAACATAAATGATGAGACTGACTGGGTTGAGTTAATTGTTGAATGTTAGCAACTCTGTTAGGAACAAATTGTTTTAAGAGATCGGGTTGGGTTTTTAATTATTTAAGCACTATCGGTGAATCGCACCAGTAGAAAATGCTTTTGAATTTCAAAGTAAAAGCATTTTAACCATTTTGACAACTTCAGAAAACAACAGAGCTTCGTACAACTCTAATCTAGGTATGTTAGAAGTCTTTAGCGAACAAACTTTAGCCTGAGCATATAGAAGACGCACGTTACCAATTGATTAGTTATCTATCGACCGTACGTAAATAACAGCTCCATAGGCTGTAATGTTTCTGTATGCCATTTTTGTTAGTTATATGTGTGATCCTAAACAAACTATAACGAAAACAAAGGAAGCTCAGACTTATTGTTTTTAAAATTATGGCCCAGGTTAGAAATGTTAGAAAATGGCCAATAGGAATAAAAATACCTAATTTGACAGAGCGGCTAGAGGACTTATTAGGTCAGTGGAGACGATGAGTGTGGGGTGGTATGTTTGATGTGTTACAGGATGGACATTTATTCGTAGAGTCAAATAACCAGAACTATAGATAACATTAGGGGCGTCACTATACCCTGTCGCATGACTGAGATGTAACTGATTTCTTAGAGGCGGGTATAGAAACGTCAAGACGACTAAATCTATCGCAAAAAAAATATAATGCGCTTTGTATAAAGATATAAAGTACTTACTAATTGCCCGTGTAAACACTGTACTGCAACGTCTCGTCTTGGATCTGTATCAAGCTTTTGTAACTCAGTTTGATGTTATAACTTTTGCAAATATAATAATCTCATGAATTCTAAAGGTTTCTATTAACTTAAATTTTTTCTTTATCAAAGAATCAACAAAGGTATTTACATTTTTATATAAAAATATTAATCACAAGAACATTCTCTTGTTTAAATAAAATACTACGTTTACATTAGTTTTGACCATAGCTGTAATAGATTTATAATGGATGTGTTACATTAAAGTGCCATGAAGCATTTTTAGAGAAGTATTGTAACTATATATACATAAATAACATAAGCAATTTTCAAAGGCGTTCACCAAAATATAACTCTTAGATTTTTTTGACAGTACTAAATAAGCTTTATAAAAAAGTAGTGGTGCACCTTGATGCAGTTGCATAAAAAAATTGCAAAAGGTTTCACCGTTAGATATTATGACAGTATTTATTAGACTTTGTAAAAAAATGTAAACCTGTATTTTTAATACAGTCTTATAATGAGGATAAAAAACATCACTTAGATCTTATGATAGTACGTATTAAGACTTTATAAGCAATATATCCATATTTGTAATACAACCATTTAATGAAAATTGTGCGAAATATTACCCTTAGAATTTTACGACAGTACATAATAAACTTTATAAAAATTAATGCTGTACCTTGATGCAGTTATATAAAAAATTGTGAACGATATCACTATTAGATCTGTTGACATCACTTTTTGAACTTTATAAAAAAATTATTCGATAACTTCTACAAAGAAAAATTTTGTGTCAACACGGACTTCGTTTACTTACAATAAAGTTGGCATGTAAGGTAATGTGTAGACAGCAAAAAGCAGTAGGAGTTGTACTTACGCCAGAAAATTTAAATAAGCAGACATAACTTGAGAGTAATTTACGCATCATCAGCTAAGTGAATTGACGGGACAGTTAATAGAAATCCAGACATTCACGAGCGGTTTCCATATCAAATAAAAAGTACGTCGCCTCTTCTAAAGAAGTATCAATCCATTTACCATATGTGCAACGCTATATGAAATAATAAGCAAAGCCGACGAATTAAAGATTCGATTTGATTTTAATTATTTACCAATGATCGTATAACCAATAGACTACCCCCTTTATGTTTGAGTTTGTACTTACAAGAGATTAAAAAAAGTTGCTGCAATAATTTATGTAAAAGGATTGCAAGAACAACAAATTATTAGACGTTACTTACAGAATTTGGAAAACAACATCCAGCCATAAAAAAGTTAAACAAGGAGGACATCAATTGCAGTCAGTGTTTGCACAAAGAGGGTGCTTAAAATTGTGCTAAACAGTATGTTGCTATTTTATGGAATGTATTGTTATTTTTAAATAAACCAGTACACCATTTGTTGTTTTTAGTTATGGCACGAAACATACTGAGGGTTAGTAAGTTTTTAATTTCAATTTTAAACGAAGGAAATAATTAATTTTTAATGTTGCATTAACCACAAATAAACAAATATGAAATCATATTTACCCGCTTTAGGTGAGAAATACTTTGGACGACGCTGGACTAACGAGTTTCTGCAATCGATAACCGGATACATTCATTAGTGTCTAATTATGGTTCACGCAATAAATAGATAATTACACACACATTATTTTCAATTCCTCAAAACGATTTGTATGAATTCAGATCAATGTATTTAGTGCTATATGTAACAAATTAGGCGTAAACTGTGCAAAATAAATAGTATTACACATGTTGTTCTTTCTGAAAGGCATGATAATAATATATTGTGGTTTCCCAAACGATATTTAAGTCTTAAACGCTTTTACACACTACATAAAAATAGCGTTGAGAATTATAAATTTCTAATTATGAACAAAAATTTGACATTAAACAACAGGTTATGCATGCAAAATGTGCTAAACCCATCTAATACTTCTTGGTGTGCGAATATTTACTGGAAAATAAATAAAGTACGGTTGACGTAAATAAAAAAGGAGTATACTGCGCCAATAATACTAGATGTACTAAAATTAGGTTAGAACATATAGCGGAAGGAGTAAAGGCTTAAAATGAGGAATATACTAAAACCATTTTTATAAAATTTAAATGTTAGCAAATATACCATATAAAGTTACAAACTTTTGGTACCTATAGGAAACACATCGTACGACTAATTTGTAAAAATAATGCGTAGTGGCAGATGTTATTTGAATGGCTAGAAACGTTACTTTGTGTAAATATTGGGTAACCAAGGGTAGCATTAATTTTATGTTATTAATTTAGAGGGCCATTTCGAATGGACCTGCATTTTGCCGAAGTTCTAGAATACTAGAACAGGTGAAATGGCTTGCGTGTTCTAATGAGCTAAAGAGTCAAACTACAAGTCCAACCAAAGTAGTAGGGTCGTTAGTGAGGACCAGACTAAGGCAGGTCCCTGAAAGAAGGCAGCGGCTCTTTCGGTACTTAGATTGGCAGAGACTACAGAGGTCGGTATGGCAGTCTAAGACACGCTACCGCGATGTAGAAAGTAACGGCAAACACCACATTACCTCCAAAGTATACAGCGTACCTAAATTACAATAAAATGATAGCATTCTCTGGGGTAAAAAATTCCGAAGTTAAAATGTTTCCCCCATCGGATCTTGGGGGGGGGGGCTTCGGAGGATGCGATCGGAAAGTCCAGAATAAGAGTCGGGAACATTTTGCGAGTCAGAACGTGGAATGTTAGAAGCATGAAGCAAGTAGGTAAGCTAGAGAACCTAAAAATCAAAATGAATAGGTTAGCACTAGACATAGCAGGGATCAGCGAAGTTCGGTGGTCAGAGCCGGGGATTTTTGGATTGGAGACTTCGGAGTAATTCATACAGGAGCAGAGGAAGGTAATTTGGGGGGTGGGGATAGTTATGCGGAAAAAGATAGGATACTGTGTAGAAAGTTACTTACAAAAGAACGAAAGAGTACTTGTGGTTAGATTAGAATCTAAACCGGTAAACACATTAATAATACAAGTATACATGCCACCTCTAGCTACAGTGAAGAAGCGATTTACAAAGATATCGAAGACATATTAAGATACGTAAAAGGACATGAAAATTTAATAATTACGGGGGATTTTAATGCCGTGGCAGGTGAGGGTAGGGAAGGAGCGGTAGTAGGTTTATTTGGTTTAGGCACGAGAAACGACAGGGGAAATAGGCTGGTAGAATTTTGCGACAAGAATAATTTAATCATCACAAACACATAATTTCAACATCATGCTAGAAGACGATATACGTGGAAGATGCCAGGAGATATATGAAGATATCAAATAGATTACATTCTTGTTAGACAACGGTTTAGGAATCAAGTAAAAGACTGTAGAAACTACCCGGAAGCAGATGTAGACACTGACCACAACATCGTAATTATGAAGGCCGCACATGAAATTAAAAAATTTGAAAAAAAGAAACTGAAAAAGGCACTTTGACTTAGAGAAATTAAAAGATAAAGATATTCAAGAAAAATTCGAAAAAAAGTCAATTAAATTGTTGCTGAAAGATATCGGGAAAGTATCTGATACTAAGGAAGTAGAAACATAATGGAATAACATTAAATCCATCCTAGACATGGCGGCAAGAGATATTCTGGGGTATACACAAAAAGAAAATAAGAAACTATGGATAACAAAGGATATCCTAAATTTAATAAAAGACGAAGATACAAAAATAAATCAGACAGGAAAACAGAGATACAAACCCATAAAATGGGAAATTATTCGCTAAAGAACAATGGATTGATGAAAAGTGCAAAGAGGTACAAACTAAGATGGAAGTAGAAAAGACAGATGAAGCATACAAACTAATTAGAATCAATTTTAGGATATAAAATCGTATAACAAAAATATAAGGGACGCTGGAGGAAACGTCATTATAGAAAATGCAGAGAAAGTGGGTAGATGGCAGGAATATATAGGAATTTATATGCAGGAGAAGAACTAACTGCATTAGAATAGGAATCAGACATTGAAAATGATGACTTGGGATATCCTATACTTTGAGATGAGTTTGAATTAGCATTAAAGGGTCTGAATAATAGTAAGGCGCCAGGTACAGATAAGGTGCAGAAACTCTAAAAGTCGCTTGACAAGCAGTAACAGAACGTCTCTTCCAACTTGTTAGCTATATGTATGAGACAGGCGAAATACCCAAAGATTTCAAACGTAACATCATAGTAACTATACTAAAAAAGAAAGACGCGGACAGATGTGAAAATTTTCGAACAATAAGTTTGACAGCACACCTATCAAAAAAATTACCTGAAATTGTACCAAGACGAATGGAAAAACGAACTGAAGAAATACTTAGAGAAGACCAATTTGGGTTTAGGCGAAACAGGGGAACACGGGAGGCTATTTTAGCTCTGAGAGTGATAAAGAAGAAAACAATAAAAAAAGGGAAAAGCATGTATATAGGATTTGTAGATCTGGAAAAAGCATTCGACAATGTAAAATGGGAAAAAATGTTCGAAATTCTCAAAAAAATTGGAATGAGTTATAGGGTTAGACGACTAGTACATAGCTTATACAAAGAGCAAACAGCAGTAATAAAATTAAAGCAGGAACGTAGAGAAGTAAACATTAGAAAAGGGGTAAGACAGGGATGTGCCCCATCCCCATTAATTTTTAACTTGTACATTGAAGAGGCAATGAATACTATCAAATGCAGGAAAACATTTGGAATAGCGGTATTAGCATCTAGCAAGGAAGAATTAGAAGCCGCTCTTAATGAAATGGAAATGGTCTTACAGTGAGATACGTTATGAAAATGATCAAAACTAAAATAAAGCAAAAACAAGAATACAAATAGGTAACAAGAACTTACAAGAGGTTAAGGATTTCTGTTACCTAGGAAGCCAAATAACGCAAGTGGGAAAAGCACAAAAGATATAAAACAAAAATTAGCACAAGGTCGTGCTACATTTAACAAGAAAAAACAACTAGTGTGTTCAAAGACCACAAACATAGAAACAAGGAAAAGACTGCTTAAAACATATGTGTGGAGTACAGCACTGTACGGTTGTGAAGCCTGGACAGTAGGAGAAGCAGACAAGAAAAAGGTAGAAACCTTTGAAATGTGGTGCTACAGACGTATGATGAAGATATCATGGACAGACAAAGTTAAGAACGAAGAGGTACTAACAATGGTAGGGGAAGAAAGAAATATGTGGAAAACGGTAAAAAATAGGAAAGATAGAATGATAGGCCACATACTGCGTCATGAGGGAATAGTGCGGAATAAGAGATAAGAAAAAAGAGAAGTAGAGGTAGACCTAGGTTAGACTATTGCACACAGATAGTGAAAGATGTATGCTGTAGGAATTTCAGGAAAATCTGTAGGCTAGCTCAGAATAGAAATCAATGGAGGTATGCATCCAACCAGTCCTAAGATGGATAAATTACTGACGTAAAAAGTAACTGTACTTAAACATAATGATTATTATAAGCAACAACAAGTATTGGTTGGGCAATACTCTCGAATAATGTTAATTGTGCAAAAGTGTTGGGGGATCTTGGCACACAGGCTGCTTAACCCCCTTCACTGAATCTCGGTGAAATAGGTCATAAAATTAGAAAACAATTTAAAGGGAACCAAGTTGTATACAGGATGTGTGAGAATTTCAAGGAACTGTGTAGGCTAGCTCAGAATATAAATAAGCGCAGGTACGTGTCTAACCAGTTTGAGACGGAAAACCTAATGACGAAAAAATAAGCACAGATAAAGCTGATGATTATTATAAACAACTACAGGTGTTGGTTGTGAAATATCTGCAACTAATGTCGACTGTGCGAAAAGATATAGTGGAAAAATGTTAAATCAGTAAATGTTCAAGTGTTGGGGAATTTGGCAGCCACAGGCTGCTTACCCCCCTTCACAACCACTGAATGTCGGAGAAATAGGGTATATAATTGTAAAACAATAGAATAGAAGGGAATCGAACTGCATCTAACAAAAAAGAACAGCGCCTATGATGAAAGACAACAAACATAGAAACAAGAAGGAAATTGTTGAAAGCATATGTGTGGAGCACAGACCAGTATGCCTATGAAATACGGGCAGTAGGAAAAGCAGACAGAAAAACGGTAGCAGCCTTTTGGAATGCTGTGCTTCACATGTATGAGGATGATAGCATGGACAGACAAAGTTAATAACAAATAGGTTATAGAAATAGTAGTGGAAGAAGGATATCTGTGGAAAAAATAGGAGAAATAGAAGGGCAGAATACGCTCCAAGGCATTTTTGGGGAATAGTGTAGGATATATTACAAGCAGAGATAGGAAAAAGGAAGTAGATGTAGACCTAGATCAGATAGGGATAGATATAGACTGTGCAAATTTCAGGGAAATGTGGAGGTTGGTTCAATAGGAAACAATGATTGTACGCGTCTAACCAGTTCCAGGACTGAAGACCTAATGATGATGATGAATTTAGAGGGGTCGCAAATACCAATAAAATAAACAAAAATTGTTAATAAACTTGTGGTCTAAAACAAATGGTTAAGCTACAAACGGACACAAAAGAATTATTCAAACTGTTGTAGAACCTTTGCAATGTAGCTAGGTCACGATTCAAATACACAATAGTATCATCCTTTAGAGTTGACCCATAAAATTGTGACAGTATGCAAAAATAGAGTGGTGAAATAAGTGTCTGTGAGCCATAAGACGAAATAACCAAATGCACTTTAACTGTTATTAAAGCCAGTTTAAAAATTGTTAAAACATACTGAAATCACAACAAGAAATAAAGTTTCACTATGCTGAGGCGACTGCATTAGGTTTCTGACCACATATCCCAAAGGTACTGCCAATTCGGCAATAATCAAATTGATTGATTTGTTTCACTGAAAGATGCAGTTTCATTACCTTCTTGGGCAATACACTTAAACGTAGTGTTGTGACTAATTGTAATTATACTAGGTTTTGTGTAATTAAAGATATTTTGTACTTTAGTGAATTTGCGTGAAGGTGGTGGTAATATTGAACACTTGTTGTGAAATAAATTCATGCGTGTGATGTGATTCAGGGTAACCTAGTGTAAGTGAGTTAGTTTTTATAAACATGTAACAAAACAGCAATCTTAATGCTGTTACTTAAGTTGATCTAGGTAGAACATTTAAAAATCGGTCCAAAAATAAAATGCCTAATAAGCTTTGGTTTAGCAATTAATCTCAATCACCTCCTCAATTTAATGACATAAAACTAATGCCACTCTGTTGTGCTAATATTGTGGAAAAATTTGCCCATTTATGCAAATAGTATGATGTCACCCGTAAATCTTGAGTTATACAATACCAATGATATCGGATATGCTAAAATTTGGCAAGCAGGCCTAAAAAAGAGTAACTAATACGTGGTTGAGTGAGAAACATAAACTATATGAACGAAAGGTTAATGTATGTGTATCTCTCCTCCACACACGTTTAGTCCAATAGAGACAGGCAATCAGTAAGTATTGCTTATGGACGGCACTTTCTTCTTTTTCTAGATTTGTTTTAAATGAACAGATTTTACGTCGTTGCTGTAGTTTTATACTACTCAGTTTATTTTTGGTTAATCCTAAACGGATTCTACATAGAAGATCAAAATACATTTTCTAATTTATTATACACTAAACGGTTACAAGATCTACATACTATTACAATATACGTTTAAACTTACTTTTAAGACCATTACTATATGGATATTAAGAACATGAAAGAATTTAATACATACAGCTATTAATTACTACAAAATATATGTAATAGAAACAAACCTAGAATTCTTTCTTAACTAAGTTGATTTGATTGAATATTTTGCTAAAAATCTTATAATCTAATGATTTTGCGTGCTTGCTGCTATTTCTAACTGCAACTTCATACATAACCATGACCGGGCTGAGCCAGTGTAACATGAATTTAAAAAATATCAAACTGACACTAATGTAAAACACGCGTCGTATTACGTGTAACTACAATCGTTTCAAACAATCAGATATAAATCCACACCTAATTTCAAAAGTATTAAAATTTAATTCTATAAGAATCGAATCGACTTACAACTTTACTGATTTTTCGGTAGTCATCTTAATCAAATATTTAATTTCATAACGCAAAGTTGCTATAATAAAATTTTAAAAATACGAAAAATTTAGAACTGAAGTCGCACACAGTCAATGAATATGCGATACCAAATAAAAATAAACAGAAATGTTTATAAATCTCACAACAGTGTCGACACCTTTTATGTGTAAAAAGTTAAATAACAAAATCAAATAATTTACGTTATGATCAGATTGATTGATAAATTAAATCTTCTTCTGAGTTTTACATAATCCGAGTCCAGACAATCAGTTAACACCAAGTTCTTCCTTCATAAAAATACTCACCGGTTGTAAAACCATTTATACTAAACCTAAAGTAATTTACAACAGAAATGCAACCCGTCAGTCATATATAGATTCAAAAAAGCCTAATGGTTATGGGAACGGCTTCAACAAAACTTCTTCCAAAGCAAGAGAAGATTTTATCACCGTGCCCGACGCATGATGGATGGTTATAATCTAATTACTGTTTTGCATAAAAGTCGTTATTATTTCATCGTATTAACTACAATACGTTATTATTTATCAAATTACCTTGTAAAATAACCAAGAATGCTATTGTTGCTAAAAGTGAACCGAATTTATGCGGGGACAATATCTAGAAGACAGGTTAAAATGCAAAAATACAACAACCTTAATACCTAGCACAAAAAGGATGGGTGTTCTACAAGTCATGTATAGATCTTATATTGTGTTTTGGAACAACAGGTGCATGTAGTTCTTTAAGGGATTCAACTAGAGATCTAAGAATATGGTGGCGGTTCAGTTACTAATAACGAACGTTTATGTTTTAGAAATACAAGAGAAAATTCAAGAACATGCATCTGTTTTAGAATCGCTTCTAAGAAGACCTACAGGTAAACAATTTTTACCAAGAGATACTACTTATTTAGTAATAAGATTTCCAAGACATTGATCTAGCTATTTCATCTACATCGAATACAACCGTTAATCTGACTTTGGAAGCTGACGTTACGTTACATAAAGGAATATCGAAGCACTTCCACGAGCGCAAATGTTACGTTCTCAAAATTAGTTACAGCCCATTTCTATAACAAGAACTTGAAAATAATAAAGCAAAATATATGATGCAAAGCTTAGAACGGCATCTGCTAAAAATTAGATTATATAAATTCAAGGTTATTTAAATAAAATATAAATTTCAGAATAGATAAGCAGATTCGAAGTGAACTAAAAACGCTTCTGGTACAAAATAAATGCGGAAAACTTCTGTGACGAAGTAGTTCTAATTCGATACCTAGAGATAATGAAGTAGTCGCTAGTTCCAAATGAAAATACTCTGACGGATGATGTAGGTGGTAACAAACAATGTACTGGTAATGGTAAGTTTTAAGTTACAATATTAGTGTTAATGTTGCTACAAATGCTGTTTCTAACGAAATGACAAAAGATGCCCTTGTTGCTAAAACTAAACTGGATGTGCGTGGAATAATTATGTGGAAGACATATTTAAATGCATTAGTATGTTAAGGACCTTTAGATGTAACATAGAAAGGAGATTGGATTAGGGACACAAATATGGTGGCAGTTCAGTTAGTAATAACGAACTTTTGTTGTTTTAGAAATAACAGCAAGCATCTAACAAGTTGCTAAACAAATTTAATTGAAACGGTGTACCATTGACCAATCTATTCGGAAAGGTTCTTCTTTTTATTATATTTGATGTTATACATTGGTTTCCGATGGTTTGGAATTAAGAGCAGGTATTCTGTAACAATACATTATATTAGAAAAAATTATTAATAATTATACCAATATAAAGATCACGAAAGATGTTAATTCTACCAAATTTTAACTAAGTTGTAAATTGCTCTATAGTGACGCCATTTGAAAAAAAAGCAACTAAAATTTTGGAATTTCTCTGTTATCGTGTAACATTCCTTTAGAAATATTAGAATTGTAGTAGACTTCCATTTAATTGTGTACTCTGAGAAATTTAAAAAGTTATACAACTATTATTAATCTTTTGGGAAATATATAGTTGAAATTAGTACCAAAGAAGTTTTGGGCTTTTGATTTTATTAGATGAGATTATTTTAAACTTGGTCCAAATAATTTTATTTAATAGTTCTTATGTCAGTGAATTTTAATCTCATATATTATTATTCGTAGCAGAGTAGACCTATTCATTTTCTCAGGGTGTTATTTAATATTGATAATATTTGCAATATGTTTATGATGTAACATTGTCAGCAGTAAGTCTAGAAATAAAGTGATATAAAATAAATTGTTGCTGTAATTGTTAAAATAAGTAGGTTTAGTGCTATTGTAATTTATGATGTTACTTGATTAGTGCTTGTTTAAATAACTTAATGGTCTATCCACGTACATAGTTAAATTGATAATAAATATTTGCGGTGTAACCTAACAATATAATATATTTAAAGCTTCACAGTAGCCGTCTTCTTGACTTCTTTATATGTTATATACTTGTTAGTTTTTAATTGGTTATGGATAGGATTAAAATACTGTTTATAGTTTTTTCTTGTGAGTAATGTGCAATAAAGGGTTTTTTATAGTTTAGCTCCTGAATGGTGATTTTTTTATACGACAACCCCGTAATAAAAAGGGAAAAAGTGTTGAGTGAGGAAACTCAGTTTTATCCTAACATTTCCACGTGAGAAAGGTTATAAACGTGTGTTACCTGCAGAATTTTAATTAACAGACAACTTTCTCCGAACTAATGAACGTAAACACATGTTTTACCTACTGTATAAAAACTTCATAAAAGGAGTACTACAAGGCTCACAGAAGGGTTGGGAATACCAGAATAATATATATATATATATATATATATATATATATATATATATATATATATATATTGCTGTAGTAAGGGGTTGTTTAGGGGTGTATTGAGTAGCAAGGGTCGTGTAGCAACTATAAATAGCAATAGGAATAAGAAAACTGCATTTATTTGGCAGAAAAACAAGTAAATCGTACATTATATAAATAGCAAGCATTTGACACCTTGTATATAGACCGTTATTAATTTTAAGTAATGCCAGTAAGAATATCTTTCAACAATAGAATGCGTATTCAGAAGAGAAATGATCGTACATGTAATTGAGAAGTGTTCTATAATTTATAAAATAAAGACGCCGAAGATAAAAGATAAAACCTAACAAAACTTCAGCAATTACGCTGGAACAATAAACGCTTTGATAAGAAAACGCAGTTTCATAGATGCATAAATACATGAACGAAAACAGCATTAGAGTTACATCATTTATTTTGTACAATTATCTAAAAGGTGATATCTACACAAAACAACGTATGGCAAAGATAACAAACAATAAAGTATCAATAGCAAATAAACACCATTACACGAAAATCCAAATTAATTACATCAAAAACAGCTTCAAAAATACAGGGAATATTAAAGACAAAACGGTTAATTGAAATAATCTGCAGAACTGCTTGAAAACCCAACCCACATGTAGTGGGAAAAGGCTATTTAACACCCATTCGGCGGTAAGACGGGTCAGTCTACAACTGATGCACGTCGAAGCTACGACACTGTTAACCAGAAATCCAGGCGTAAAATAAATAAAGTATAATAGATCGAATTTATGTTACAGTGAAAATAGTGCGACAATTACGTCAAGCATACATAAAGTGTTTTTGCCGTTTTTTTTTTATAGAAAACGTGAGTAGAAATTGAGTAATCAATTTAAATTAAATATTTATAATGATAGGGCTTCAAATCTGTGTCGACAATAATACTCCTGGTATATTTGTGGACAAGTCAAGTCTGCGTCGACAATTCAAAGTTGTGTCGAAAAGAAGTTCTAATTCTAAGTGGATTCTAAGGAGACAATTTTAATAATCGAATTTTGGTACAATTCTGGTACAATTCTAATCTGCGTCGAAAGTATTTAAGGGAAGAGATTCAAGGCATAAGCAGACAAATATAAAATAAAGAAGCACGAGGTAATTTTTGGAAAACAAGGGGTAACTGTACTCAAATATTGGTTCAACTAAGCAGAGCATTGGTAGACGATTGAAGACAACAAGGGGGTGTTGATCCACAACACGAACAACATATCACAGGTCAAATCTATTAAATTTTAAGAAATTTTTCAATTAAAATTTTAATACTGAATTTATTCTTGTAATGAAGTCCACAAGAAACATTGCATACGTTAAACTTACGTAATAAATCATAAAGAGGTCTAGAACGTTCCAGATTCTTTTGTAAAGAGGTAGTTTTTGGTGACTTTATGTTGAATTAAAAGTATATAAATTTTGGGATGAATAATACATATGATATTAATTGATTGAAGGGTGTATTTAAAGAATTTCAAAAATTGTAAATAATATTTCTTTTTATTATATGAAATTAATTGCCTTCGTTTTATCAATTCAAATAGGTAATCATAAGGGGGTAAAAAAGAGAAAATTGATCATCGTAACGTTGTGCACTCTGTGTAGATTAAAAAGGGCTAGCCGTGGCATAATAATAAAATTAGTACGATTGAAGTGATAACACAGAGTGGTGGCGTTAAGTAAAAACGTTCATTACATCGAGTACGGCGTTATCATATCAATTTACATAACGCAACCAACGAGGGGTGTTAAATTACATATCAATTTTTATATATATATATATATATATATATATATATATATATATATATATAGGAACAAATATATAGGAAAGTTGAGAGACACTAAAATTGTGTTATAATAATTTCTAAACATTGGGAATAATAGTAGTTTCGTGCATAAAGGACATTTGTTGTATTTAACTTAAGGCATATTAGTTACGTTCGTACGAGGTACTTTCTTAGGTTAATACCATGAAATTAGATTGTATAATAGTATGTTATGACTTTCATCGGTCACCGATTGGAACATACACATGTAAATTAGATGTTTACTATTCTAGACCAGTGAAGTACTGCCAGATGTATCAATCGGTTCCCATATTCTTGTAACCTCTACATTTTAAATCTTTATAGCTACTCAGAAAGCACGGAAGCTAAGAGTGTGATCAAAATGAGGCTCAACCCAATCATTAACCTAAAAAAAGTGTTTCTGACAATAGTCCCATAGCCTTAATGATCCTCCTCTCCTAAATTGACAACAATTACTTTATTGTTTATGGTCGAGGTCAACGGTAATTCTCCGAATTACAGAACTTGGGAGAAGTAACTTACGGAGAGTTTTCTGTGAAATATCTACCTAGTTTTCTGAAATGAAACTGTAACGTAACAATCGTTCACATTTATTCTGTATAACTATTAAAAATTCATCGAAATTTAAATTTATTAAGATGTAGAAAGAATGATTTCTCGAAACTATTGTTTAAAATGATGCAGAAATATCACTAAATACGGTGTAACCTGATACAAACCGTTGATGGAAAGCTAAGGATAATAAAGAAGTTTAAATCAAGAAAAACTAACAGGTTTTTTGATAATCATTGCCTAAAAAGAAGTTAAGAAAATCGATGTCATACACGATTAATTAAAAAAAGTGGATTTGTGAGATTGATGCTGTAGTGCAATACAAAGATTTTTTGTAAACGATGACAATCTCTAAGTAACAAATGTTTTATAAGGAAAACAAATTCCCAAAATTACCTACTTATATAATATTATGAAAATATATCATCATCAACTCATGGTTTTGAGTCGAGAGTTCCGGATTTATTTGTCTGATTGGAAATTTATAACACCAAAAAATGTAACGAGAAATCAGTAACAAACCCCAAGTTGGTTAGGTGATAAAGTTTTATATCGCGTTATTTTCTTCAAAATTTCGAATGTCTCACCATCATCATTAGGTCTTCAGTCCTAGAACTGGTTGGACGCGAGCCCTCATTGTTTTCTAGTCTGAACCAACCTACACATTTCCATGAAATTTGCACAGTCTGCATCTATCACTATCTGTGTGCGAAAGTCTGATCTCGGTTTACCTCTACCTCCATTTTCCTATCTCTGCTTGTAATATATTCCGTACTACTCCCCAGAACTGCCTTAGAACGTATCCTGTCTTTCTATTTTCTCTATTTTTTTTGTTTTCCACAGATATCTTTATTCCTCTACTATTTCTACAACCTATTTGTTATTAACTTTGTCGAATCTCTATACTCTATAATTTATAACGTGCAACCTCGTATAGTGGAAGGTAACAAATAAACAGAGAAACAGATTATAACCCTTATATATTAGTTTAATACTTTGTTGCTTGCGATTCATGCAACACCTCCCCAACTGAGTTCACGTGAATATCCCCGAGTCAGCAACAGGTTCATCAGCCAATAATACAAAAACTTTATATATATTTATTGATAATTGATCGTGCACACAATGATTGAAATAAATGCATATCCTTGCTTATAATAAAAAGTATCTCCTAAAGAGTTCGTCTATAAATTACAATTAGAACACGCAATTTTTTATAACACAGTTCCCAAAATCACACGACATAACTTCGGTCTAGCATTCTAATAAAATTATAAATACAAGCGATACTCATCTGGGAAAATCAAATATGCAACTCAAGTCGAATAAACGTGTACCTATACAATAATGAAATATGCACTGAATGCTTAAAATATATCATTCTCCAAGGATTAAAATGATTAAATTTTCAGATAATAGTTGATTGTGCAGACATGATTCTTTAATAGCAAACATATAAGGGATCGATTTATATATAATTTAGAATGTACTAGTAACGAACTTATTGAAGACATGCGAACAAATAAAAGCAACTATTTTTAGAAATAAAAAAGTTGCTATTTTTATCAGTCTATTGGTTTAGAGAAAATGTAGCTTTCAACATCACCATAACAGGAACTACTAATATAATTGATAGTGATTCCACTAGTACGGCTTTGGAAATAAATAACGGTAACTGTTTTAAAACTTCGTCGATGATTTAATTTTCGAATAGCAACTTATGTGTTTTTAGTCATCTACTGTATACGCTTTCAAGTAACCAATATAAAGCATGGAGTTTTTGATCGTGCCGCTGAAAGCCCTGTTGAAAACGATTTTGAGAACGTATTGAAAATCAATAACGATTATCAATTTTAAAGATATTCCGCATCATACAACCTCTACTTTTTCTCTTTTAGAGCAAAAATTAGTGAACAGTTGTCCAGCTATAACTTCATAAAATGTTGATAAAACTGCATCCGATTTTGATTTAGCATCCACTTCCGAATCGTTCAATTCTGATTCTGATACATCATGTGATAGTAATACATCCGATGATTCCAGAAAATCTCCTTATGGATCAGATGACAGCGTCGCAGATGATGTTAATAAGTTGCCACTCTCACATGACCCTTCTAATGGCGATGATGAAAAAGAGAAAGACAGTATGCTTTCAAGAAATAAAAAGTTGAAAGTAACAGATCCATGTGAAACAGAAAAACGAGCAAAAAGAGAAAGAAGAATGTTCATCTGTGAAAAAGATGAAGCAAAAAGAATGCGAAACACTAGTTAAAAATAGATATGTTTTAACAGTTATTGTGCGAAATAAAAGTGGCACAAAAACTAAAGGTAAGATCACTTATTTAGCAAAGATGCTGCTACCTTCATGTAGTTTAAAATGTAGATTGAAACACTAAGAAAAATTACAGATAAACAACGAAGTACAATTTTTAATGACTATTTGAAATTGAATGACATTGAAAAATAAAGAAAGTTTGTTTTCAATGTAAAATACCCCAGACAACCAAACAATGCATACATTTTAATCGATCATAAAAAAGTTTGTATGTGCAAGTATTATTTTATGGCAATTCTAGCCGTAAATCATAGAGTAATAAGAGAAATTTTAAAGAAGCAATTAACTTGTAAATGTGGTAAGGTCATTAAAAGTGACAAAAGAGGAAGGCATAAGAATCAAACGCGGATGAGTGAATTGGTAAAAAACAGTGTCAGAGACCGCATAAATTTAATATTCAGTGTAGAATGCCATTATTGTCGGTGCTGTTCCAGTAGGGAATGTTACGGTAATTCGTGCGGACAAGCAAGAAAACAACGAAAGCAATGAAAGTAAAGAAAGCATCTCGTAACAACAAACAAAGTGAAAAGAAAGAATTATAAGAATTTGCAAGGACTTACCGTGCTAGTTCAGCGTCGTAGAGTGAAGTGGGTCATCCAGAAAGAAAAATAGGAAACCTCAAGAAATGAACTTATTACAAGCCTTTAGAAAAAAAAGTAATACCTATAAAAACCCTTTTAACATGCTAAAAAAAGAATAACGTTAACTTGCACGTAAAATATAAAATTAAAACAAATATTAAATTGAAATTGTTTCCCACTCATATAACAACTTACATACTGTCCATAGCCCTAAATAAGTAGAAAAATAAAATAACAATAAAATAACAAAAGAAGTAACCCTGGTTTATTGAAATGTATTTCACACAAACCTAAAAACAATAGTATAACGCTAAAAGTAATTATTATAAATTGCCAAATAATAAGCTTATCTTAACTTATAATTAATTACTGTTAGCTGTTGACGTTCGCATTTCCGCAACCTTAATAGTAGGATAGCTATGCCGCTTTGGAAGACAAGCCGCACAGCAAAATATGTATATGCCGGTTTGAGAACAAAATTGTTTTTGTATGAAAATTTGCTTTTGGGGTGTCCACTGTGTAGGATAAAATGCGGGGGGTAAAGCGCTGGGGTTTTGGTGTGTGTAAGATATGTATACGTCGGTTTTGAGAACAAAATGGTCTTTGTATGGAAAATTTGCTTTTGGAGTGTTCACTGTGTAGAATAAAATGCGGGCGAAGCGCTGGCGCTCCGGTGTCTTGTTGGTGGATAGTTTGCTTAATGATAAATGGGGCTCGTTAGGCCTTTGTCCTCGGGGGCGCGCGCAGCGCCAGCAGGCTGCTTCGGAGATTTTTTTGGTAGGTTAAACTAAAAATTAAACGCGGTGAAGAATTTTGTTATGTTAAGCAAAAACGTGCAAGTGGTAAAGAATTTTTAGCGCTCTTCAAGAGCTGTATTTTGTATTAAGTATTGAATAACATTTAAAAAATATACGAAATGTGATATAATGGATCAAATTTACAAAGTCTGCATATAAAATTTTGTAAAG
The DNA here is from genome assembly GCA_036346225.1 of Platerodrilus igneus. Taxonomy (NCBI): domain Eukaryota; kingdom Metazoa; phylum Arthropoda; class Insecta; order Coleoptera; family Lycidae; genus Platerodrilus; species Platerodrilus igneus. The sequence continues at coordinate 321,759 of JARFIW010001548.1, forward strand.
ACAAGTTGTTTATTTCTCATGATTTCATTACCAAGATAAAATAACAAGAATTCGTAGCCAAAATCTAGAATATAACCTCGTGTTTTTTTTATTGTAATTATAGCTCTCTGGTAATATATATGCAAATCATATCGACATTTAACTTGTAATATAATAGATTTAATTAACATAAGGTGTGTTGCAAAAACATGTTAAGACAGGTATGTCGTATATTTTGTTCTTGATTACATCACTCCAAAATAATTTATACAATTACACTGAACTTGCAGTCGGATCTAACATATAATCTTTAGCTTTTTTTATATTTAATTATACCCGTATGAATTTAAAATATATGCAAATTATATCACCCTTCATCACGATTTATTTGCTTCTCGAATAAAAATTAATTTGATCTTATATCAAGGATTTCTTGCTTACATTAGTAATTTGAATATATTTAAATACTTAATGTAATTATACATTCAATTTATAAGGTGGCAATAAAAATTCTTTTACTTTTAATGGTTTGGTGATTGTATG